>JAWNZC010000354.1:8065000-8215000 GCA_035771165.1 Paragorgia papillata
TTCTTTGCATTCAATAATGGCTAACTTAAATTTTGATATACAAATGTTGCATTTTCATGCAATATTGACCGAGATACAAACGTTTGAATTTGCATGAACTTTTAAAAATTTGTTTAAAAACGACGAAAAAAGGGGTATTAAACTAATTCGAAAACCATTACTATTTTATCATAAGTATTAAGTATTGGGAATTTCAATGAAGTGAACTTCAAGTTGAGGATGTGTATCTGTAAAGGACTTATGATGTACTTTCTTTCCTTTAACCACAATAAATTAGTTATCAAGTTTTAACAAACTGTACGTACCAATATTACGGCTTTAACACAAGTTATTGCTGTATTAATATTTGATAGGCCGTTTTTAGCAAATTTTTACACTTCCAAAAATGTTTACTCAATTTTAAACAATATATCGGTCAATATTGCATGAAAATGCAAAAGTTGTACATCAAAATTTAAGTTAGGCCATTATTGAATGCAAAGAAAGTTGTTATAGTGTAATAACTTTTCTAGTTTTTAAGTTATACTGAATCAAACAGGGGTACGTTTTTTTTGCGCCACCCGGTATATATATATATATATATATATATATATATATATATATATATATATATATAAAGCATTTAATTTAAAACATTGGATAAGTAAAAACTTAGTACATGTTAAAAAAAGGCGGTGACTCAAGTTTCACGCTCGAAGCGATCATCAGACTAAAAACGTGTTAAAAGTTACGGGGGTTTAAGATTAATTACATAAAATTTGTTTTCGTGCCTACACTTAGATAAAAGTTCAGTCCTTTTGTTTAAAATATGTTTTCCTGCTTTTAAAATGCAAAGTTTCTCCGCCAGACAAAGGTTGCATTGTTTCCCTCCACTTCTGTACGCGTTCGCCCGTTTTAAAATTGACCATTTGATTGTGTACTTCGTTTCTGCTTCCTTTAATTCCCATATGTATTTAGACAACGCTGTGCTTGATGCATATTTCTTGTTATTAAATGACTGCTTATGGTTGCGAAATCTTGTCTTGAATTCTCCTTCTGTCATGCCGATATACGTTTTTGTCCCTTGGTTTTCTGGAGATACTATGGCCTGGTAAACAAGGTTTCTTGTCAAGCACGCGCCGTCAAGTGGGCAGTTTAGTTTCACCCGGTAGTTTTGACATCGTGGACTTTTATCCTTCTATCTCGGAGGTATTACTAACCAATTCATTAGATTATGCTAGCCAGTTTGTAAACATTCCTGAAGAGGACAGGAACATTATTATGCATGCAAGACGATCGATATTGTTTGACAAAGAAAATCCCTGGGCAAAACGAAACAACACCTCGTTATTCGACGTTTCAATGGGAAGTTACGATGGGGCGGAAGTTTGTGAATTAGTCGGCCTATTTATGCTCCATAAACTCGATCAAAAGTTTACCAACAACAAGAACATCGGGCTTTACAGGGACGATGGCCTCGCCGCGTTTCGAAATATGGGCTCCCGGACAGCAGATAAAACCAGAAAATTGTTTATCGAAACCTTTGCAGAATCCGGGTTAAAAATTACTATAGAAGCAAATCTAAAAGTCGTCAATTTTTTGGACATAACGCTTAACCTCCATAATGGAAAGCACTGCCCTTACAGAAAACCGGGAAACCCACCTCTATACATCAACGCACAATCTGACCACCCACCGTCCATCCTTAAGCAGTTGTCAAACTCTATTAGCCGAAGAATTTCTGACCTTTCCTGCGACCAAGCGGAGTTTGAGAAAGCAGCACCTTTGTACAGCGATGCCCTGAAGTCAAGTGGTTTCACTCAGCCATTGTCCTACACCGAGCCGAAGCAAAGCAACAGGAAAAATAGGCCTAGAAATATTTTATGGTTCAATCCACCATTTAGCAGAACCGTAAGAACTAACGTAGGACATCAGTTTTTAAGTCTGATCGACAAACATTTCCCAGCTGATAACCCATTGTACAAAATATTCAACCGAGGGACGGTCAAGGTTAGCTATAGTTGTATGGCGAATATGAAACGCATAATAAACAAGCATAATTCAAAAGTCCTAAGAAACACAGAAACGCCCGAGAACGAAAAAACATGTAACTGCCGGGTGAAACTAAACTGCCCACTTGACGGCGCGTGCTTGACAAGAAACCTTGTTTACCAGGCCATAGTATCTCCAGAAAACCAAGGGACAAAAACGTATATCGGCATGACAGAAGGAGAATTCAAGACAAGATTTCGCAACCATAAGCAGTCATTTAATAACAAGAAATATGCATCAAGCACAGCGTTGTCTAAATACATATGGGAATTAAAGGAAGCAGAAACGAAGTACACAATCAAATGGTCAATTTTAAAACGGGCGAACGCGTACAGAAGTGGAGGGAAACAATGCAACCTTTGTCTGGCGGAGAAACTTTGCATTTTAAAAGCAGGAAAACATATTTTAAACAAAAGGACTGAACTTTTATCTAAGTGTAGGCACGAAAACAAATTTTATGTAATTAATCTTAAACCCCCGTAACTTTTAACACGTTTTTAGTCTGATGATCGCTTCGAGCGTGAAACTTGAGTCACCGCCTTTTTTAACATGTACATAGTTTTTACTTATCCAATGTTTTAAATTAAATGCTTTATCATCGCTCTACTTTGTATTGAGCACTCTACAAGCTACTGGTGGCAAACACTTTGTTTTAAATTGTATATATATATATATATATATATATAACTAACGTCATATCGAGACGTTAATAAAACGTTGTGACGACGTTGTAGAAAGGTCTCGACGCAACGTCATATCGAGACGTTAATAAAATGTTGTGACGACGTTGTAGAAAGGTCGTCATTATTAAATGACTGCTTATGGTTGCGAAATCTTGTCTTGAATTCTCCTTCTGTCATGCCGATATACGTTTTTGTCCCTTGGTTTTCTGGAGATACTATGGCCTGGTAAACAAGGTTTCTTGTCAAGCACGCGCCGTCAAGTGGGCAGTTTAGTTTCACCCGGCAGTTACATGTTTTTTCGTTCTCGGGCGTTTCTGTGTTTCTTAGGACTTTTGAATTATGTTTGTTTATTATGCGTTTCATATTCGCCATACAACTATAGCTAACCTTGACCGTCCCTCGGTTGAATATTTTGTACAATGGGTTATCAGCTGGGAAATGTTTGTCGATCAGACTTAAAAACTGATGTCCTACGTTAGTTCTTACGGTTCTGCTAAATGGTGGATTGAACCATAAAATATTTCTAGGCCTATTTTTCCTGTTGCTTTGCTTCGGCTCGGTGTAGGACAATGGCTGAGTGAAACCACTTGACTTCAGGGCATCGCTGTACAAAGGTGCTGCTTTCTCAAACTCCGCTTGGTCGCAGGAAAGGTCAGAAATTCTTCGGCTAATAGAGTTTGACAACTGCTTAAGGATGGACGGTGGGTGGTCAGATTGTGCGTTGATGTATAGAGGTGGGTTTCCCGGTTTTCTGTAAGGGCAGTGCTTTCCATTATGGAGGTTAAGCGTTATGTCCAAAAAATTGACGACTTTTAGATTTGCTTCTATAGTAATTTTTAACCCGGATTCTGCAAAGGTTTCGATAAACAATTTTCTGGTTTTATCTGCTGTCCGGGAGCCCATATTTCGAAACGCGGCGAGGCCATCGTCCCTGTAAAGCCCGATGTTCTTGTTGTTGGTAAACTTTTGATCGAGTTTATGGAGCATAAATAGGCCGACTAATTCACAAACTTCCGCCCCATCGTAACTTCCCATTGAAACGTCGAATAACGAGGTGTTGTTTCGTTTTGCCCAGGGATTTTCTTTGTCAAACAATATCGATCGTCTTGCATGCATAATAATGTTCCTGTCCTCTTCAGGAATGTTTACAAACTGGCTAGCATAATCTAATGAATTGGTTAGTAATACCTCCGAGATAGAAGGATAAAAGTCCACGATGTCAAAACTGCCGGGTGAAACTAAACTGCCCACTTGACGGCGCGTGCTTGACAAGAAACCTTGTTTACCAGGCCATAGTATCTCCAGAAAACCAAGGGACAAAAACGTATATCGGCATGACAGAAGGAGAATTCAAGACAAGATTTCGCAACCATAAGCAGTCATTTAATAACAAGAAATATGCATCAAGCACAGCGTTGTCTAAATACATATGGGAATTAAAGGAAGCAGAAACGAAGTACACAATCAAATGGTCAATTTTAAAACGGGCGAACGCGTACAGAAGTGGAGGGAAACAATGCAACCTTTGTCTGGCGGAGAAACTTTGCATTTTAAAAGCAGGAAAACATATTTTAAACAAAAGGACTGAACTTTTATCTAAGTGTAGGCACGAAAACAAATTTTATGTAATTAATCTTAAACCCCCGTAACTTTTAACACGTTTTTAGTCTGATGATCGCTTCGAGCGTGAAACTTGAGTCACCGCCTTTTTTAACATGTACATAGTTTTTACTTATCCAATGTTTTAAATTAAATGCTTTATCATCGCTCTACTTTGTATTGAGCACTCTACAAGCTACTGGTGGCAAACACTTTGTTTTAAATTGTATATATATATATATATATATATATAACTAACGTCATATCGAGACGTTAATAAAACGTTGTGACGACGTTGTAGAAAGGTCTCGACGCAACGTCATATCGAGACGTTAATAAAATGTTGTGACGACGTTGTAGAAAGGTCGGCTATATGAAGTTAGATCGCGACGTTATAACAACGTTGCAGCAACGTCATATGGCCACGTTGTGGCGACGTTGAACTTTAACGTGCTGACAACGTCCCCAGGACGTCATGACGCAACCAAATATTACGCAAACGTTGTGGTAACGTCGTCTAAAAGTTAGGTCCGACCTAACCAAATTACGACGTTCACGCAACGTCGTGGCAACGTTGTGTGTTAGCTGGGTTACTGGAAAATACCTCATTTGACAAGGCGTGATTTTGAACAGCATGGACGCGCTCAACTGGATTTCTTTTGCTGTGATACTCAGCAAATGACTTTTGCGTGACTGACTTGAGTTGAAGTACCCTTGCCAAATGAACTAACCACATTCTAACAATTTCGACGGGGCTTCTGACGGTCCATTGAATACAAATGAGCACAATCCATTGTCAGATTGACGTTGTGAATTGCCCAGTGTAAATTCACGCTCTACTCCAGTTCGTGGAGGCTTGATCTCTCCTGTACTTCGAGGGTTTTTCGCCGTGTTCTCCGGTTTTCCTCCCTCCATAAAATCAACACCTAGGTCTGTGATTCGTGGTCTGACATGTGTGTCATAAATGTGTCGTAGGGCGGCTGCTTCGAGCGCCTTTAATATGCCTTCGACTCTGCCACTTGAAATTTAGTAATGTAAATTGCTCTTGAAAAGCCCCTTGTGGGAAGAAGTAATTAAAATCTGTATTCTGTATTCTGTATAAGAGAAAGGCAAGCATTGATTCCTCTTCCTGCATCGTGTCGTTTTGCTTGATATGTACCTTCTATATAATTCTGCGTATAATTAAAACAAGAAGGGAGACTAATGTTAAACCCTCTGGAGCCAATGCTAAGATTGTTTCCCTGGCACGCTTCATTATGGTGTTGCTGTCTGCTGCTCGATAAAGCACTGTATCCGTTAGTCTTGGTTAACTTTCTAAACCACCTCCCGCTCTGTCAATGCGATCACCCTCTCCGAAAGCAAACTCGAGGATAGCAGGAAGGTCTGGAAATTCTTCACATTTTAAATGCCTTTCTCTTCCTTTGAAAATGTGACGAAGCTTCTCTAGTTTCATTTTTTGGAGCATCCTATACTTCTTTCGCGTCTTTGCCTCACCAGTGAGTTTACCATCATCCTCGCTTTGCTCTACACTATTCGTCATTTCCTCGAATAGTTGCAAGTTTAGCATAGTTAGGTCTTTGGAACGTTGGAGACTTCTTTTATCTGTAACATTTGCCATATTCGCCATAAAATTAACACTCGTAATTTTTGTTAAGACAGTGTTTAATGTATCTCTGTCTCGCTTACTGTTCAGGTATTGTAATATGCTGTGATATTCACTGCCAATAGCTTGTTGTACTTTTTCGTTTATAGCTTTCTGGTCCATTGTCTTCATTTTGTTTATCGCGGTTACCATCTGTGTCAAATCTGTCCCATGATTTGAATGATGTATCCTCTCCCTCCAATGTAGATCTGAGCAACATTTAAATGTTTTGACATGACCTCCAGCAAACACGAAGACTCAATGCGGTGAGATTCCTTCAATCCTTTCATTTCTTTATATTTCTTAGCGAGATCTTGGGTACGTACTAGCATGCCATTCTCTATCATATATTTAGCGAGAGATATCATTGTGCTAAAGTGTTCTTGCTGTTTCAGTGACCCAGCTGCACTTAGCTTTTCGATAAGCACATCTACATTCTGACTGATAGTCCCCATCACAGATCCACGAACAAGTCCTTTCATTTCCTGATCTTCAATGATTACACTGCTTTTCATTCTCTCTTCAGATCTGGCTAGGTTAGAAGCAGTGTTAATTCTGTTCTGTTTATACCATTGGTATCCTGGCCCTACCAAATCGGCCCATCGACAAACTGGCCCTGACCCCATCCAAAGGTAGTATTTCCTCTAGTTCTTCAAGACTACAAGAATCGTCCGGCGTTGATAAATCAGTTTTGAAACTTTCATCTTGTTTTTGTACATCCAAAGAGGGTTTAGACGGCACTGCTGCAAAATAAGACCAGTGGCGTAGCCAAGGGGGGGCGAGGCCCCCCAATGGTCCCAGAGACCGGTCTCGTGAAAAGTCTAAATCCGTGGAGAAATTTTGAGAGGGGGGGGCAATGACATCGATTGTCAGCGGCTAAACGTAACCAATGTTCAATGTTCTAGCGCCATGTGAATGACTCATGTATTATGCAATTATGTAAAATGGCGGAAACTCCTGCTCCTACAGATCTTTCGACTTATGAATATGACCCTCGCTGTCCCTTGCCTACTGGAAGAGCAGCAAGAGATCACGTTATAAGTGAAGGACCTTGTCAGTGAAGAGATCTAAACTTTCCTGTGGATAAGCGTAATCGTAGGTTTCTAGTATCGTGGTACGACTAATTTGGCTGGCTAGAGTATTCAGCATAGTTAGATAAAGCGTTTTGTTTCATCTGCAGTGTTCAACGCTCAGGTGAGTTTATTAAAGTATGTATTTTTCATGATTTGCATTTTTTGTAATCGTTATTTTGAATATTTTCTAACTGACTTGTAGTTGTAGCCTTGAACTGCTAAATAACTAAATATATGATAAAGTGTTATTATTCATTGAGCATTGGGTAGTGGGTACCCCCTGCCTCCTCCACAGGCGTTTATTTCCGTTTCCGTCCCAGTCCCTTTCATAGGGAGGCGGGAGAAATTTAAATTTCTCCCGCCCGCGCCATTCCCGCCCAAAAAACGCCTGCGCAGGAGGTAGGGGTACCCCAGTAAATTTATCTATCGTACTCATGAAATGTATTGCGCAAGAAGACATTTGCATTGTCATTTTCTTTATGATTATTGTGGTAAATATACAATAGTGACAGTTTCTTTGCAGGTCTCGTCAAAGCACGAAAAGTCAGATTGTCACAAGCTTTCATTTCAAGCATTTCGTCACTGGAAATGTCAGAAACCAGTACATCATCAGATAAACAAAAGGTATGTTCTTAATATTTACTTATCGCCGACCATGTGTTCTACATGTACCAATCCATATCACTGGTAGCTAGAAGAAATAACAAAGTTAGAAAAAAATTTAAAATTTCTATTTAGGTGAAAAGAAATCGAACTATTATTGGCAAGATTATTATTGATGTTGTGCGACTTCTGGGAAAACTGAATTTACCGTTTAGGGGACATCGTGAGGATGAATGTTCATTGAACAAAGGTGTATTCAAAGAATTTCTCGCACATGTAGCGAAGTCTGACTCGCTTATCCAAAGTCATCTAAGCAATTCTCCAGGTAACTTTAGCTTGTATTATTTCATGCAACTGTTTACATTTTGTGAAGTTTGAGGAAATCTGTATTAAATATCGAGAAATATAATTATGCGTTTTGATTACTGCTAAGCTTTGTTACTTTGTATTTCTTTCAATTATGCACGTTAGCATCAATACACATGCATTTTATCGTTTTTAGACAACGCTAAATATACCAGTGCCGAAATCCAAAATCAGATGATTAAGCTACAATCATGGCCAAAAGTTGTAGGACACGAGCTTTAAATTTCTTCAAACGTCAGTTGTCCCCCCCTCCCCCCTTTTCAATGTTGAAAATAAGCGAATTTTAAAGCAAACCTAGGGTTTTGTATTCAACACAGTTTGTACAGGCTTTCTAGATACTTTCAACATTGAAGAGGGGGGGGGGGGGGACAGGGATAAAGAAAAATAATAACATAAATGAGAGGCAGAGAAAAAAGTTGTGAAATCATGAAAGTGTCCCGTTCACTTTTCTCCAGGATTGTCTGAAAATTAGAAATAAAATATTTAGCCAAAAAACGAGGAGAAAACTGTATTAAATGTGCATAAAAAGTTAAAAAGATAGAAAATACGGATATAAGAAAAAGATTAAACAAAAAAATTGCAAGTTAAATGAAATTAATTCAAACAAATAATTAAAAGACGCACGCCATCTGTTTGGTGACGTGTTGACAATTAGATGACTAAGGCAAATTGTAAAGAAAATTTTGAAAAGACAAAACGAAGGGAAATAGATACAGAAAACGGAGGACAAAGAAAAATGTTGTTATAAAAAAATACAATGACTCATCACACAATTACAATGGAACAGAAAGTGTATGCACGTTATTTAAGGACTGAATGCGGGGTATCTTATAGAGAAATAGCAAAGCGGTGTAAAATGTCCAAGACATCGACGGAAAGAATTTGTAAAAAATCATTGAGAAAAGAACATCGCAAGAAAAAGTTTAAAATGGGAAGGCCAAGGAAGATAGACACGAGAAGTTTGCGCGCTTTAATAAGAACTTTAAAGACTATGCGAGAGAGAAAAGAAGAGATATCTGTCAGATCCTTGGTGGTAGAAAGTGGTCTAAATTTCAACCAGGCAAGTCGACGAACCTTCTCACGCGCACTTAACAATAACGGGTATGGCTTCTTTCAACGAAGGAAAAAAGGGTTGGTTACAGAGAAGGACCGGAAAATGAGACGGCAATTCGGCAAAGAAATGAAGGGGTGCGTGAAAAGAAATGGCAATTTTTGGAAGGACGAGGTATCCTTTTATTTGGATGGCGTATCTTTCGTCCATAAACACAATCCGACAAGCAGCGCCACAACGGGAAAAGCAAGGGTTTGGCGAAAAAAGGGGGAAGGACTAATGTACACAGGCAAGGGAAGCAAAGAATTAGCTGGTGGACGCCGTCTACATGTCATAGTCGCTATTGCTTTAGGAAAGGGGGTTATCTTGGCTGTGCCATATCTAAAAATGGATGGAGAATTTTTTGCAAGATTCATCAGAGAACATTTTAACATTACCTTTGCCAGGGCTGGACCAAAACATGGCTCCAGACGTTTGTTTGTGATGGATAATGATCCAAGCAAACTTGCTATGTCAGCTCTTCGAGAAATTGAGGCGGACCTTCTTAAAATTCCTGCTCGCTCACCAGACCTTAATCCGATTGAAAATGTCTTTCATCTCGTAAAGACATATTTGGCCAAACAAGCAGTTAGACATAATATAGTTTCAGAGTCGTTCGATGAATTTCAAACAAGAGTATTAGCCGCCTTAGATGGGATTCCTACAGAGGTGGTCGATCGTACAATTAGCAGTATGTCCAAACGAATTGAAACCATGGTTAAGTCGAAGGGATACCGAACACGGTATTAATAACATGTTGCAATTCGAAGTAGTATTATATGTCAAGTTAATTAACATGGAAGTTGGTTATTAACGGCATTGAACAGTTCACACGACAGTACTCAGTGTTAAATTTATTGTTTTTACCGAAGAAATTTCTTAAAATAAAAAATAAAACCGTTATTGAAAGTTGTGCATTTGTGATATACATGAAATTGTTGCTTAATGGGTGTTAACTTGAATTTTTGCATCATTTTTAACAGTACTCACCGCAACGTTATTGATTAGAAGAACAATACGTTTATTCTTTCAATACGTAGTGGTGAGTACTGTGAGATATACATGAAAACGGTAAAATAGCTGACATAATAACGTGCAATAACATGAGGCATATATGTCACAACAGTTCTTTGCAGTTTGTTAGACATTTAAAGTGGATCTTGCGACGTATTTACGATATATACAAGTGAGTAATGTCAACGAGTATTGCTAAAATATTAACAAATCTATTTCAGGCGCGGCTTTATATAAACAAGGAAGTCACATGTCAATATTTTCCAAAATAAATTTAGCGAAGCAGCGAGCGCACGGCCGAAGTGAAATATGTTGCAAAGAATGAAGTATCGCTGGATAGCTCTAAATCTCGTTTGCAGAAATTCTTGGGGGCAGGTAAATGTACAACATCTCCTTCCAGTGCTTGCAAAAGGTTTCCCCTGGCAATGAGCGTAGGACTCCATCGGAAATCGTTGAGCCAAATTATTTCCGCCTCATCGGCTCCCATCCACGCGAAAGAACCTGTCGCAGGATTACAGAAAGCGTTGTAGATGGTTTTAAGTGGAGATAGCATGAACGTTTTCCCACTGTTGGCCGGGCCGTGAATAAACACGTTCTGATATTTACCCCGTCCTTTTAGAAGGGCAGTATAAATTGCATTACAGAAGGCACTGACGACAATCCCGTTGTTTTCCAAAAGTTGCAACGCTGCTTGCAACCAGCGACCATCGCATCCGTCACAACATGAATTGGCCGCCTTGGCCTCCTGTAATATTTCGAGTCTTGTCTTCTGCGACCTCTGGAGTTTTGCCTGTGCTTCTGAGAACTCTTTCGCAATAGCCAAGGCGTCGTCAACTGCGTTGTTACCTTTATTCACAACGAACTCGGCTAAAGATGTTTTACCTTCATTGTTTTGGGCTACAGCAAGGGCGACAAGCTGCAATCGCTTCGTTATTTTTTTTTCTTGAATGATCTGAGAAACATCATACACCGTCAGCGCCTTGTCTTTGCGTCTCTTCCGGTGAGCACGTTTAGAACCGGTACCAGACTGAACAGCTTTCCTCTTTCTACTTGCTATGGCCTTTTCTGTTTTGGGTGGGGTGCGAAGATCACGGTGTTGCTGCGAATGAAGTGCCTCTTGGTCATCCTTGGTAACATAACTATATGCGCTGTAGTACGTGTTATGATGGTCGCTAAAGTTGACCTTTATGTGGTATTTCTCATCGAGATAATTTCGGACCTGCAACCATCGTCCTCTCCTGCTTAGTTTCAATGCCATATGGTAGTGATATTGGTTTATCTCGACATCTGTTTCTGATGCAGCGTGAGCCTCCTGGGAAACCACCCAGTGTTGGACATTGAAAGCGCTCTCTCTCCATGCTTCTAAAACTGCATCAGCAAAACTTTTCTTTGTCGGGAATCTTTCCGTATTTGCTCTGCTGTAGGTAATGATGTAAATTTGTCTCTGTCGATATTCATTTCCTAACGTATTCATCATTCTCAGGAGTGCAACGAAGCAGGTTGAATATTTAAAGCGAAACTTCTTCTCGCTAACCTTGTTGTCAGGGAAACATAACCTTTCATCTCGTCAGTATATATATATATATATATATATATATATATATATATATATATATCGGGAAAGTAGTACTTATTCGACATAATATAGTTTCACAGTCGTTCGATGAATTTTAAAGAGTTAGCGGCGTAGAGGGTATTCATAATGAGGTGATCGATCGTACAATTACCCGTATGTGCAAAGGACGTCCATCGCACGCTTGGCTAATTCTGTACTCATCATAATTGGATTAGAAATATAATCTCTCTGTATTTTTTATAACATATTAAACTATCTAAATCATAGTTTAATTGTCTTGCTTTATGATTTTCCTACCTCAGATCTTCGCAAATTCACTTAAAAACACAACTTTTTTAATTATATTGTTTTCAGACAATCATGGCCAAAAGTTGTAGGACACGAGCGTTAAATTTCTTCAAACGTCAGTTGTCCCCCCCTCCCCGTTTTCAATGTTGAAAATAAGCGAATTTTAAAGCAAACCTAGGGTTTTGTATTCAACACAGTTTGTACAGGCTTTCTAGATACTTTCAACATTGAAGAGGGGGGGAGGGGGGACAGGGATAAAGAAAAATAATAACATAAATGAGAGGCAGAGAAAAAAGTTGTGAAATCATGAAAGTGTCCCGTTCACTTTTGTCCAGGATTGTAGTTGGTTCTGCCATATTAGATGAAATCATACGCCGTGTCAAAGAAGCAGAGCTCTATGCAATTATGGCAGATGAAACATTTGATCTAAGTAAAACGGAACAGTTGGCTATACTTGTCTGCTATGTTTGGAATGGAGTGGTGGAAGAACGTCTTTTAGCAGTTGAACCTATGGAGGAAACCACAGCTGAAGCTCTTTTCCTACTGGCCATCACAAGTTACAGCAATGTGGAATAGAAGTTGCTAACATGCGCGGACAGTGTTATGATGGTGCAAGTAACGTTTCTGGGGTCCATACTGGACTGCAATCCCGTATCAAGGAGCTTTCGCCATCAGAACTTTACACGCACTGCTACGCTCATGTTTTAAATCTAGTCATCGTGGACACCATGAGCAACAACAGAATAGCAAGAGACTTCTTTGGAACGCTACAAAATTTATATGTGTTCATTGAAACTTGCACAAAACGGCATGCTGTTTATTTGAAACACCAGAGAGAGTTGAATGCTGCTGTCGAGGGAACAAAGAAGCGCGAGTACGTTCTCAAGAAATTGTCAGAAACCAAATGGGCATGTCGGGCAGACAGCATCACGGCAATCTACCACACATTCGAAGCTGTAATTGCGACTCTAAAGGAGATCAGAGAAAATGAAAAGAAGACCAATACTGTAGTACTGTAGTAGACCAATATTTATAGTATAGTATATACTACGCGTATTTGTAATTGGATTGGTGTCGCAGCGGGTAATAGTCTGGTGTATAGTTTTTTATGAGTATGTTTTATACGAAACGATTAAAAAAGATGAGGAGAAACGAGCGTTTGTGAGAATGAAATGTTTGCGCAATAGTTATATCGCGGGGTTATTTACAAAAATATGTATTATTTTCAAGAAAAAGTTATAATCAGCGCGCAACAGTGTAATCGATGACAGATGTTATCTTTTCGTGTTATTTACGAAAATATTAAAAAATTGTAAAAAAACGATTTATCGGCGCGCAAACACTGTAATCGATCTTAATTGATTTCCACAGCATGAATAGTGTCAACACTCGGTGATTGCGTGGGCTGTGTGTAAAAGGATTTTGAAGAAAATAAAATTTCGTGTTCGAGCTGCTTTCAATGGATTGCGTGGGCGGCTGAAATTTGATTTTTGCGGCTATAAATAAGACGCGAGGAGCGTAGATTCGAATAAGACACAACCACGGTTGTTTTGCATTGAATAGAATGGGGGAAACAGTTGAAAAAGCTAATTATCCTTCACCTGTTATACTACGAGAATTTGGTAGTTGGTATCCAGACATATCGCTTATACTGCGTAAAAGTGAAGAGTTTACTTTGTTGGTGAGACAGAACAGCGTCTTATATTTCAACTGGTGACTGATAAAGAGGATTATTATGCACCTGTCCGTGGGTATTACTATACATTTGATGATAAAATGTTTAATACCGATCACCTTATGAACAAGAGAGTGCTTTATGAAGAAAATTTTAATTTAAAGTTAAAGACATGAACAGAGATGAACCACGAGACTGACGAATGGGAAGAGAAAGGTGTATATGTAACATTAAATCATCTTTATAAACGATGTAAATGCAAATATATTTTAGATGATTTTGTTACTAAATCAAATAATAGAACACAGTATATTGTATTAAAATTTGTAGGAAAGAAGAAAATATGTTGTGTGCAAATAAAACATGAAATTATATATACATATATACCAGACGTGTGTTTTGTATGTTTTGTGATAAGGGAAAATATGTTAAATTAGAGGAAGGTTTTGATTTTAAGTATTACGTATTTTGCGAACATGAGTTACGAGGAGAATTTTAAATTGTATAAAAGCTTGTATTTTTTAGTATGAATCACATCTCAGTCAAGGATGGGTGTGCGTTTTATCACTTGTAGTGATAAAACAGTTTTTTTTATATATTAAATCATGTAAAGAAAAAGATTTGTACAGTTGCAGTATAAAAAAACTATGAACTTTATCGTCAGATTTGAACCAATATATATTTAATAGTATTTTTGGATAATATTAGGTTGGAGGTTTTTTTAATTAAAAAAACTGTGATTAGAGAAAAAAATGGAAATGTATTTTTGTTAAAAAAAATTATAACAAATAAAGAGAAATAGAAACGAATTGGTGTTATTTATTTTTTATTGTTTAAGGAATAAGGAATCGGTCTATACCTATTCCATACCTATTACCATAACGATTCCATGGAAGAGGTGTAGCTATACCCCCTTTTTGATTTTTTCTAACTATACGTTTTTTAATTTTTTTATAATTTGTCTTTGCTGTTAGTTTTCCACCTTTTTGTTTACTTTTTTTCTTTCCTCGTTGTCTTGGTATACCCCGGAAATAACCACCGCGTTGTGTTCTTCCCATAATTCACTCTTGAATTAAACTGTATTTATATGTATATTGTTTTATACATATGTATATATATATATATATATATATATGTTATATTGTTAACCCTATTCTTATTTTAATTTTTGTGTGATAGGAAGAATGTGTTATCCTCTTATGGATCGGAAATTTACAAATGAATTAAAACGTATAAAAACAAAAACGTTTCCGAAGAGTAAGACATAAAAGGAAGAAATATAAACGACAGAGGTTTTTTATTTAGTATTTTACCTAGTTTGCTTGCAAGTGTTCTAGGATTAAAAAAATGATGAAATTTTATCTTTTGTTATTCTTGTACGGATTGAATGGATGAATTTTTTTAAACTGAAAACATTTGCTTACGATGTTGTAAGAATGGAAGGAGATGAAGATGAATTGTTTTGGTTTAAATGTGCAAAGTTTGCTAATTCTTTAAAACAACTTATAGACCAAGATATAGATTGTATCAAGATAAGCGATAAAGTTAAATTTATACACAAACGTTGTATGTTGACTGATGACCATGGATATTTTGCAGAACGAGATAGATATGTGGGTAACCATTGTGGAATTTTACCGCAGTTTATTAATATTTGTATGCAAAAATTAGATAGATTTTATGATGAGAATAAAAAAACCCAATATATTTTAATATATTTTATATTTGAATATATTCACCCGTTTTCGGATTGAATTGGAAGAATTGGAAAGGGATTGGTAGCCATACTTAAAAATTATTTTGTGTGTAAAATGAAGACTAAAAATCAACACAAATTACTATGTAAAAATTTAGATTATATGCATAAACATGTATTTTATATTTTTGATGTAAATATTAATACAACAAACACGCTTGACTCAATTTTTTTTAAAAATAAATTTTATTAAATAAAAAAATATTATAACCAATATTGGTTTCCATAATTTGTGAATATTTCTTGGTGTGGTTCTATCCTTTGTTTTGATTTGAGTGAAAATTTTCGCAGCCCCCTGTTTTTTAACAGGTGTGTGTTGTTATTAAAGCGCGAGTTTCGAGCATCGTCTGCACCATCAGTAGACTTGTTAGCATCGATACATCGTCCCTTGTTGTCGCATACGTAGCACGTGCGTTACCAGTCACGATCAATATTTCTCTTTGTGGTTTTACGTCCTGAGAATCGGGCGATGATCTTTTTCCTGGGGAATGGTATTTTCCACGCAAATAATCCTTTACCAGCATTAGGTATGTTTGACGGTTTAATACGAAGATTATCTTCTTTTGCTAAATGAATCCAGCATTTTTTTGTATGCGCTGTTCTTTTTTTACATTGTACCTGTTTTACTGTATTACTTTTACAACGAACTACGTTTCTGATATTTTGACCTTTTTTCTATTGTACACAAATTTAGTTCTTGCCATCTTCTTTATTAAATATCATGTATTGCTCTTACACCAAAGTAATTGTTTTTCTGTTTTTCTGTGAAGTCTATTAAACATTCTATTTTGTACGTAATATCACTTGTAAATTGTAATATTTTTTGTTTCATTTTAAAAAATCGAAGTCTTAAGTATAGGGTTCGATTTTTCTTACAACATCGTCGTCTTCCTTGTAGAAGTCTCCCAAACATTCTTTAAAAAGAAACGGGGAAAACATAATACAATCGTCGTTGTCATCGATTTCGTAAGCAACGTAAGGAATATTATTTTTTTCTAAATATACTTCAATATTGACATAGTCATGCTTAGGCATTTTCTCTTTTTTGTAAATAAAAGTGTGTGAATGTTGTGTCGTTTACTAGTTTATATACTTTAGAGTTATGGGTAACATCTTAGGATCAAAGAGTACACCATGGGTTACTTTTACATGTATTCATGTAAATAATTCTGATGTTACTGTTGATAGGGTTGACGGTGAGGAGCAAGAAATAAACGAAGAAGGAAAAAATACAAAAAAAAAGAGATTTACATTAAATTGTTTAAGGAAAATAATAATAATGAATAAAGATCAAAGAAAATTTCATTATTCAGACACTGATATTGAAAGAATAGTAAGTCTTTTTGAAAAAGAAAGGGGGGAAAATGAATTAAACATACCCTCGAATATATTTGAAGTCGAACAGATAAGTGCACGATATATAGAAAAAATTAAAGTAAACGAAAAGGTTTTTTCTTTATTTGTACCTCGAGAAAAAACCGCAAATTTTATTGAATTTATGCAAAGTTTAACGAATGTATTTCAATATTTTATTAATGTTGCTAGATCGTCGGTTAATTCGGACGACGATTATGTTCAGTTTGTGTTTAGTAAAGCACCTGTCAGATATTTCTCTATGGCTGCTCTTAAGGTGAAAGAATTTACACCAACATTATTTTTAAATACTTTAGAAAAATCTATGCAGAGTAATCGGGAAGTTATCGCTAATGGGTGGAAAACAAATGTAATTATATATTCATTTCCAAATGGTGAACCAAAAAGAAAGACAAATAGTAATAAGTCTAAGAAAAAAGAGAGTAGTGTTTATAACTATTTAGGAAAGAGTGACAAAAGGGATGGGGGGGGGGGGGGGGCGTGAATAATAAGAAAAACAGTGATGTTAAAAAAAAACCCGGTAGATCAATGAGATTAGGGGTGTTTCAAGTGATCTGTAACAAATTAAATAGTTTAATTAGAAATTGTTGTTTTGTAGTAGCGTTGTTGGTAGGATTATCGTTTTAAAGAAATGGTAAAAAGCACGAGAAAATGAAAAGCACGATTTACAATATTTAAACAATTTTTTTTTAGATGTGTGAGTTATTTTAGGAGTCACGAGTTTGTCGATTCACACATATGTAAACTTAATACTACATGTCAAAAATGTTTTAGTTCTAATACTTGTCACGAGAGTCCAGATATGAAAATGGAGTGCTCATCATGTGGAATTTTATTTAGAAATCCAATTTGTTTTCAAAATAATTTATTTCAAATTGTGAAACATGTTCACGGTGGTTGGTTGCTATGGACTTTTCTCCCTGAAGCGCGCGGGCTTAGATTACCAGCGGTATCCCTAATTTTGAAACTTTCCCTCCAAAACAACATGGCGGAAGCTGAGATATCTTCGAAGCTTTCAAACCTTAACTTAGGTGAATTTGAAAGTGATACAGAGAGACCATCTTTTTTTTGGAATCGCGCTTCAGTGGAAATGAAGTTTAGTGTGAAAGGCACGCTTATCGATGGCTACTTACGGGAGATTGGTAAGGCATTTGCAGCTAAATTGGGAAGATCGCGAAACACGGGTCTAATGCCGCCAGTTAAGTTGTTTGTGCCCTACACAATTTTCCGTCATGTCTGTACCATTTGTGTTGGATACGGGGCTACATTGACGAGTGCCAAAGACAGGATAACAGTTTCCCTTAGATCGTTCTCCAATGTCTCGAAAGTCTTTTCTCCCATGCGATTTTCTGGGGATAATTTTTTAAGGAAAAGGCATTATTCCAAGGTAAAGGAAAATGGACGAAACATCCTCCAATACAAAGGAAGGGCTTCTGTCATTGTTGGTGAACAGACTCCAATACTGTTCGAGTATTCGGATAAACAAGAGAAGCTCACAGTAACATTTTATGTACAAAGGTATGATAAGGATGACTTTGCCACGAACTTACAACTTCAAGCACTTTGTAATCTAAATGCCTAGTTCATCTATACATTTGTTTAATATTCGACTAAATACTGTAATCAGAGGCTGTTTTTTTTTTCTGGAAAGCTGGTGAATTCATTCGTTGTATCCAAAGAGATGCATAGAAAAATATACACATCAACAACTGTATTCTTTCTCTGACCATGGATTTTCTTTTTCTTTGACCTTTGATTTTATATTTAAACTATTATAATAAATAACAAACACTGACATATATGTCAGTGTTTGTTATTTATTATAATAGTTTAATGTTGAAGTGGAAAAGCAAGTTGACCAAAATCTCTGAAATTTGACCCAATACTTTTCAATTATGGGCATGAGTACTAATCCCTGCTGTTCCATTCCATATGAACAGCCTCTGAACATTATGACTAAGTACATTTTGAAAAATAGGAGTAATGTATAGACCCCTTGCAGGCATAAATTAAACGACCAACTTAGAGTACAAAAAAAAATAATACTTTAAAGTTGTCCTCCAAATTGGTCATTTAATTGATGCTTGCAAGAGGTCTATATCAGTTTGAGAACATTCTGGAGATTTATTCTAGTATTCCAGTAAAATGTTTTTAACCCTTTACCAGGCAGTGTTGCCATTTGGCAACTTATTAATTTACTCTGTCTGACACAAGATGATTTTACTCGTCAAGGGGCAATCTCCTAGAAACCTGCCTGGTGAAGGGTTAAAAACTCACATCTGCTTTAATTTTACTCTTTTAATTAATTTTTCAATAATTATTTGGTAAACGTTCTTGGTTCCCAGCATGTTTGTTTACCAGTGCTGTGAGTAACTTCGTTACAAGTAACTAGTTACAGTAACTAGTTACATTTTAAAGTAACTGTATCTGTAACTAGTTACTTTTTCTGAACAAGTAATTGTAACTGTAACTAGTTACAATATTTGGTTAAAAATGTAACTAGTTACTGATTTGCAGTTCAGGATGTCCTTTCTTGGCAAAAATATGGTAATTTGGTATATTAATACATGCATAATATTTGTTCAATTTGACTATTTCTGTGTAGTCATAACCATATTTGACTGTTATATGGATATAATTATGGTACTGACACCTATAAATGAGTAATTTCTTCACTGATTCTAGCCACAAGAACCAAGGAATGCAACTTTGTAACTAGTTACAAAATTTTTAAAGTAACTTTGTAACTGTAATTAGTTACTTTCTTTTCATTGTAACTAATTGTATCGGTAACTAGTTACTCTTGTGATGATGTAACTGTAACGTGTTACAAAAATTATGTAACTTTCACGGCACTGCTGTTTACAATAATTTATTTATCTTAAATGTGATTCGCAGAATGATAACTCTGTCCTGTATTGTTGCTAGAGATAGGGGCTGAATACGTGAGCCGGGCTAGCCTGGCTAACCTTTGAAAATCTTTCTTGGGTTGTGAAAGGATATTTCAATCAACTTTGGGAGAATTAAAGCCACAGTAATATCTTTACAAAACGAGTCAGCCCGGTTAACCAGGCTAGCCTGCCCTAGTAAACATCCCTTAATATTCTGGTCAGAGCTAATTACTGGCTGGGACTGAAACTCAGATTCACATTTGTACTCGCATCTAATTTTTGTGCATTAAATTTTCCTATTTTTAAACATTTTCATGTATAACAACTTAGCTTGAACTTGTTTCAAAAAACAAAAAACAAAACAAAAAATTGTTTCGGGGAAAATACCTTGTTTGTGTATTTGAATATTAACTGTAATTTTAATAGTAGAGTATCAATGACGTTTAAATAATGCACAAATAAAACTTAATAAAACTTGCTCATTTGAAAAATTCCAGTCCTGGTCAAGCATTTTAATGAGTTGCAGCCAGAATTAGCACTTAGAGGCGTTAGAGCTTGTTTATATGATCCCGGTATACCGGAATGTCCCAGTCAGTAGCCTGAGATCTGGAATTGTTTATAACTTACTATTATTTTCACAATTTTGTTTATATGGGAAACTCTATTGCACTTCGGTTAACCAGGATGTCCTGCCTGTCAGCGGGAGCCACTATGTCGGCGAAATCTTGCTTGCTTGAGTGTCTTGGACCGCACTTACGTGATACTCGACAGCTATCGCCAGATATTTGACACGATCGTTCACGATCGCCATATGGTCGAGAAGATCGCCATTGATCGCCAGATATTCGAGAAGTACTCGAGTTGTTTTCGTGGACATCTCGATGGCTGTTTGATTTTTGAAAAGCATTAATTATTACTTTGCAAATCTTTTCTTCTTGGAACAGTTTCTGTCATTGACCAGTTTATACAAGGTAAGAAGTAGTTTCAAAACTGTGACGTTGTTTATCTTATATATACATAAATCTTTAAATATACTTGATTGGAAATAAATTGTCGCAAAGCCAAACCTCGTACTTAGCAGTACTAAGAATATTCAGGTTATAAAGTTCGCTTATAAAGTTGGGCCTTCAACTGTGTCCTGTTTCAAAGCTCTTCTTCTTTATCGAATAAACTGTCAGTATACACCAATGTCTTGGATAGAAGTGTTTTATAATGATAAAATCGTTTTATGAGTTTAAGTTTAATTTTAGTCGAATTGTGTGTTGTGCTCACTGGTAAGATGACTGCAATTTATATTCTTTTATGTGTATTTAAATTAGCCTTTCAAACCTTGTTCTTGTGGTTTTTATTGAAAAGAAGTTTTATGAATATGGTGTATAATATGTCATACACTAGGAGTGAGAAGTGTGTTTTAACCAACTTTGAGCTAGGTGTTTTGATATTAGATCATGAAACACAACTTTCGAGTGTTTCAAGATCAAACAAACTAGGAAATGAATCAGTCCTCAAATGAATCAGTATTTTAAGATAAGTTTGAGGTAAAAGTTGGCTTAATTTTATATCCAAGTGTTTGATCACATATCAAACCTTTGTCTCGCTTATGATTTTATTATGTGTTTGGTTTAGGAATTATTAATGAGGTTGAGAAGTACAGTATTCTATTTCACACTGCAGCAATATGATCGCATCGCTATATTAAGGTATGGGGAGAAAATTCGGTGATACGACAAGAGCTGCAGTGCAAATGCTCAGAATTGGGTGGGTGGGTGGGAAGTCATTTTTCACGATAAATCGGCATCACTATCAGGAATCCCGATAAACCTTACAATATAGTACTGGGCTGCATCGCACGCTATGTAGCCTACACCGCTGTACTTGACCACACTGACAATTTATTCATAGTTTGTTGACCTTTATATGCGATGCTCTAATTTATGCAGTGTGAATAGTATTCTATTTCACACTGCAGCAATATGATCGCATCGCTATATTAAGGTATGGGGAGAAAATTCGGCTCCCCACCCTTTCTGTAGCTTTCAATGCTTTTGTACACTACCAGGAGACCATTATTGGGCTCGTATACCCCAATCCTTACACCCCAATTCTCATCCCTTAACACAAGAGACCATAATGGTCTACTGTCGAAGCCTTGCACAAACTCACAGCAACTCAGTAATAATACTCAGTCTCTATAAGTTATGTTAACTCAACCATTGATTTATTAATTAACTTTACAACCATGCAAGAATGCAAATATACAGTAAATAAAGAGTGCAATACTTGAACATGATTGAAGGAATGATCAACAGGACACGAGTCCCATGTGAAGACCATTTCGTCTTATAATATAATACTTACTTTACGGGATCGACAACGGACACCTAATTCCAAAACTAAACCCACCTAAAAAGAGACTATTGGTTTTCTGTAAAGTTGGACACAGACTGTTCCGTTTGCTATTGCTAAACACACTTTGGCATGGAGAAAATGATACATTACATATAGAAAAAATGGCGTTCAGTCCCTAGCTCTGCGTGCCGAAGACTCCCCTAGGCTTAAACCCTACGCGCCAATCGTTAATACTTTCTTATAGAAAGAAATCCAAAAGGCTGAGAAACTGTAGAGTAGTTCATTCAGTTTTTCGGCTTTTCGTATGTAGGAAAACCCAGAAAAGTTGAAGACGGCAACTTCAGCGGAAACATTTTCTTAATATAAACAAAGGTATGAACCGATTGTGGTTTAGGGTGATTACCCACACGCTCTGATGAATGAGGGTATAGTAAAATTGGATAACAACCGGTGGGAATGTCCGCAGTGACGCGTTAACATCATGTACCAGGCCAAGGACATCACCCCGCCACCGACAGTGGGATCCTCCACAAAGTTCAGCCATGTGATGGACGTTCGACCTGCTTAAGCAGTTAGTAACTTCAGTTTAGGAGCAAATGTAGTATGATACGCCCATTCCAGGAAAACATTGTACAAGTATTTTATATATTGTATTTTCTTATGCCAGAAAATACATCATATAAAGTAAGACAACAAGAAAATCTATAATGAAACAAGGAGAAAAAAGAGGAAAAAGTGACAGTCCTGACCCAGTAAACTGGGAGGGTTGATTGAGGTACCCCGTTTTCAGAACTACGAAGACTCCATGACGGGAACTCCGCCTACCGTTAAACCTATACGACGTAATAACTAACACAGCAACGTCGCGTCATCTATGGTCAAACCCAAAACACCAACACAGTCACGTATTATAAGACAATCAACAAAGAACCGATGTCGCACAGGCCCGTTAGCGCTGTATGTGACCATTGTAAATAACTTGGGAAACTTCACCCATATTTCAGAATACAACTCTGAATTACATAGCACAACTGGTGAAAGCGCACCCTGGTGAATTCTTGCCCATGCAGTAATCGACAACCCTCACCCGCACCCATCGGGTCATATAGAAGAGGAAGTTGTATCACAAACCAGGCAACGCCTAGCCCGGTAATCCATAAAGGCATAAACCTCACGTCAACAACATATTTTTGCTCATCCCTTGGCTTGAGCCACCAGGCCGAGGGAGTCATTCCACAACCACTGGTAAAATCTCACCCTGGAAAACCTTGACTGGTAATCGAGACATCTCTGGAGTAACATATATGTGATCACCCCTCGAAACATCTGGTCGAGGAACGGAGGAAGTCCTGTCACCAACATCCGATGAAAGCTCGCCCTGGCAAGATCTTGCCGGGTAATCGATGACCTTCACGGGAATAACATGCATTTGTGATCATCCCTCGACCCATCTGGTCAAGGAAGTCATTTCACAAACAACTGGCGAAATCTTACCCTGGAAAACCTTGACTGGTAATCGAGACATCTCTGGAGTATAACATATATGTGATCATCCCTCGAACCAACTGGTCGAGGAAGTCATTTCACAAACTGGCGAAATCTCGCCCTGGCAAAACTTTGCCGGTAATCAATCAACCTTAGCGTGAAAAACATTTGTGATCATCCCTCGAACCATCTGGTCAAGGAAGTCATCTCACAAACAACTGGCGAAATCTCACCCTGGCAAAACCTTGCCGGTAATCGATGAACCTCGCGTGAAAAACATTTGTGATCATCCGTCGAACCATCTGGTCAAGGAAGTCATCTCACAAACAACTGGCGAAATCTCACCCTAGCAAAACCTTGCCGGTATAATCGATGAACCTTGCGTGAAAAACATTTGCGATCATCCCTCGAACCATCTGGTCAAGGAAGTCATCTCACAAACAACTGGGGAAATCTCGACTGGCAAACCTTGGCTGGTGATCGACAAACCTCACGGGAATAACATATTTGTGATCACCCCGCGGAAAGTGGTCGAGGAAATCATTTCGCAAACAACTGGCAAAACCTCGCCCATTAGCGCTGATCAATAGACAAAGCTCAATAAACAACACATGAAGAACAAACTTATGATAATCCCTCGAACCATGTCGCAGAAGAAATCATTTCACCAATACATGCACCAGTCTATTAAAGAATATCGGACTACCATAGTCAGTAAGCATCGATTTTGGTCGATCAGGCCGTGTGCCCGACAAGGTATTCTAGTTGTTAACAAGAAGAAAGGAAAGAAGATTAGAAAAATAGGAAAAATACCTCAGCCTCGGAAATATTCGACACGCTTCAGGTGTTCCAGCCTTTATGTCCGCTCGTGTGCCAAAACCCGACAACCATCAATATATATAGAAAGTAAACTGTAGTAGACCTTGTTTAGAAGGCCATAAGAGCTTGTCTTGCTGTAAAATACTGGCGAAGGCTAGGCTGCAACATAGAAGCACATGTTGTCGGAGTCGCTGTACTTGACCACACTGACAATTTATTCATAGTTTGTTGACCTTTATATGCGATGCTCTAATTTATGCAGTGTGAATAGTATATAGACCAATTTCATAATGACGACCAATTTAAATATTATTTTGTGTGCATCTCAATAAGCCTTTCTGGCCTCGTTTGCGTGTTAGTAGTGAAATAATATAGTACTACTTTTTTAACGTGTGGAGGTCTGGCGCCGACCCTCAGACCAATGAGAATCAAGCATTTAATTGGCTGACCAATCAGAAAATCGGAAAAACATTTGGATATATTTATTTGGACGGGGGGAGATCAAAAGTAGGTGTTGGCTCCTCATTATAAATGGAATTTATAGTGGTTCAGGAGGAGTAAACCGCTAGTTTTAAATGAAATGTTGGAAATGACATCAATGGAAAAGAAAAGTGTACACGCATTACCTATTCCATCTATCCACGACATTTCCATTTCATCTTTATGTTGTAGTTTTTGATGTGAATGTGGGCTCATTCCATGCATATTTTCGAAAAAAATATTTTTTTTTTAAAATAATTTCCCAAAAATATTTTCAAGAAAAAAAAAAAAAAAAATCCCAATGATTTTTCTTATCTTAAAAAAAAAGGGTTTTTTATGGAGCGGACTGACGGAACTCTGCACTGCACACCACCATCTTGTCGAATGAAGTGATTGTGGGTGGGGCGTGACGTTTATGCCCGTGTATATTAGATCACGCCCCTTCCGGTTTACGTCAACGATCATACCCATATATGGTATGATTTGAATTTTGTATGAAAATGTGTATCGAGTGTATACCCATATATGGCATGATTTGAATTTTGTATGAAACTGTGTATCGTGTGTATACCCATATATGGTATGATTTACATTGTGAATTTCTTATGAAAAAAAATTGTTTTTCTCATTCATTATTAACACGTTGTCGTCTACGATAGACGTAGATATTGTCAGCACACACGCAAACATGTTCATAAAGGGTGTAAATGTGAATGATATTGATTTCAACGCCAGATTTATTTAATTCGGAAGAATAGCTGAAATGTTGGTTAGTTGTCCTGGTACACGACTCAAGGTGTTAGATGTGAACAAAGACTATTTTCATATGTATGAAGATAAGGTTATTTTTGAAACAGTGAATACGCCAGGAATTTCCCCAACTCCTACGTGTAAATATTATTGGACGTTATTCTAGGATTGGTTATGATTTTAGTTCGGATATAGAACGTTATTGTGGGTATATATTCACTTAATAAAAAAAAGATTGTTGTTAAAACGTTTATTGCTCAAATAAAATATCTTTTGTACATTTTTATGGGGTTTTTTTTATCTATTTTTTTATGGTTCAAGTATCATTCTAAAATATCTATTGTACCAACGTATTTGTCTATTTTTACATTCACATTTTCGGTAGATTTCACATTTTTTGGATAATTTCTTCTACAAAAATCACAAAAAACATCATAAACTTTACATTTGTGACACGTATAGTAACACTCGTAATTTACGTTTTCAATACTATAATTACAACTGCAACAGAAACTTGTCATTTTTTTTCTAAAAAGGAGAGAAGAGATGCTAGGTTTTTTTAAAATTGTAAAATGTTATTTTTAAGTATTTTTTTTACTTCTACATACATTTTGTACCTCATAAAGTTCGAACCACTATATAGTTTGTGCGATCACGTATCATTTGTTCGTATTCTGTATATTACATATAGTTTTATTTGGTTTGAAAAAAAAAATTGTCTTTTTATATATTTTTATCGTCTTTTACGCGGAACCTTACATAGTCATCACGAATCTCAGGATGTATTTCATATATGTCATTTAAAAATTCCGCTTCTGCGTCGAATTGAGGGATTTCTTTGCTCTTTTCCACTTTAACAGCAATTACGTATTTTCTCTGTCGCGTTTTTTCCCCTCTTCACACTCGTGACCAGCGTTATCGAGTTCAAATTCCATTTCTGTATCCAAAGTTCGAAGATGATTAATCAAACTGTAGGTAAATGCAAGTTTTTCATTGGGAAAAGGATTTTCCAATGTGTCTTTCCAATGACACCATACCTTTTCTACAACCTCTTTCCTTATTAATGAGATATGCATCTTATTCAGCCGATTTGACGTTGGTACGCGATAATTCCTTATGTTGTTCTTTTTTTTCCTCGAAACGATGACATAGTTAAGGAATATTACTTTTCAGTTTTACCCAATTTTCGTACACAAGGACAAAGTGATAATTATCATTTAATTGGTTGTAAAAATGAAATCACAAGTATAGTGTGTACACCATTTGCGAAAGCGGGTAAAAGAAGATATGAGTATTTTGAATGTATTCGTGATGAATTTGAAATGAGAACCTTAACAGCTGCATTTTTTTTGTATTCTATAGCACCTTATTTTTTTTATCATTGTTGTACTCGGTTTGACGTTCTTGATTTAGATTTACTTTATAATTTAATTGCGTGTTTTATATTTTATTGTGATCGACATGATCCTGAGGGTGTATTGGAGCGTAAAGTCGTTGCTATTTATAATGTTGAACGAATAAGTACATATATAAGACGGTATTTGCAACTAAATGTATCTGACGGAGAGGGTAATTTTTTGCACGCTGTTGGTGAGAACGTAATGTATAATACGTCAATGTCATGTCGATATAAAAATTGTGTAAAAAGTTGTTCATTTTTTAAAAAATATCTGCTTTGTTATAAAATGGAAAATTTAAATAAGGGAATGAGTGAGGAGGAAAAAAATGTTGAGAGAAAATTTATTTTACCATTACCTACTGTATATAGGGGTCTTGGTATCCCGAACGCATATTTTACAACGCGTTATGCAAAAGACTGTAATATAACTATAGGATACTGTGAGAATGATCACGATTTAATAAATTATATAGATTTTATTTTACCTGAAATACCTGAGATTAATGATATGTTTTCCCTAAATGAATGAAAATTGTAATTATTGAATCATGTAAATTAAACAAAAAAAAAATGTATTTAATTAACAATGTATATAACTATGTAAAATAAATGTTTTTTTTAAAAACTGTTCGATTAGTTTCCGTGTTCAATATCATAGCATATACATTCATACCAAGTCATATAGGGTAGTATTTTATATTCATATGGGCTAAATGCAATGTCAGCAGACGGTATCATATCCATTATCTTCTCAAATTCATGAATAATTCATGAGCTAATTAACCAATAACAAAGACGCATTTGATCACGAGATTGCATTTGGATAACTCGGTGAAACACCTGGTCCACAACTCTACAATGCTCTTGGTCGGCATATATAATTAGGATATTTGAGGAACATCACTAGTGATCTTCCTCAAATATCCTAATTATCTATGCAAACTATGGAATTTTTGTAAAGAAAGGAAAGCACTACACACAAAATGCAACACAAACCCTTTATTTCTCAAAACACTACTTCATACTCACAAAATATTAAACGTTATGTTACACTCATTGAACACAGAATGCTCTAAATCAACTCGACCTCCTACACTCGCTGGAAAACTCTGCACTAATTTCTCAGCACTTGCGACTAATGTACTCTTCTTGCTTGAGTTTACAGGACCTAACACACTTGAAACCTCTTCTTGTTGCTCTACACTACCTTTCTCGTACACAAATAAAGCATTTGATCTATGACCAGTTCTTTCTCGAATTAATTTCTCGTCAACTCCGTGCTGAAACAAACTGCTGGCACACGTCACCCGTAAACTGTGAGAAGTTTTAACTGGAAAACCCAAAGCTTTACACATGTTTGGTAATATTTTTGCAAGCGTGTTAACACCAACAGGACTTTTATCAAAACCTAATTCTTTAGTGTTTGGCCGAAAATAAAATGCACTGACATTTTTATTCTTAACTTCAGCCAAATCTTTATAAATTTTATAAACCTTAACAAGACACCGCGTGTCATGAACCTCTCCTTCCTTGTGACAAACATGTCGCACAATTCTCGGCTTATACTTTAAATCCGTCAAGCCTCCGTGGAAAGTTTTACATACATTTTCTTCAAACTTAACGAAATTGTCTCCTATTGTAAAGTTATTCAAACATAACTGTCGATGTTCTGACCTTCTGAGGCCAAACAATTTACCATTATAAAAGTAAACGGTATTCAATACACTTTGAGAACAAGACATCCCAAGAAGACCTTTCTCCCAGAAGGCAATTTCTTCTTTCTCTGTTATGGCTTCATGCTCCTGTCGCTTCGATCCTGCACCTTCTCGAGTACTGACTTTCATCTCTGCATCCAACAAGCGACGAAATCGATCGAACCTTTTAATAAAACAATTCCCCAATATTAATTTCTGCATTAGTCATATCAATTCACTCGAAAGCGAAAACATGCACACGAAGCTTGACACAATATTCAATACTCACCGTCTGTCTCCTCTGTCCAAGGGATTTAACCCATTCCCTTCGTTCTGCTCTTCTAAGAAGCGTTTTATGCCGGCGATAATGCTATACAGCGATCGCGCAGGGTACTTTTCACCATTCTTGTTCACGACCTCTTGTACGAATTTCCCCAACCAAAATGCTAAACTTTCAGCGTTGAAATGCTCAAGATGAGTGCTTAAATCTTGTATTTCGCAACCCGGTTCATTGTTAGTGACATCCCGCACAGCTCTATTGCCCTGCCATTCTTTGAATATTTCCGTAGCCCATTTCGTCTTGTATTTAGTCGATGCTGGGATCGCTTTTCCAATTAATATATTTTCTTCGGTTTCTGTCCTTTCAGGGCGAAAACGTCTCGCTCCTTTCTCGTTCATTTCTGAACAACAACAATCACCAACGACTGGCAGGGATTGAAAATTTAAAATGCAAAAACCACCCTACTTATAACGCAGCCATCCCATTCCCATGAGAGAGCATTACCCAATCAAACATAACCTTTGATTGAATTTGAGAAGCTATTTAAACAACTCGAGCTCGTGTCGCACCGGGATATCCAAACACACGAAAACAATTAACAAAAACACTCGGCCTTCGGCCTCGTGTTTTCATACATTGTTTTCTCGTGTTTGGATATCCCGGTGAAACACTCGCTCTCGTTGTTCAAATATTACTTCTCCAACACATGTTTGATCATTACTATACCCCGCATCACTTGAAAGCTTGAGTTTGGTTGATTCAAACGAAGAATATTTCGGCTTTTTCGAAACATAAGAATCCAACCCTCTACATCTTTGGCAACGTTGACAGCTAACATCTGTTTCACACGACCGAGGTACGCTATCAGAAGATTCACATCAACCATATAACTGGATAAGCAGTACCCCCACCAACCCCATGATTTATGCTTCCCGGTTTCGTTGTGGTAATTCGCCGCTAACGATTCATCCACCGAAATACGATTCCCTAGAGTATCCATACACTTCTTTATCTCCGCCTCGAAATGTCTTCGATGATTTTCCATTTGATTCTGGATCTCTGTCAAAATCGAATCGGTCATTGAACGTATTTTACAATTTGTAATTTTTTTTTTACTTAGTTAACTGTATTCGGTAAAGCTATATATCCTACGAATATTCCTAATATTGTATACAAATAAAAGAAATAAAAGTGATATGAAACTTTAAAAATCTTTACCATAATGGGTATAGAAAAAATACAAAAGAATGTTAGGTTTTTTTTTTAAAGGGGTAAAAACTATAAATACATGTATAAGACATTAATTTTTCATTATCGTTCAATAAGATGGCTACAAAACGTTGTTTTGTCAGTTCAATCTCGTGTAATGTTAATAAGAAAAGAAAAGAGAATGAAGAAGAAAAACAAACAAATGAAATAGAAGATATTTTAAGTCTCTGTTACGTTGAAACTACTGTCGATATGGTGAATGACACGTACCTTAAATATTGCAATCGTTGTGATATTTCGTTTAAAGAAAAAATGGTATTGTTTTACCCACAAGTGATTGAGATGTTGAAGATAAACAATGAATTAGTTTTGGATCGGTTTCAAGAAGACAGAGGAACATCGTAAAATTGAATTTTTTGCTGATGATGTCAATATGCTATTAAAATGTTAAATTGTTCAATTCATAAAAGAAAGATATGTGAAGACAATTACTTTTTTTTTAAAGAAATCATTGAAGAAGACGAGAACTGAAAAAAAGACATTATAAAAGAGACTAAAGAGACTAGAAATTCAGTATAAGACATCTTCGCAACATGAGTAGAAAACGTAGTTATGATGATTCAACTGGTTCATATGATGAAAATACTAAAAGAAAAGTTACGAAACTCGGTGAAGAATGGATTTTGAGATCAATTCTTATTCATGTTCCTGAATTTCGTAAATTCCGTAATCGTGAAATTGGTTTATTATATTGGTTATGCGGTCTATTGGGTATATATCAAGGTGGATTCATAAGATTGGTTGAAAGAGAAGACAAATTGCAATCTGGATGTACCCGTCACCTCACTCCTTATGGTTATATGGAGGGAAATATGATGAAAAAAAAGAAGAAAAAGAACTTTTCCCTTATGTGACTATAGAGAACAATTTAAAACGTTATTTAGTACCTCCTAATATGTCTGAAAGAACTGAACGTTGGTCGGTGAGAATATCTTCTTGTTTAAACGATTTGATGTTGGTTCGCGATAGTTTTATATGTTGTTCTTTTTTCCCTCAAAACCCTGATGTAGTTAAGGAATATTATTTTGAGCTTTTACCCGATTATCATACAGATTGCCAAAAAGATAATTATCATTTAATAGGTTGTAAAAATGAAATTATAAATTAATTCTGTACACCTTTTGCGTATGGTGGGGTAACAAGAAAATATCAGTTATTTTCACATATTCGTAATCAATATGGTACAAGATTTTTAACAGCAGCGTTTTTTTTTGTATTCTGTATCACCTTATTTTTTTTCCCACTGTGTCTCTATTTCTTCCATTATTACTATTGATTTTGAAATTCTTTATAATCTAATAGCATGTTTTATATTTTTTTGTGAACAACATAATCCTGATGGTGTATTAGCACGTAAAATCGTTGGTGATTATAATATTATTCGTATAACTAAACACATAGGAAAATATTTGGAAGAAAATTATGATGAAGATGTTAATGAGAGCCGTGAGTACAGAATGGAAACTAAATGTCGATATAAAAATTGTATGAAAAATTGTGCATTCCATATCGAATCGTTATGGTATAAAATGGAAAATTTAAATAGAAAAATGAGTGAGGAGGGAAAAAATGTTGAGAGAAATTTTATTTTATCGTTACCTACTTTTCGTACCTCTGATCCACCCTTTTTACGTTTTAAAACACAATATTTAGACTCTTGTCGAATAGATATACGTTGTTGTGAGGATATCAATGATTTAGAAGATTATATGAATTTTGTATTACCTGAAATGTCTGAAGTTAATAATTTATCTGTATTTTCCACATTGAATGAAAAATGCTGTTAGAATATGTAAACTGTTAAAATGTAATAAAATACTAAACAAAAGTATAGAATGTTAAAGTGAGGCAAATAATAAGCTCACTCTTTTTTTTTTATAGTTTATTAAAGTTATTTGAAAGCATGGTGATGAAGTGTATTGTTTTGCTTGTTTTTTTTTTTATGGTTTATTGAGATTTTACCCATTGGGCTTTTGTTCATTTTTTTACCCATTTGCTTTTGGTTTGGGTGATTTGGATAAATTAAATGAAAATCTCACATTAAAAAAAAATCTTATTAATGTATAGCATGATAAAAGTGAAGCGTGTATATATAAGTTCACTCTTTTTTAGTTCATTTAGTTATTTGAAACCTGTTGAACAACAACACCTCTTCATGATGATGATGAAGTGTATTGTTTTGTTTGTTTTTTATGGTTTATTTTTGTTTTACCCCTTTTATGGGGTTGGGACATTTGGGAGACAACCTGAATGAACAATTTAACGATGCATCATCATGTTGTTATTGCGATTATCCCGACAAGACCGTGGCATATTTGGGGGGGAAAGAAAGAAGGGACGATGAAAGAGACACCTGAAAGAAAGAAAGAAACTAAAAAATATAAAGTGACGCGAATATATATAATATAAAGATCAAAGAAAAGAGCAAAGAACTTTCTTATTGATATTTTTTAATGGATTAATAACAAACTGATTAGTCTTAAAATAAATATATCTTTTTATAAATAAATAAAAAAAAAGGGTTTTTTATTGTAAAATATTTTGCAATTTATTAAATTTGTGAATGTTACATTCTTCGAAAACGTAAACGTCACGTTGTAATCTTTCTAGTTCTTTACATAATTCTTTATGTTGTTTATATGTTTTAACTTTACAAAATAAATTGTTGTTTAATATCGTAAATAAAGCTTTTCCTACTCGACCATTTCCATCTGAAAATGGATGAATATATTCAAGAGAAAAATACATACGTATGGGAGCTGCTTTAGTATGAGAAGTAAAATTACGGTAATGTTCATCTAATAATTCCATATAACTTTCAATGAAATCAGGGTCTGGAGGATAATGGTTTCCAACAATTCTTCTCGATTTTGAATATCTCCCACCATTTTTCATACATCGTTTGTGAAGAAAATCGTTTTCTTTACACGTTACTTTACAAAAAAAATCATTTAACGCACGAACAAATCTTCCACAAGAATACCAAAAATCTAATCCTTCTTCTGCTTCTTCCATACATATAACATCATAAGAGAATATTTTGAGTTTGACATGCAAATCCAATTCTTTTTTATCCAATTTTTTTTTACAATACAAAATGTGAGAAAAAAGAAACATCATCCCATATATAAGGGTATGTTGGAATGTGATTTTTATTTATTTTTTTTTAAAAAAAAAGAGCGAATAAAACTTTTTGTACGTTTTATACATTTAATTATATGATTTACCCGGTTGTTGTTTTTTCTTTTTGAAAAAACGAATGATATCTTTGTTTGATTTTTTAAAGTCCTCTACTGTTATTAGGGCTAAATGTTTAATTAAATCTATATCTTCTTTTTCCTTTTTCTTTTCTTTGTAATGAACTTCGATGAGAGAATAAAACGCAATAATTTGTCCTAGACCGTATCGCTCCACAGAACGGTAGATTGTTTTAAAATTTATTTCATTGAATTCACATTGTCGCCCGATTTGGCTTAGAAGGTCTTCATGTGATAAAATACATTCTTCAATTACACTTTCTAGAATATCTTCACCCATATCGATTCCGTGATTTTTGAGTTCTTCAACAATGATATCCATCTTTTAAATTTTCATGTAGAAGATCACCGTGTAAATAAAACACATTTATATTAGGTTTAAAAAAATTTATTATACAGAAAAAAATTTATATACTATTTACATTTTTTTATTCGTTTTTTTCTTACTTGACAAACGTTTAACTTTATTTCTATATTTACACTCTATTAATTCTAAGTCACTAAGTTTTTCTTTTGTATCTATCAATTTATTTATTGTTGTTTTTTTTAAATCTAAATATATGCCGGAGTTCTCTAAATTTATTCTCGGCTATAACTATAATATCTTCGTTTTTCTGAGCTAAAATAGGGTAACTTTCAATTATTATTTTTTTTTTTTTAAACATAAAAAGCGTTTATAATTTTTGTTATTTTTTTTGTTTTCTACTTCTTACTCTTCTTCTTCTATACAACTCATTAATTCTACATTTTCTTCCTCATATTGTTTACGTAATAATGTTATGTCCTTTCCTTTCGACGATTGTTTTTTCGGTAATTTAAAGTCTGTAAATAGAACGTCTGTATTAGGTGGACAGTATTCGTTAAGGGTGATCATGGTGGGTAGGACGTTGTTAGGTGTTGTTGAGCTTTGCTTCATCGGAATAACTTCTGACGGTGGATGTATTGGGTGTGGGTAACAGTGAGTGAGAAACGTTTCGTTTACATCTGTTATTATTTTGTAAGACAATTCAATAACAGATGTAAACGAAAGTGGCTGTAGTTCTGGTTCAGTGACTGGTTCGTTAGACGTTGAAGCAGAGATAGTGCATGGTGAAGGTATTGGTGAGATCTGTGGGAATGTTACTGGACCCATTTCCATGAGAATATTATGTAAATTCTCTGTTTGTTCTGTTTCGTCGTCGTCTATTTCCTCCTCTTGTACGTGTTGTTGTTGTTGATGGCACTGCTCCTCTTCTTCCTTCACCTCTTCCTCCTCCTCGGATGAATCTTCTTTGCCAGAAATTAAACTTAATAGCCACTTATTTTCTTCTTCTTTACGTCTCTCCTCTTCCTCACGTTTACGGATCTCCTCCTCCCTTTTTTGTTTTGTTTTTAAAAGTAAAAGTTAAATAGAAAGAAAGATCATAAGTAAGACGGATAAATATGTTTTAAAAAAAACCGACATTTTATTTTCTCTTACTTACTCTTTCTAAGAACCCTCACATCGAATTCTGGGCTTTCCATAAAATTGATAACGCCCGCTAGTTTTTTATCCATTTTTACACAGTTTGATGAAAGTAAAATTAGTTTAAAAAAATGTAATGCTATTACATATATATATATATAATATAATTGTTTTTTTCTTAACCAATCGGATATAAAACCATCTTGTGACACGATGACCATATTTTTTTCTAAATTTTGTGACCATATATGGTGTGAAACTTTTATCATTGTATCGAGCTATTTTTATCTGTGAAGTTTGTAACCATATTTGGTATGCGTTATGATACATCATGACACAGTATTTTTTCTATTATATTTTTATGCAATTTCCTGTTTGTCAAATATTTATAAAAGATTGTATGGATTTTTTATGTGGTAATCCATATTTTTCAGATAATTATATAAAAGAATGTAAAGATTTTTATAATGAATCTCTTACTATATTTGGGTTGAGATAATTTTAAATCTAGAAAAAAATATACGAATATTTTTACTATTTTTTCTATCGTCGATTTTCTATAAAAGTGTGTGTAAACCATCATTCATTCATTCATTTCATTCATTCATTCATTCATTCAAATAATTTGTTGTAAACAACATATGAAGATGGAACTTTACTAAAAAAAATATATGTCAAATGAAATTCTTCTACAAAATTATCCTGACTATTCACAAAAAATAGTCGCATTAAAGAAGAAAAATGGTAAAGATATGTTGGGGAAGCTTTACCCAACGAGCAAGCAATGTTTGAAATTCACTATTGTTATGTGACCGCTATACGCAACAAAAAGTGTAACCTCAGCTGTTTGGTTTTTACAATTATTTATTTAATTAACAAGAAACTTAGAACAGATATTGAAAATGTCTATAAAGATTAAAACTAAACTAAAGTTCAGAAACTTATCTGTCGTCCGCGCACAACGAAACAGTCAATAGGAGATTCTGACAGGTTAACAATCCGTATGGACTTGAAAAGGAAGGAATAATAAAACCAACGGCAGGAACTCCAGGACTGACTTCGTAACCACTTTGATACATATAGCTCACTCTCATACATATGCATGCCTGATATATGTTTGATGGCTGCTTATATAGTTTCTAGAGTATATAATTATAGTAACATACGTCATTCTATATATAATATATTTACGTAATTACTAAATGACATCATAGCTGACTCATGCCAAGTCACAAGTATTTACTAATTGGTTACAAGTACTTATTAAGTGTTCAGTGATCAAATAACGTCTAGTTAATTAACTGTCTTAGGATAGGCATATCCGTAACACTATGCAAAGTGAAATGGAGCTTGACATGACGCTAATACCACCCTTACTTAACGTATTACAAGTCAGGGTTACAAATTTTGATCTTACTTGTGAGCAAAGTTTTATTGTCATTGGTATTTATGAAACTACAAGAAAGAAAAGATGCGTCTTGTTTTGCGTTCAAATGAATTCAGAGGAGGTGAACTTGTTCAGGAAAAAACAAGTCAACGAATTACCAGACAACGATATGATGTTTAACGATGAGGTTAACCCGTGTGATGAAGAAATTACGCCTGAAATAAATGACCAATGGGAAGATGAATGGGGTAGTTTCTTTTTTAAAAGGAACGATAATTTACATACTGTTGCTAGTGGTTTGGGGGAATTTTACCATGCTGTAAATGGTCAAGCTGATGGAGGTACACGGAAAAGGAAACCCAAAGAAAAAAGTGAAAAAGCCAAAAAAAGAAACTAAAAGATGATGGTGGTGAAAATGAACGTGAGTATCAACAAAATCAACAAGCATCATCAACAACAACAACAACAACAACAACAACTCTTTTTTCTCTTTTTTTTGGAGGAACTTTTTGTGAAATTACTTTGTTGCCGACTGGGATTTTCGCCGTTGGTTTTTTCAAGCTCGTGCACAAAAGACGGGTAATCATCCACGCGCAAGCAAACAAAACACGCTACCTTTGCTTACACCATCATACGTGTTTCAACGGTTTCTGAGGTTTGATCCGTGCGCGTGCGGTAATTAGAGGATTAAACTGTCATCAACAAACTGTGCTCAAGGGAATTAGAACTTTATCACTATTATAAGTAATGGTATTGGCAGTAAAATAATCTCAAAACATGGTTTCGAAGCACGCGCAACATAATGGAAGTATGTTCAACAAGATCGTTTTATCAATTCTCTGGCTGTGCTTAAGACTAAAACCATCTTATGCTCTGAAGGAAAGTACTTCAAAACGGCGTTGAAATTAATTCTGGACTTGCAATTTTACCTGAAAAACTGTGTTGTATTTGGACAGCTACTCGTGATTTCAAACAGAGAAAATTTAATTACCCGCTTAACTATCGCTATGGATTAAACCTACAAATAAATCAAACTGTTTCACGTATTTCTATTCATTCTACTCGCTGGTGACGTGGCTACAAATCCAGGACCCTATTCGACTAGCAAATTGGAGACTAATCCAGATTCAAAACACGTAAAATGTGTCACTTTAAACGCCCGAAGTTTGAAGAGCTTACACAGAACGACAACTGGGACGAGTATCAGTAACATCAATTGTTTTCAAGATCTAGTTTACGGCGATGACATCGATATCATCTGCGTTAATGAAACATGGCTAGACAAAAACATTTCAAATTTCGAGTTACTTAAGGACGACTACACCATCTACCGCAAAGACCGTATCTCTGGACGTGCTTGAGGAGTTCTAATCGCAGTAATGAACAATTCATTCACGAGTGTGAAACAGTACTTCCCTGCTGCTTCAGATGGAATAGACCGATTAGAAATCGTGTCAGCAGAGCTGAGGGCAATTCATGATCAAAAAGTACTCTTCTGTTCTTGTTATCGCCCACCCAACACCGGTTCTGATTGGGTAGATATATTTAACGCCTATCTTGACCAAGTTTGCGACCAATTTTAATTGATTAAATTTTTTTGTAGACGAATAAAGGTTACAAAATTTTTCACTGTTTATTTTATTAAATTAAGGGTGAAAACAAGAAGGGCATCCATGAAAGAAACACCCATGGAATTGGTAGACAACATTGTTGTAAAAACCATCGACATAACGATTTAAAACCATTCCCCCCCGTTTCTTGAACATTTATATTCTAACCCCCCATCCACTTCTTTCTTCCAGCCAAATTAACGCAATCACACTTTGATTAACTTTCCCCCTATATCCTGACGCGGGAATAATACCGACGCATTTTTTTCTTAAAAAATTTAAACGAAAGATTTTCAATGCAAGATTTGCAATAGTAATACAAGATATATCGTAAAAAGGAGATACACCCCTGTTTCCTTTATCAAAGAAGAAAATTTAATACACCCTTTTCTCAAAATGTCAACATCTGAACTAAAATAGTAATACATTTCCTCTTCAAATATATATTGTTTTCCCTTTTTTTCCAAATACCATTTTTCAAATTCAATTTTTTTTTCTCTACACATATTTTCCAGATCAAAATATTTACGATCAACAATTTCACCCTCATATTTCAAATCGTAAAAAAAATACGGGTGAAATCCTTTACATAAATTTTCAAGACCCATTGTTTTTGGTATCTTCGATAGGGCCATATGCAAAAACGAAAAACTATCGAAAAAAGTAGTGTTTTCATCAGCAATTTTTCATCATTACTTTGTTACCATGCATTATTGTCTCAGGATAAAAAATTTTTTGTTCCAAAAAATATTTAAAAATAAAAATTGTATCGAAACGACCACCATTATGTGCAAGCCAAACAGAATTTTTTTGCAATGATATAAATTCACACAATTCGTTTACAGTATCTCCTTTAAAAACAAATTCACGCACACCACAACATTCAAAAACCTCTTGCTTTTCAAAGGAATAATTCTTATTTTTTCCAAAATCAATGTTTTCACATTTTTTACACACTTTTTGGACGACACAGTAAAATGGAATTATTAAGTTGTTTTCATCAACTCGTGTTTCGAAATAAAAAAAAAATTGTTTTCGTATTGATTTTTTGAAAAAAATAAAACGAGGAACAATTTTATTACAATTCTTACAAAAGAAATAATATTGACAAGGGGGAAGTTTACTATGATTAGTTTGCATAGGTTTAAAAATTCTATTTGTAAAATGATTACGAAAACATTCTTCATTAAAAAAATAAAATGTTGCAATTACTACATTCAATTTTAATATTTCTCAAACATTTTGTTTGTCTGAGTTTGGCAGGTTAAATGACTATTACAAATATGATTATCTTTATGTTCAAACGAGCTAAAATAACTCATACATTTAATGCAAAATGACTTGTTTTGAAGAACAATTTCTTGTGATGCAATAGTCACCGCGCTAGGCGGTGAATACGAATTCTTGGTTTGCACTGATTGTTTTTGTCTTTTTCAGTATTGCAGCTTAATGAACGACTTAAATTATTTCAATTTTTAATTTGTTTGATATAAACTAATAATCTCCTCTTCCATTTCATTAGATACTGTGGATGTAAGTGCCTCAAGCTCGTCAAAAGGGAAAGAAAAAAAGCTAAATTTGAAGTCGCAAGGTTTGTCTGAATACATGTTTTGGTTTAATACAATATTTTCATTGTATTTGGTTACCTTAAAGTGCCTATCCCACGTTTGGGGATTTTACATATTCGTAAGACGTGGGTCTTCCTGAGCAAAATCATAATATATCTTGTCAGCCGAAAATTTCATCTTCATGGACATTTTTGCTGTCAAAGTTACCAGATGTGATGTCACAAGAGGCATTTTTGTGGCAAGTAACAAAAGAAAACGCCCTAACCGATTGTCAGTTGTTTGCTGTACAAGCTGTGTAAGTTGGTAATACTCAGAGAAACTCTGAGCTCTAAGCGGGAATCGGACACGGGAATCGGACCCGCAATCTTCTGAATGCTAGCCAGTTGGGCCACTAGAACTCAGATGGCAGAATGGTTAGAGCGTCTGGCTAGCATTCAGAAGGTTGCAGGTTCGCTTCCCACCTAGAGCTCAGAGTTTTTCTGAGTATTACCAACTTACACAGCTTGTACAGCAAACAACTGACACTCATTACTAACGTCAAGCGCAATTTCTCAACTTAACTAAAAGAAAACTGGTTTTGAATGCCTTTTGTGACATCACATCCGGTAACTTTCACAGCAAAAAAGTCCCAATCTCGTTGCCAGAGCCCACGTTCCCCTTAACCCAGCGGGCGGGAAACGAGAGACTCTGGGATAATCCGTTTCACATCGATATTTCATTGGCTGATGAACACAGTGAACTCTATATAACTCTTCTTCCAGATAACAAGAATCCTGTGATGGCGTGAACGAATTATCCCAGAGTCTCTCGTTTCCCGGGTGGGAACGTGGGCTCTGGGAACGAGATTGAGCAAAAAAGTGCAGGAAGATGAAATTTTCGGTTGACAGTATATATTATGATTTTGCTCAGGAAGACCCAAATATTACGAATATGTAAAATCCCCAAACGTGAGATAGGCACTTTAAGATAACGGTTGTTTGATTGGTAAAATAGTGCAGGCGAGGTTGAACTTCCGGTAATAATGCGATTACGAGATTCGTCATGGTTGGTCTTGTTTTTTCCATCCCGGATATATATATATATATATATTTATTTATTTGACAAAGATGGCGAAAAAGATGCCGGCGGCACATTTAACCACAATGCTTTGCGACATCAAATCAGCTCAAATAACAACTAAACATCGGTTAGATGGATTAAGTAAGCAAGAACTTCATTCCTACCAAAGTTGATTGTTTTAAAACCATATTTTCCAATAATTGTGCAAGAAATAATATTTACTGCACGCAAGGGATTGTGATTAAATGTACAATTCGCCATCTTTTTCTGTATGAGCAATTGTTACTGTATTTATTAAAAGAATTTTAGCTTTCATCGTTCTACGACATCATCAGAATCAAGGAAAATAAAGCCTAGCCGTTGCTTATATGTACAGGGTGTTGAACAAATTATGTAGTATAAATTTATGGTATGCATTATTAAAACAAGGACTAAAAAATTAAAACGGTAAAATATAAAAGGATAGTAAAAAAATCAAAAAATAAAATAAGAGATCCGTTATTTCAGTGCATTCGTTTCGTGAGTTGATTGTATGTCCCTTCTTTCAAATCAAATGAGCCTCTTTAAGCCTTAGGTTAGCAGTCTCTATCTCTGACAATGAAGTCTGTGGCAATAATACGGGAGGTGATCTTGCAGGTGGACAAATCTTTATAGACGACATATGACAACTTGTCATCTGAGATGGGACAATCGTGTGTCCACAGCATTCAGCATTGCGACGAGGTCTCAAAGCTTTTCATTTCATTTTAATTTCGGCCATCTTTAAACAATACAGATATTGATGAACATATAAACATCGGCGAGACTGTCCACTAAAGCTTATACCGAAATTTAGGACTGCCTCGTAAAATTAATAAAGTAAACTAGAGTAAATTGGAGCGGTGTGAAGAGAGAAAAGATACCTAAATTAATGGGCCACAAAATTATAAGCAGCGTAGAAAAGTTCATTAGATGGGGAAAATATAGTTATATTAGACGAGGACAGTTCAAAGATGAGGAAAGAGAATTTTTTTTATTTAAACTGAAAGGAATACGTATTTACGGTATTTTTAATTTCAGACCTCAACGTACTGAAAAATAAAGGGCCTTGATAGCTAATAGAAAATTGTCTAAGTTTTGTTCTACAAAATGGCGCATAATAAAGATTATAACTCTGAGTATGATAACTATGTACTTGATCAATTTGTACGTTGAAATTGTCAAAGGTCTTCGGAAGTAGGTCATATACAAGTACATAAATTTTCTAATGAAAGTAAGATAGATAGATAACGTAATCAATGGTTCTATAAGTATAATATGAGACCTGTCTTCACAACGATCACCCCTGATCTTTATGATACTTTTCAATCTTTTCTATACTTTATTTTCGTTTATCCTCCTATCATTGGGAACTGCAAAATCTACAATTCGGTACATTTTCTTCTTTTTAAGAATGATAATTATATCTAGACGTCTCGCCTCAATCACGTAATTTGTTTGAACAATAAAGTCTGACAGAATTTAAATTCCGCATTTTATGTTACAGGTTCTTTTCCGTGCTCGTATCACTTCATTGTTATTGTTATTATTATTACTATTATTATTATTATTATTATTGTTAAGGTTCTAGAAAGGAATGGAAGAAAAAGTTATTCAAATGGTGGACAACAGAAGAAAAAAAAGCCATTCTTGAAGCATTTGGAGAACAAATAAATAAAGGTCAGCTTCTGAAAAAAGACGAATGCCTAACGTTTTTATCAGACAACAAGGAGCTGATGAGAGACCGGTCATGGAGCGTTCTAAAAGACTATGTTAGGAATTTATCAGTTAAGATGTGTATGAAGTGACAAGTTAAAAAACTAGCACGCTTAAAGTGCTTATGCAACTAAAACGTCACTTGGAAATCCTCTTTTATTAAAAGTCTTGAGATATTTGAAATCATTAATAATTCATGCGGAAAACACAAAGGAAAACACTGGTTTTCATCTTATATCTTGGTGGTATACGATTTTAGCGTGTTTTACTGGAGTAACCTACTTCAATCAGGTGATTGAATGAACTATTGTAATGAGCTAATCATCATGAATTATTAATGATATTGAGATATATTACATGAAAGAGTTCATCATTTGAAGAATTCTCTCAAATTTTTCGTTGCATAGGCATTAAGTATCAAAATTTCTAGCTAAATTCGCAAGTTTGCATTGACAAAAACACATCTGTTAAAATACTTACACAATTGGCAGGTCTATCCTCTCTAACAGTAGCTTGCAACTCGTAGTGTTATGCGGCAAAGGTGGTAAAAGTATTTTCTGATGACATACATTGAAAGGGTATTTTCAATTTCTTTTCATTTATGAAAATCATACAACAGTGAAACAGTGGGGCATTTGAATTGCTGTTACTCTAAAAATAGTCGAAAGACACGGCAATACTTTTGAAACGTTGCAAACTTTTGAACAAACTTTGCAAAATTTCAAACAAAAACTAAATATTACATATAATTCAATAGAAATGATAATTCCTTGACCCGTCATGTAAATAGTTTTCGTGTTAGTTTGTTTTATAATTTTGTGAGATCAGTCATATCACTATGTCATTATTAAACAATCCTTCAATAGGCCCAAGGAGTAAGGTGGCTTCAAAATTAGTGAAACGTTTCACCGGTTAGAGCTTTCAGTAAATTCCAAAGACATGCAGTGGAAATCAGATCTTCTCATAATTCAATTTTTTAGTCACGTTTTTGTCGGAATTAGTGTACACAAAGTTGTTACTTTTCTTAAGCCAGAAAGTTCAGTTTCCGGAGCTCACGAAAATTGTACTACGAAAATTATTACAGGTTTCTCACGACAAACGACTAAAGATAGTTACTTTTGAACAAGCGGCCCAGTCTCAAGGCAATAATCAGTTAAAATTTAAGCCTTCAAACTTTCAAGTAATCATAGGAAATAAGCTAAATAAGCTAAAATACTAAATATTTTCAATGAAATAACATTGCCTTGATTTCATAATATGTTTCCTTCTATCTTTGTGGGTTTCTTGGTTTGACTTGACGCGATTTTTGTATGTTTTCGTTTCCTGTTTTACCGTATACCAGCCCCATGTTATTTTTTATTCAAAAATCTTTAGCATGATTTAGCTCATTCAACGCTTATTTGGAATTCGATGAAATCTAGAATGGCCAGAGCCTTTCACTAGTTTTTCAAGTTTACAGGAAAATCTCTTCATCTTATTATACCCATATTTATGCTATTCATCTAAGCACCGTAACTATTGAACACAAAACAGTTAACATCGTATTATGACTATTTATAAAATAGGTTGCGTCTTACGCACGCTGTGATTGGTCAATTACCGTGTTTATATCAGGCTATGTAAACACGGTTGTTGCGTCACGCACATTTCTTAGCCTTATTTCATAAAAGAAATGGATGCCCTGTGTGTATATAACCTGATGCAAACACTCAAGTGAGTTTGGGAGAATTCGTTAGTACTTGCAAACCCTCGCCTACGGCTCGGGTTCACATAAACTTTCCGGAATTCTCCCAACTCACTCTCGTATTTGCATCAGACTATATAAACACGGGCGGCCATTTTCTATTTCTTAAAAATTTGCCATTCATGTAGTAGATAAGTGTTGATAAGTAACTTTACTACAAATAAAATGTGTTGCGAATGTTGAAATTTCTATATTTTGTTGTCAAAACAGCGCGAAATAAAGGTTTTAGCTTTTACTGTTTTATAATACAAAACACAACCCGAAAAAAACATGTTGACAAACTCAAGATATGAACAAAAACAAGACACAATATGTCTTGTTTTGATGTACATCTTAGGTGTTTACTTTCGGATTGTGTTTTGTTTTGTATTTTGCGCAACATATCACCCTCGCCGCCGTGCATGAGCTCGGGTATAAAACTCTACGACATTACCATTTACCAGCTTGTGAAAAATCTAGCGAGAAAGACACACAACACATGTCTTAAGTGTTTCTCGTACAAAGGAAATGCTTATTAAAACGCTCCAGGTGATTTATTGACAAAGGTTTTAAAACCATCCCTCTCTCGCATCTCGCACTCTTTTTCGTCTCTTGAGTATAAGTGTTTAATTTATGCTGACGTTATAGCATACATAGTATTTAGACAACTATATAATAATGAATTATGATGCTATATTAATAGATATAAGAATCTTAATATAATTAAGTAGTTTAATAACAGATGTGTTATGAAACGGACACACATGGAGTTATGACGCACAACCTTAAGTGTCGACAGATAATAAGCGATCCGTCAAAACGTCTTATAGCTACACGCAGTTTCACTGTGCTTCAGTTAATTAAATCTATTCCAAAAGCTCGCTGATATATATGCATGTTGTGACGAATCGATGCATATACGCTATGTAAGACTCGTATGAAGACGGTATATATCATTATATTCCAGTAATAACACGATGGCGCTATAATTGCTTTGTTCACTGCCGTCACTGTAAGCACTCTCATCAACTCTTTGTCCTTGCAAAGCTTGCGGTTTAAGCGAAAATCCAAGCGCGTTACCAAACAATCAAGTAAACACTTTGTGTGGTTTTAACGGAGAAAAAAAGAAAATTCCTGTGGCATACTCCGCACTCTGCGTTTTCTATCAAACCGGTTGCTTGTTGATATATTTAAAGGCGCTTTGCCTTTAAATAATTCTTAAGAGTTAAGTAAGTGCCTGCTAAAACTAATATATTACCACACACTTCGCATATGCAAGTCTCTAGTGCAATGTTCCCGTAGTGTTTACATTCTATGGGTCCTCACAATACGGTATGTAAGTTTTTTTTACACAGGTCCACATAAGGACTTCTATGCAAGTTTTTTTACACAGGTCCCCATGAGGTTTTGCATGCAAGTATATTATATATGTATATATGTATATATGTATATATGTATATATGTATATATGTATATATGTATATATGTATATATGTATATATGTATATATGTATATATATTATATTAACAGGGCCGGATTAACCACGTGGCAGATGCGGCATATGCCACGGGCCTCGCACTTTTGGGGGCCTCGCGCTTTACTGGCCACGCCCATTTTTACTGGGACACGCCCATTTTCTATTGGGACACGCCCATTTTAGGTGCCTCGCGAATTTAGGGGCCTCGCACATTTAGGGGCCTCGCGAATTTAGGGGCCTCGCGAATTTAGGGGCCTCGCACATTTAGCGGCCTCGCGCATTTAGGGGCCTCGCGCATTTAGGGGCCTCGCGAATTTAGGGGCCTCGCGCATTTAGGGGCCTCGCGAATTTAGGGGCCTCGCACATTTAAGGGCCTCGCCCCCTAGGCTTGGCCCCAGGAAAATATGCAATATGCATGTAAACTCTAGTTGCGCTGAGCTGTTATATGATCCTGTTTATACTTGTTGAGTGTTGACACAACGACAGGGCCAGACTGAGACAGGCCATTGTCTCGTTTATAATTGATGCGACTCGAACGAGTATATTCAATTGAATACAAGGCGTTGTAACACTGTTCGTAGACAACAGCTTTGAAAATTGCAATTGAACATTGACTGATTTAATTCATATCGAACTGGCAAACTTAAAGGAGGCTGAAGTTTGGTAAGTATTAATTATATTACATTATTACTAGTATAATATTACCGTATATGAAATTTCAAAGCTTGTCAATGTGTCATGCATCTGAATTGACGGAATCTATTATAATTTATATGGTCTACCGTCTACGGGACGTTAAAAGTAAACCGTATACCTAAATGTTACTATGTTAGTGTGTTACATCTTACATGTTGCGTCTTAAAACTGCGTCTTAAAACTGCGTCTATGGACTATAATCAGTATGATGATATTATGTAAAATCTCAATCCATTTCCTGCGAGTTAGGAAACCGTAATTCAAGATATTTGTTCACATATATGATATCTGAAAACGCGCAAATGTGTATATGAATTGTATATTATTTGCCTAATATATACTGTGTAGCTGACAATGCCTGACATTGAAATAAGACCCGACTATGCCTTACGGCATGTTCCGCGGGGGGTGATTTCCCGTTTTTGTCTCATAGTCATAATTATGCACTTTCACCTACGTCACCGTACATGATTAAGCCCGCAGTTTATTTTATCACTTTTAAATTCAGGCTGCGAGCAGGGCTAACACACATCGAATACGTACATATACATACAAGGGTCTTGGGCATGAAGCCATGAAACTTCGGGAATTTTTTTAAATTTTAGTCTGTAACAGTGTAAGTGTAAGGCATTTTAAAAACCTTTTTAAGGTACAGAATGCTACAGTAGAGTGAGCAATGAGTTCTGCACCGAGACAAGAATCGTAAACACGTCTCTGGAGCAGCAAAACGCAAAGCGAAGGAACAACGTGCCGCACGGGAAAGCAACGTATTGAGCAAAGTACCAAAAATCTCAACACTGTTTAGTTCCAATAGCAGCGCTCCAAGCGGTGAGACTAGCGACGCGGACGCCGGTAGTAGCAGTATCTCTATAGAAGTACTCGCGGATGTGCAATCTCAGTATCACTATCATGACGAAGGCGCTAGTGCATCGAGCACAACTGTGTCTGAGACAATACCGGCAACAGAGACACCTGTAACATCTAATGATCCTTCCGATCCCCATTCGTGTGATTTAGGATTGTGGCCTGATAACATTTCGAACAGTATAAGAGAATACTGGGCAACGAAAGGAAGTAGCGACTGCAGTAATTCGGACGCAGATTTTAGTGCTACGTCTACACTACTCGAAGGAGATAAATACAAGCGACAGTGCCAGAAAAGTATGTTCACGTACACGCACCAACTCACGAAGGAGCAACATCCTTGCACTTGGCTCTGTTACTCACCATCTCAACATGCACTGTACTGTTTTGCATGCAAACTGATGACAGATGTCTCCATTTTTGGAAAGCAGGGATGCAGTGACTGGAAACACGCTTCTCAACAAATTTCACGCCATGAGAGAAGTTCAAATCACCGGCAAGCCATGGTTCAGCTACTACAACGCAGTGATGCAAATTCTCGTGTTGATGCAGAACTAGTTAGACAGGCGAAGACAGAGCGCGATTATTGGTGTTCAGTCCTAGAGCGGGTGGTCGAAACTATTCGCTTACTGGGTGAGCGCGGCTTAGCATTTCGTGGCTCAGATGAAGTTGTCGGTTCATCCAAGAACGGAAACTACTTGGGCATATTGGAACTGGTGGCGAAGTTCGATCCCTTTCTTGCGCAGCATATTAAGTTAAACGCAAACAAGGGACGGGGTCACACATCTTATCTGTCTAAGACAATTTGTGAAGAATTAATCGATTTGATGGGAAATCGTGTGCTCGATCACATTATTTCGGAAGTGAAGTCGGCAAAATATTTCTCGGTTTCTGTAGATTCAACCCCAGATATATCTCGCGTTGATCAGCTCACCTGCATTCTACGGTACGTTTTGCCATCGGGTCCTGTTGAACGGTTTGTAACCTTCCTGGACATGCAAGGTCACAGTGGGCGGGAACTAGCGGAAAGCTTACTTAAATTCTTGAGAACACATGGCATTGATATAACAGACTGCCGAGGTCAGTCATACGACAACGCGAGCAACATGAGTGGTAAGTATAATGGCATGCAGGCCATTATCCGGCAGCATTGTGAGATGGCTCATTATGTACCCTGCGCTGCACATTCTCTTAACTTGGTTGGTCAATCTGCAGCAGGTTGCTGCCTTGCAGCCGTTGCCTTCTTCAAATTTTCTGCTTCAACGCATCGCTGGAAAGTTCTAAATGATAAACTTTCAAGTAGAAGTCTTCCAACTGTCAAACGCATGTCTGATACTCGCTGGTCCGCACGCGCAGATGCGACGAAAACACTAGTGGACGGATATGACGAAATTTTCGATGCCTTGGTGGAAATTGCCGACGACGATGAATAGAAAGCTGACACCCGGGAAGAAGCTCGTGGTCTTGTCAACAACATGAACCGCCTGGAAACAGGCATACTTGCTGTTTTGTGGTACCATATTCTGCATCGTTTTCACGGCAGCAGTCAAATTCTACAGTCCGCCGAGCAAGACCTCAATTCAGCCGTTGCAATCTACGAGTCTCTTGTGGATTTTATCCGAAAGCTGCGGACCAGATTCGAAGAGTTCGAAACCAAAGGAAAGGTACTGAGTGAATGTGACCATTACAAGGAAGAAGTCCAACGAGTGCGTCAACGTAATCGCCGTTACGATGATCCAGAAGCAGCACCTGAACTGCCGCAGACTCCAGTCGACAAGTTTCGTACGGGAACGTTTCTGGTAATTGTAGACAACATCGCCAGTGAATTGCAGAAACGACTGGGTGCGTATTCAGAAATTGCTGCTAAGTTTGGCTTCTTGCGAACGCTCAAGGAGTTGCCAAACGAGCAAGTGACCGAATGCGCGATAAATCTGCAAAACGCATACCCCGCAGATCTCGAAGACAGCCTGTCTGACGAACTATTGCAATTTTCAAGTTTTCTGAACACAGATTTTGTCAAGAAATCGTTAGAAGCAACTGCTTCTCCAACAATCCCTGCCACTTCTTCAGCGCCCATGCCTGAGACATCCTCTGATCAAGAAACTGAGTCGGTGGCTGTGGTCACGAAAGATGACGACGATGTCAGACTGGGCGTGGAGTCGATGGAATTGCGCCTTTACCGCCTAATTGTTGCCAACAATCTGGAGACAGTATTTCCTAATACTGTAATCCTATTTCGAATATATTTAAGTCTGATGATCTCGAACTGTTCCGGCGAAAGGTCGTTCTCTAAGCTTAAGCTGCTTAAAAGGGAAATTCGATCTTGCATGGGGCAGGAGCGGCTGAACAGCCTCGCGCTTCTCAGCATGGAAGCCAAACTTCTGCGAAACATTTCCGTTTCATCGCTCATTAATGATTTCGCAATGAAGAAATCGCGTAGGCATAACGTTTACAGGGCATCTTCGGATTGACTCATTATAGACTACATTATAGACTCCAATGCTTTGCATGTGCTAATGTTCTTACATGTACATTTGATTTGTATGACTTTTTGTTAGCTATTTTATTTTTTAGCCATGTTAATTGTTAACGTTTTGTTATGTTTGTTGTTGGATACTAAAAATGTATTTGTAAAGACCCAATTATATCTAACAAATCGTCGCAATTAATTCAGGTAATCAGGTTGTTCAAACACCCAAATTAGCAAAATATAAAGCCATAAAGGTTTCATTGATGTTTGAAACAAGTTTTAACGTAACGGAAAATTATTCAGAAATCCTGGTGGAGATAGATTGGCTGCGAAATTGCGATGATTTGCGGATAAAATTGAAAACGATTATTTAACAATTTTGTGTCTTTGTCTAACTAATTGTTAGGTTTTCATAACGGGGGGGACGGGGGCCTCGCGCTGAAAATCTGCCACGGGCCTCGCGCGACGTTAATCCGGCCCTGAATTTATATATATTAGATATTGTTGCAGCTGCTACATGACCCATCTATACTATCTATACTATCCATCTATACTATCTATCTATACTATCTATCTATACTATCTATCTATACTATCTATCTATCTATACTATCTATCTATACTATCTATCTATACTATCTATCTGTACTATCTGTCTGTACTATCTGTCTGTACTATCTGTCTGTACTATCTGTCTGTACTATCTATATATATACTATCTATAAATACTATCTATATATATATATCTATATATATATATATATATATATTATATACTATCTATATATATACTATCTATATATATATATACTATCTATATATATAGTATTTATAGTATATATATATATATATATACTATCTATATATATATACTATCTATATATATATAGTATTCATTCAGATTGTTCCAAGCTACACTGATGAGCTGTTGTACAGCGAAACACCGTGTCTGTAGATTGAACTATGTACGCTCCTTCACTTCGGTGTTGTTGAGCACTCTGTGAAGTTGCCGTGGGTACCTATTAGCGATAATGCAACGCTCACTACCCTTGTGGAAGTTTGAGCACTCTGGGCCTATGCGCACTTCACGCTATCTGAATGTACTTCACCGATGCTGTCCCATATGCGGTTGTCACCGACGATCGTATATGTATAAGTAATTGATGAAATTCATTCAGATTGTTCCAAGCTACACTGATGAGCTGTTGTACAGCAAAACACCGTGTCTGTAGATTGAACTATATACTATATATATATATATATATATATATATATATATATATATATATATATATATATATATATATATATATATATATATATATATATATATATATATACTATATATATACTATATATATATATATACTATATATATATACTATATATATATATATATATATATATATATATATATATATATATATATATACTATATATACTATATATATACTATATATATATATATACTATATATATATACTATATATATATATACTATATATATATATATATATATATATACTATATATATATATATATATATATATATATATATATATATATATATATATATATATATATATATATATATATATATATATATATATATATATATATATATATATATATACTATATATATATATATATATATATATATACTATATATATATACTATATATATATATATATTAACATCTAGTTAAAATATTGTATACATTGGGGACTTGTATATGTTCGTTTAAAGAGTTCTCGTCACAAATAGAATACCATGCTTCTAAAAATATTCTTTTGTTCCATTGTGGGCATCTACTTAAGATGTCAACATGTTCGAAATCAAAACTGTGGTCCGTTTCTCGTGTGTGTTTTGCCAATAGGGAATTTTTGTCGTCAATTTCTAAAGCTCTGCGGTGTTCTTTCATCCTAGTTTTAAGTGACCGAGCTGTCTGTCCAATATACACTTTGTGCAATCTTCTCCTTAAACAAATAAAAGACCAAAGATCTCCCTACGACAAAGAAAAACACCAATTGGATAACAAGCTCTATTACAATCTCTGCAACACCAATGGTACCCCTGCCACATTTTATGGACTACCGAAGATACATAAACCAAACATCCCACTAAGACCCATCACTAGCTCAATAAACTGCCCTACTTATCAAGTTTCGCAACATCTCGTACAGATACTTTCTCCTCTACAAAATCAAAAATACAGCGTCAAAAACAGTCAAGAATTCTCTAGCAAGATTTCTACACATACTATAGAATCTGATGAACTCATGGTATCGTTCGACGTAGTGTCACTCTTCACATCCATCCCTACGAAGTTAGCCTTAGAAGCATCGAAAGAAAAGCTAGAGGAAGACCATACCCTACCTAATAGAACTAGTTAACAATATTATGAAGTATTATACTGTTAACAATATTATGAAGCTTTTAGAATTTGTTTTGAACAACAACTTTTTTATTCAGCAAGGAAACTATTATCAACAAATTTCTGGATGCCCCATGGGATCTCCGGTTAGTGCAATCCTTGCCAACCTCGTAATGGAATATGTTGAAGAAACGGCTTTGAGAACTGTCCCACACAGTCCAAAATGGTGGTATAGATATGTCGACGATGTCCACTCATGTCTGCGTCGTGAATATCTAGCCGAATTTCATAATCATTTGAAGTCTATTAACAAACACATTCAGTTCACCATCGAAGAAGAAGAGAACTGTGCGATTTCCTTCCTTGATACAAAAACCACCAGAAATTCAGATGGCTCCATTCACATCACCGTCTACAGGAAACCAACACACACCGACAAATATCTTCAGTTCGACTCACACCACCCGGTACAACACAAACGATCTAGCCAAAACCCTCCTTGACCGTGCTAAGACCATTCCGTCTTCCGAACTCGCCAAACAATCAGAGATTAAACATGTCATCAACACTTGAAAATCAACGGCTATCCGAAACAATTCCTAAAAGACTGTCAACGTCCCAACAAACCCGTTAACCGTCAACCATCTGAACAGAAAGGTTTAGCTGTCTTGCCTTATGTTCAAGGTGTATCCGAGAAGATTGCCAGACTTTCAACCAAACAAGACATCAAAATAGCCTACAAACCAATTCAAACAATTGCTTCCATTTTAAAGAAACCAAAAGACAAATCAACAAAGAATCCACAACTGGAGTTGTCTATAAAATTTGTTGCAAAGATTGCACAAAAGTGTATATTGGACAGACAGCTCGGTGACTTAAAACTAGGATGAAAGAACACCGCAGAGCTTTAGAAATTGACGACAAAAATTCCCTATTGGCAAAACACACACGAGAAACGGACCACAGTTTTGATTTCAAACATGTTGACATTTTAGAAGCATGGTATTCTATTTGTGACGAGAACTCTGTAAACGAACATATACAATATTTTAACTAGATGTTAATACCCAGTTTTTACACACATTTTAAAACTTTTTGAATAGTTTAACATATATCATTCATAGCACTATTGTTTAAAACTCTCTAATTGTTTTATCTACACCTATATAAGGACGCTATTCTATTTACCAGTATTCATCAGCTGAAGAAGGTTATAGTAATTTTAACCGAAACGTCCTTGTGAATTATTTTTAAGCCAGAATCAACAAATAAATATATATTTTTATATTTTCATTCTTATATATTATGCCTGGCTACAAACCTAATTACAGTATATTTAAATATATATATATATATATACTTCAATCTACAGACACGGTGTTTCGCTGTACAACAGCTCATCAGTGTAGCTTGGAACAATCTGAATATATATACTGTATATATATATATATATATATACTGTATATATACTGTATATATACAGGGGCGGATCTAGCCTAAAATCTGACCGTGGCCTACAATCTAGGGGGGTCCGGGGGCATGTCCCCCCGGAAAATTTTGAAAATTAGAGTCTCTGTAAACGCATTTCCTACATTTTGAGAGAGATCTAGAGTAATATTGTAGGATCGTTTTGTATATGATTTTCACCGAGATCTTTGTAAAAATTTTACACAAATCAAAATTTTTCTTTTCTCTTTCAAGCCAAGATCTTCTAATTATTCAATAAAATGTTTAGAAGTAATTGATCCAATATGAATCGTATGTTTAACGGGTTTTGTGTGACATATAAACTAACCAGTCAAGCAGCTATGTATCCTTTGGTCATTACTTAGAATTCTATTGAGTATATTCTGTCTAATGCCAGCCAATTTTTACTTTCAAGAATAATCAAAGCAACGCTGCTAGTGTAATATTAATATTAACAATTTATAGGTATCAGCTAGCATTTGTCATATCACTGTTTAGAACTCCAGGTCAGGAAATGTAGTCCCTTTACGTTTTATACTGAGTGTCTTTCCCTTGATAAAGCGAGAATAAAGACAATGGAGTTGACGAAGCCAGCAGATGTAAACTGAGTTAGTAAATAGACTCGTAAATATCGTCGCTCTATACAGTCTGTCAAACGATTAATTAAGAGCGTGTTAATTCACGCGACTGACAAGTCTCTTATCTTGCAGATAATATTTCAAAGTTGAACCATGATAAAAATGCCGTGTTTCAGTCGATGTGAATTATAAACAATGTAATGAGAGAGAGAGAGAGAGAGAGGTCGTGGCTCTCAGCTTGATCTCATGCTTGTTCTTCAATTTGATCAATGCTTTAAAGATTTATATATCCTGAGTAACACCACACAGCTTTATGGCTTTTATAGTAACACAGAATTCCGAGCAGAATTCGATTTTAGTAGAGAGGAATTCATGCTATAAATAAAGAAATCAAACAAACCAACATCTCTTCAGTTCCTTAATTTTCTTGTGAACTATCATCTAGTATTCCAACTATCTGTCACAGGCACAATCATTTCCCTCTATACGCGCAGCCATTCTTGAATATCACTCTGAAGAACTCGGTCAAGGCAGACTGACGTGCACTACCGACTACGGGAGCCGACTAGATTATTTCGCAATAAAATTGTAACAAGATATGGCAAGGGTGGCTGACCGTGGCTCCCGCCAAATTCAGCCACTCTATTCTGGCTATCTGATTGGTTTGCACCCCTTAATAGTCCGCTGACCGTGGCTGAATTTAGCAGATCGCCCCGCTGACCATGGCTGAATTTAGCAGAAGTTGGTGGTATATTTATAAAGTGGAACCTGTCTATGTTCGGTAACTTTTTCGGCCACTCTCGCCACGTCCTCGGCCTTCTATCTACATGAGACCGATTGCAGGCGCAACGTTAGAGACGCGAAAATTCAAGAACTCCGCTGCTATTTTGGATTTTGGCAATCAATTTAATATTGTTACGGTGGCTAATTTCGTTCTTACTCTATCGATTTTTTTTGTTATTATTTAATTATATTATTATAATCTGGAATAATTAGGGAAAATCTGACCGTGGCTCAAGCCACGGTCGCACCCCTCTAGATCCGCCCCTGATATAAAATACGTTTCATGCTTGGATTGCTTTTAGTATCTCCAAGGAAATTGACAGTTCTCCTGCTAAACGTTTCAAATCCTCTCTCCTCCGCAGAGGCTCGGAGGCGGAGAACACGCGCGAGGAATGATGGGAAGAGGGAAAGAAAAGTAGGCTCTGCCAGATAATGTTGTCAATATGGCGCCCAAATTCCGTGATGGACTAGGCACCAGACTCTGAATTTCAATATATAACCAAATTTAACTTACGGAAAAGTTGGAAATCCATAAATTGTGAACAAAAGACACATTTAAATTGCTGGCAGACAATTCTCAACTCGAGAATGTTAATATTGTTACACAAGGACAGGATTTCCCAGTTTTGAATTATGCAATTAAACATGTAAACAAACGCTACCCGAGAAAGTTTATATCAAAAGACACTGAACTGTTGTAAACATAGATCTTACCTATGATAAGTTTCACGTATACACGTAGTCCATGTGGTACGTTTGCGAGCTTGGTGTAATGTAGAAAGTTAGCGCTGAGAATATTCCAGCGCTGCATTATGTTCGTCGGCTTTGCTTATCAACGATTCAACGTTCGATACGTTTGTCAGTCTGTCAGCGTTTCGAATTTTCTTATTCGTTCCGGGTGATTTCCATAGAAGAATTCAAAACTAATAACGTCCAGAACAACATTCTAGACCTACATCTTGAAGAAAACATCGTACTTCATGCAAACTATCGTCGCTATCTCCCATGACCAGAGAACCGCAGATTTGTTACTTGACTGAAATCTCCTCGTATTCGGTTCGTTTGCCGACTTCGAATTCGGTGTTAAAAAATCCTTCTCCGGCGTACTTGCACTTATTCCAAAGCATTCTATATCTTCTTCTGCATTATAGTTATCGTAAAGAAAATAAAGAAGTCTAAATTAATTGAAATATAATTTACATCTAAATTGATTTAAAATGGCAGACACGTAAATAACAGCAAGAATCAAATAAATTCATGTAATCGCACTATTTCTTCACGAAAATCGTCATGCTAACCTTTGATATTTAGATCTTGAAGGGAGTGCTGAATTTCTCCCAAACCGTCGGGTTTTTATGCCACTTACCAGAGAACCGCAAATCGTGCCAGAGAACCGCACATTATCTGGCAGAGGCTTCTCTCCTCTTTTTCCACCTTCCCGACGTTCTCCGCGCGCTTTACGATTGCCCGCGTGCCTGCGAATAGAAGCCTCTGCGGAGGAGAGAGTTCCAAATCCAAAACATCCAAGCCAACTTCATTTGATTCCACTTCAAAATCACAACAGACACCGCTAACTACAATGCCTAACATAGATTTTTCAGAAAAGAGTGAGGAATCAGGTGCGAGTCAAATTGAATATTCAGATTCTGAGCCCGAAAGTTTTTCCTGATTTGAAAGTGGAATGACACCTACACTTTCAAGGTCAGTGGAACGTTTTTCACATTCCCAAGAAAGTGGAAGTTTACGAAATCCTTCACGTCAGGCTGCAATAGACATATTTACTACTGTCAAAAACAGCTTGGCAACAGAAGATGATGAAATGGACGAACTTGCTCCTAAAGTTGCAGATCATGTCGTGAAGAGATTAAAATCGGAGTCGCCTAACTCACCCTTAACTTCAACTTCAAAAGCAACTAATGGGAGTACAAGTAATGTGGAGACATTGTTTTCTTCTGCCACTAATGTGAATGAGTTCATGAAACTCTGATGATTTCATGCTTCTGGGGGAACATGGTACCATAATTCTTAGATGCGAGGTTTGCCATGAATATGTTAGCACACCAGCAGGTCCGGCAGCAGTAGGCGTCGGGAACAGACGGCCAACAGGTGGAGCAACTGGTGCATTATCTCTCGACTTGCATCTGAGAGATGGTGACTACCAGATGTAGATTGACGGACACAATGACAAGTGGTATAGACTGAAGAAACGCATGGTAGACCACCTATCCATCTCAAACGTTACTCATACCCATGCCATATCGTTCAAGCAGAAGATGGCTCCTTTTAAACGTTGAGGGAAAACAGTAGTAAAAAAATCTGCTAAGGACCGCCCTGGGCGTAGTCAAAACAAAATCAGCTGCTCTTCAGTATGAAACTAGTGTTGCTGAACTTTGGGCAAGCGGTTGTGATGTAGGAGACTTTTCACACTCGCGAGCATTGTTCGTTGACATGATCAAAGTTGCATGTGCTTACATGGATATAGAAGTCCGAGCGTTCTTAAATGCACCTCTGTCAAACACGGGATTGCCCCCGCACTTCTATGTTACAGCCGATAAGTCGACGAACCACAGAGTAACAAATCAAGCTTGTGTAATTTGTCCAGTAGTGGAAGGCAAGAGGCAAGGAATCCTGCTAGCGCTTAGCGAAGTCTACACCAACTCAGCCGGAACTAAGGGTGCAGCAAGAGAGCTTGCTGGATTGGTCTACCAAGATCTAAAAAGGCACGCCGATTTGTCAGGTAGCAAATTAATGGCGATGCAAGGCAAGGTCATGGATGGCCAGTATATCACCACTCCTTTTATTGAAGCAATGAATGAGCCACTGTTTGAACTCCTGTCAGAAGATCAGGAAATCGTTCAAAATACGCTTTGGTGGCCATGTGAGTGGGACCATGCCCACTGGCTCGATAAGGTCTTTGGCAAGTTCAAGGATACGCCATTTGTTAGCAGGCTTTTGAGTGGAACAGCGCTCTTTCATCAGCTTTTCCGATTTGGCAAGATGCACAGCGTAGCAAAGCAAAACAACCAACCAACCAACCAACCAACCAACCAACCAACCAACCAACCAACCAACCAACCAACGACCTCGTGTTGCCTTTCCGAGTCACAGTTCCATTCGCCCAACAGCGATTCATGAGCAGCAGCTACCAACAACTCCTGAAGCTTGAAACAAGTTTCGAGGTGTACGTGGAAACCTTCCGCGATCACAACAACCGTGAGCTTATGGAGTACCAACTTGCAGGGAGGGACTTTGTGGTTGATCTTCTTGGTATCATTGATCTGTTATGGCCTATCGTGGTTATAATGCTTCAATCACGATTACAGTGGTGCCCAGGTTGGAAATTTGTTGGTTGGATTCCTCTTGTGCAACAACAGCTTGAGATTTTTTCTCGAGATGTCGTGAAATATTTGCCAAGCCGTACAGCGTGTCCCAGGCTCCACAAGCACACCAAGAGAATCAACGAGTACAAGTATGGCAGGACCGATCTTGTCGATGGCTGGCTCGTCACCAAAGAGGAGACAGGAAAACCAGTTGAGTGGAGTATGCGAGAAGTGGACGACTGTAAGAACGATCTTCAGCAACTGACACTCGACATGATTGATGAGTTGAATGCTCGATTTCAATCCTGTGTTCCCGACGTGAACAAAGAGCTACACGAGTGTCTTGACTTCGGAGTTCTCTTTGATGGCGTTTGTGGAATAAGAAACACCAACAAACAGCCCAGGGGCGGATTTAGCATACATCAGACCAGTCACGCGACTGACGTAAAAAATCACAAGAATAATTGCGCAATAAGACAATATTTTAATCTCAAGAGTCTTCTAGAAAATGTTATGGTGCGACTGCTTTGGCTTGGCCTTCAGTGATCGCAGAGATTGGGTTTTATCTTAGTTTGCGAGTCAGCAAACACCGGGCAGAGATGACAGGTGGTCAGCGTTTGCTTTGAGAGTTTTGGTGGATCTGCACCATGGCAACCACTTTTTTGCTGGATTTGCCTCAAACCTGATTGGCTCTCGCATTGATTTCAAGCGTTTTGCTGGATCTGCACCATGGCAACCACTTTTTTGCTGTATTTGCCTCAAACCTGATTGGCTCTCACGTTGATTTCAAGCGTTTTGCTGGAACTGCACCATGGCTTGCTGAAAATTGGATTGCGGAGTCAGCTGAGATACTGAGTAATTAGATTTATATTCATCGTCATCGAAGCTTCTCACTTCTCACAGCTGTGTTTCAGTCATGAGTTCTGTAAGCGTTTTCGAATGGGTTTTAGCTGCTTACACAGTCATCGATTTGTTTCAACCGAGTAACATTTAATAGACGCGATTGGAAGCATTTCGAGCTTCTCAATTTTGGCGCGGAGTCATTTATTCCCCCACTGGGTGCTGTAAGGTAAGACTGGTAAGTGAAGGTCGTCTTCTTTCATTTCAAACCTACAAACAGTCTAGCGTCGAATATATGTGTTTTGTCCAGTCTCAGTATCGTATTATTTATCATTTTGCGTCCTAGTGAAGTCTGAGTTCAGACATATATTTATTCAGCAGGCGGCATTAGCATATTTCACGCTTGCCGGGAGCTTTTATATGAATTTGAAACTCAAAGGATCAATTGATCCTTAAGCCCAGGTTTAGTTCAACGTTAAATTGGATCTTTCTTTTCATGATTTTGAAATGAATACTGTTTTCAAAGTATTGTTAGTCCAATAGTCTCGCTATCTTGCTCTGATGAGATATATTTTAACGGCGTGTTCGTGAAATATGATCTCAGGTAGTCAGGTTGTCGGTAGATGACATATAATTTATTAAATTAATCTTTGAGACAATGAATAATTGCATGGGTGTTCGCTCCTGTCTCGTTTAGCTAACTAATATTATAGTTAGCTTTGTAAATATATAATTCTGTATAATTTTCTCAATAAAGTTTAAGAAACATTCAATTTGGACAAAATATTTTGCAATAATGATAAAATGTGCCATTAAAAATATGTTTTAAAAGTTTCAAAATTTTGCTCAAATGTGCTGTCAGATCGCGGGAAATGCCATTTTAGAGACCCCAATTTCAAAAATTTTCCGGGGGGACATGCCCCTGCACCTCCCTAGATCTGTGGACCATAAGTTTGACTGACGTTTTCAAAATCCTAAATCCGCCCCTGCAGCCCGTGAACAAGAACGACTATGCCAAAATTGGCAGACATCAGTTCAAGAGAGTGGAGGTATCATCGGTTACAAAATATGAAGCTTAACCATCTAATATAACCATCGCACATGCGGGATGTTAATCTTGAACACATAAAGCTAAAAATCCTAGAGGGGTGTTGTGGTCGGGGTCTGAGAGGAGGCACATTTTTCCGGAGGGTTGTGATTAGGTTTAGGGTTTCCGGGGGGCGTGATTACCGGGGGGTGGTATGGGGGTGAGGATTCGTTTTAAAAGGTTGTCCAATCATATGGTGGTTTTAATGTTGGTTAAGCTTCATAATTTGAAGGTAATGATAGCTCGAGAGTGGTAGAATTCGTGAGTGTCTTGCCACATGTCAAACATGCGACGGAAGAGGAAAATCTCGATTTTGGCTCCGAGTTATCTGACGTTATCTTCTGCAAGGTAAAGTCATTATCATCGAAGTTGTGTGGGGAGAATACTTCAACAGTTTATTTCCTCTATTTTTCAAGACGATTTCTAACATCGAGGGTGGCTTGCAGCAGACAGCGGCAAAGCCAACCACAACCCTTGCTTCTCTCGTTTTGCCCACTGATGCTTCAGGCGCGTCTTTCCAGCGTGAAGTCATGAGCGAGTTCAATCTGGCTGACACCTACACAGTCACGCTCGACGACAAGAAGGAATTTGTCGTTGTCTTGCAGGAAGATGCTGTAATAGAAGCTCTGTATACCAACCCGCTTTTCTACCAAGCCATAGGCCGTGAGTTCTGCATAATTTTTTATGTAATGTACGCAAAGACGGCTGCTGAGGCAGTCGCTGAATTCGTTTACAAAGTTGTTGAGAAACAAGAGCAAGATGGTCCTCAGGGTCTTCCCGTCTTTGGAATGCGCACAAAGGTTGATTGGAGTTTTCCCGACACAATCCAGTGTGATCGTTCCCTTGATGTGATGACCAATTTGTACCTGGATGGAAACAAAACATTGAACCTGAAGAGGCACTATATGCCAATTTATAAGGATATCCGACCCCAAGAAGCAAGATGAAGTGATGAAGAAACTAGCGACAAAGAAAGCAAAACTTCCTTTCCTTTTGTGACTACTTGTAAATGTAATTTGTCGTTTAGTTTTTGAGTGACAGTTTCGAACTCGCATCACTTACATTCTATTCGTGAATCGTGATGATTCGCATTTCTGATTTCGCAAGTTTAATAAATCGTGTGACTGTGACATTCATTGACTTATGAAATTCTGATATGCCATATACGACCGCTAACACTTTATATCAATTATTCAATGCGTATCACACGCTTAAGATACGGTTATCATACGCTTATGCAATTATGCTACTTACGATGCGCACGTACATCAATGATACGCGTATCTATCAATCTATCATAGTCATACGCTTACGAGTATACGTCAGTTATCATATTTATGCTCACGGCTCACCGTACACATATAACTGACTGTGAAAGTATTATCATACGCTTACGATACTATCATACACTTATTAGATACGAGTATATACAGTAGGCTTATGCATCACACGCTTATATATCACTTATAATACGCTTGTAATACGCGTCATACGACAACTATCATAGACTTACGATATGTAAATATTATAGCATTATTAGCAAATGCATGCATATCAGACATTGGCGATTTGGGGGCTATCATATTTGTGTTATCTGCCAAATCAAAGACGTGCGATTCGGACGTCGGACGCATCACATCTGCCATTTTGTTGACGAGTTTACGTGGCGAGTGTAGCCATCCGCGCAATTTTTACCGACAAGCCTGCCCGTCTGCGCATTTCCGATCTTTGATCCGTCTTACCCGCGCACTTAGCAAACTTTACAATCTGGTATATATATACTATATATATACTATATATATATATATACTATATATATATATATATATATATATACTATATATATATATATACTATATATATATATATACTATATATATATATATATACTATATATATATATATATATATATATATATATAATATATATATATATATCTATATATACTATATATATATACACTATATATATATACTATCTATATATACTATCTATATATACTATCTATATATACTATCTATATATACTATCTATATATATACTATCTATATATACTATCTATATATACTATCTATATATACTATCTATATATACTATCTATATATACTATCTATATATACTATCTATATATACTATCTATCTATATATCTATCTATATATACTATCTATATATACTATCTATATATACTATCTATATATACTATCTATATATACTATCTATATATACTATCTATATATACTATCTATATATACTATCTATATATACTATCTATATATACTATCTATATATACTATCTATATATACTATCTATATATACTATCTATATATACTATCTATATATACTATCTATATATACTATCTATATATACTATCTATATATACTATCTATATCAGGGGCGGATCTAGGAATTTTGATACCTTAGTCAAAGTTGCTGTGGACCCATACTTCTAGGGGGGTCCGGGGGTATCGACCCCGGAAAATTTTTGAAATTTAGATCTCTGAAAAAGCATTTCCTACATTCTGACAGCACATTTGAGCAAAATTCCAAATGTTTTAAAACATGTTTTTAATGGACATTTTATCATTTTCAAGAAACATTTTATCTAAATTGGACTTTGATATTTTCTTGTTGTCTTAGAAACCTTGTGATAGTTTGAAGGTGTGTAAGGCTAAGTTTTTCCAGGAATGAGGGTGGGGAAATCCAATAAACAGAGATACGTGGTCACATTCTAATATAAAAAAGTTGACTGTTTCGCTCTATGTCAAAGTTCATCAGATGCCTAGGAAACACCAGTTACATTGTTTCAGTCAGTGAATCCAACATGGACAGCCTGACCAACACACAAGTGAAGGTCTAGCTGAATTTAACACTCTGCATAACCCAGAGCAAGGTGGGCTACCTTCCATGGCTGTTGACCCCCACCTACCCAGAGCTGTGTGGCTTTCAAATGCCTGATACTGTACTTGCCTTTTAAACCTCAACCCAAGCAGACAATGTCTGGTTAGGAGTCAGGAGACACTTTTGTTAATGACCAAAATGGACATTACATGGACATAGACATAGAGGAGCTCAACTCTCATCATCCCGATCATTCTAACCCCCATCTAATATACCACTACCCATCCCCCTACCCATCCCCTTACTAACCCATGTTACTATGAGCTGTCTGGTTTTCAGGCACCAGCAACCCAAGTTTAATTCCTGTCCAGTGCAATTATCACATTAAAATTTCATAATAGCCACATGTGAGAAGAATGCTTACTTGATGTATAACGATAATACATGGAAATTTGTAGAAATGTCATGTAGATATTTATTGCTTAGCTTTTGATGTGTTTCCCCCAGGCCCAGACCTTATTACTTGTATGTTAAAAGTTATATGTTATTACTTATAATACTGTATGTTATATATAATATAGACAATTAACTGACTTGTAATATGAACCGAGGACGAATGTATTATGTAAACTACTGTGGAAAGGCAATCTGACTCTGCATCATGATTATGACATACTAGTGAGTATCTAGAATTGAAACACTACTAAGTAGTGTTTATAGTAAGTACTACATGAAGCATTTAATAGCATTGGTTTATACCAGTGTGCTCAACGCAGATTATGCTAATATGGAACGGATATCAACAAAGGTTAGGGAAGTAACATGACAACAGACTAACATCGATATTGAATCCAGATTGATGAACTACTATACCTATAAGCTTACCTTAGAGTGACATATGGCTTACTCTAGCTTGTCCGCCTTCATGTGTTGTGGCAAATCACAGTTAGTAGAACTACATGGTTAGGCTAGTCGGCAAACTTCAAAGGCTCTCTGAAATTATGTTGAGAACCGACAAAAAAATGTCACGTGATGCGATCCCTGCATCACATAAGGAGCGATACTATATAAACAATGGCGATATAGAGTATTTTGCGAAATTTAAGTGATTTTTGAACCCGTTTTCCTGTTGAAAGAATATTTTTTAAAGATTATGGCAACCATCGTGCTTCTATTGGACCTCCAATGAGATTTTAGCTAGCAAGAAGATCAAATTACAAGTATTATCACACTAAAACCCCCGCGGAGGACATTCGAGTGTTCAACGATTGTATCAAAATATTACAGACGAAATGGAACAATCAAGCGAAAGCGAGTCTGAGGTTTACTTAGACGATCCAGAATATGATTTTTACAACATAGAAGTCACTGTTGCTATCACTCAGGCCGAAGGAGAAGAGATACAGGACGAATTCAACGACGCTTTGAGCGAAATACATGGTGACAAATCGTTTCCCTGTTCGCAATGTGAGAAAGTGTGCAAGTCGAAAGGCGGTTTAACCAGGCATACAAACGCAAAGCACAGTGAAATCACAGCCCAGCAGACATTGTCAGAATTAGATCTTTTCTGCCTCGATACAGTTGCGTCGATTGTGGAAACAATAAAGGCACAAATTATACGAGAGAAATTCTATGGCGCTGAAGTGAACGACAGCGTAAAGACTGCGTCGTGTTCTCAAGCTTTGTTTGATGCACTATTTCCGTTGTATGCGAAATTTTGCCGAAAGAAAAGCCAAGATCAATTGGTCGAATCATTCTTTGCATTAATGCCACAGTCCACTCAATTGTTAAACTGCAAGGACTACAAAGCTGCGAACCTTATTATGATTCACATACCTGACCACCTTGTTGGTTTTTACAACATAAACCGTGGACGAACAAGCCGTATGGAAACTGGTCAGACATCTCAAGCTTCGCAGACAAATGTTCAATGCCTTGACCAAGCTGAACGTGGACCCTTGTCGTATATTGCAGGCTACGTAGTGTCGAAACTTTTCCAGACAAGTAAACGTAAGAGTGGGGAACACAACGAGGAAGTAAACCTGTTGTTGCAAAGCATGAAGTCATCTGACATGTCAAGCTTTATTTCTTCTCGTACCAGAGGTGGGCTTGTTAATCCATCAGGAAATTTAGTGGGTATTTTGGAAGAAGCTGAAAAAGCTTTTCGAAAACATGTTTGTGAGTCGAAACTGACATTGAGAAACATTCCAGTTGAAATTATATGCAATTCAACATTAGAATCCCCTATGGTCAAGTCACTATGGGAGAATATTGTTCTCTCTGCTGGTGTGAACACAACTAGTCCAACACAAAAATTGTGTTTGGAAAATGTTATAAAACTGTATTTGAAGGTCAGGTCATTTTCCTACGCAAGGGACTATCTTAACAAACATAAAATTATAGAGAAGAAAACAAGGGGAAAAGCATTAAGAAAGGACTAAAAAAGATCAGCTGATCCAGCAACATAAACTGTATGCAGTATGAACAGTATGGACAATGTAAATAATATTTGATATATTGACTTCCACTCTATACAACTATTTCATTTAAGGTTGTCATAGACAAGAGTCAAATGTACAATATGAGTGCTATATGAATGATGGGAATAATCATAGTAGCCTCATGGGAGTATAAATACTTTATTTGTATTCCCACCATTCTCATAATGTACATTTGACTAGTCTGGAATAGCTGTATATTGCATTGGTTGTAACATGTGAAAAACAGCTTTACAGTAATTCTTACAACAGCCAGATTTGTACATAAATTATTTACCGATAACTATATAATTTTGAATGTTTTTTAACCTATTATACACATATAAATACCCACCAAATTGAATTGTCTGCCATTCAATAATTAGACAGACTAAAGTACAAATAATTGTTTTCTTTTGCAACACAGTTCCTTATATACAAAGACCATTTGCAGCTGCTAAGTTATATACCTTACTTCTTTAGCATGCATGGCAATTAGTCTACATGTGATATGCGGAAACTAAATAGAGCAAGATCTCTGCTTTTCCTGGCGAACAGGTAGACTATCTGCCATGCAGGCCACACCTACTACAGATCAGATTACTATACTAAAGTTGCCAATTGCATATCGGTTCAATGGAATATTGCAATTGAAAAAGAAATTTGGATGACCTTTGGATGTGGGGCTTATTAGAGAGGGTGCCTATTTAAAAGGGGGGAGCTTATTTATTTTTCCATAAAACTATATGTAAATTTTGTTCACATTACAATGTGTAAATATAATCAAATTGTTTGAATTCTTATTACTGGGAGGGGATATTACAGGAGGGGGGGGGGGGGGGGCAGGCTGAAGACAAGGATTCCATAAAATCCACAAGAAGTAAACACAACAGTCATTGCAAAAACCTTTAGCTCTTTAGAATCAATCTACCAGACAATTCACTGCATGAAAACGAGCATATTCCTTCGTATTCCGATGTCTATACGGCTTGGAATAAAACACATTTTCTGACAGTTTTCCGACCCTGATTACGGGTATGAATATGACCCGTATTGTGCCGTATTCAAGTCGGATTATGGTTGTAAATATACCACATATTCACACCATATTCAAAGTAGAAATACTGCCTTCAATATTTCAGAAAAGCAAATTAGCACGGGGTGTAAAAGGTAGAATGTAATATTTGTACTTGGTGTAGTAACTCGTGTTTTACACCCTATTCACGGATGCAAAGTAGATCGTTTTGAAAATTTTTTAACTTATCTATATATAATATGGAAAGAAGCTATATTTGCTTCTCGTTGAGATTGTTAACTACAGTATTCAATTCAGCCTTTAGGCACCCTACTTATGTGGTACGCCGACTTATACTATGCTGCTTATTTTTCTGTAAATACTTTCTGATCTGAGTTTAACTAATTTACTTTTAGCAGATGAATATAACGATATTCCTATAATATTAAAATTTTGAAAACCGGATGCAAATCGTTTCAAAACGCGCTTCCTGTAGTATCCTGTATCACCACCGATCTCATACCTGGCGTAGTGGCCGTATATTCCTACTGACCTCGCTAGATGTATACATATATAATTATATCAATGTTGGTGAAGAGATTTAAGATAATATCGGGAATGCGCGTGATATATATGCCACTAGTTTTCTAGATTAAACCATTAGAAAAAGAGTGTCTTTTTACTGGGGGGTTTATAAACGAATGGATTAATAATCCGGGATAGACTGGAAAAAATTTCGGTTACAAATAACAGACAAACTACGTTGGTGTTTTATTACCCGTCTTATCACCACACAAGAAAGTTTAATTTCTCACGGAAGGTATTTTCTGTTAACAAACAAGTTGGCTTATAACCAGGTGAGCTTTATAATCAATCAGCTTTTCTACGCTATTATCCGATTTCAACTGAATCTATATCTCTTCCCCTGACCCACGCCATGCACACCCCCCTCCCGCAAGACACACAAAAATATTCATATGCAATACAACTCTTGTTCTATATAATCATATATCAGCTACATAAAATTTATAAAATACAAGTTCAATCTACAATGATGCCTTCGTACGCAGAGTTTCACGCACGTGCTGGTGCATGCAGTGTTATTTGGTTGACTTTTATATCTACCTCAGCAGATACCTCACCAGGGGATATCAACCTTCCCAGAGTTCCATTTGTACTCATGCACTGGTTTAGACGTCTGCGGCGCAGGCTACTTGCGTTACAGACTTACAGTGTTACACTTACAGCTGTCACTTTCAAACGCTTTCAGAGACAGTATCAGGTTGGCTCGTTCGAAACCTTGGGTCAAAGAGTATTCGTAGGATTTGTTTGAGAGTTTCAGTTGTTTGGTCGTTATGTCTGATCCTAGTTACGCGAACTCCGAAGGAATAGATATAAACGACACGAACGTCAGTTTAGAAGACGACGAGGAAAGCATAAATATTAATACCACAGCCCACAGGGGAGACGTTGAATGCTATCCTTCAAGACATTCTTGAACAGCAAATGGAGACAAACAGAGTAAGTTGTGCGAAAAATTTATTGATAGTTAAATTTGTTATTCAAATATATTACTTTATTGAGTTAAAACGCAAACCACTTTGACCTTTACAGAGATTAGACGAACAGAAAGAAGCCAATGACAAGCAACGCGCCTCGCCGCCTCTATGAAAACGTGTCCGGAGCAAGAGTCGTTGGCGCGCTAACTTCAGTGGCAAGAAAATACTCAAGGCAACTCGTCCATTAGAACGACAGAGAAACGTGCCCATGGATCTTAAGGTTTGTAGGGCATTGCGCCTTTTTTAATTCAATACCTGTCGACTTGATAAGACCTCGTTAATGTGGGTGATCCTGGCAATTATTTTGTCCTTATAAAACTTTTGATGTGCTTATTTTAAATCGGATAAAGTCCGTCCCTACTAAGTTTATAATATATAAAGTTAACGATTGGAAAAAAGCGCAAAGGCAGAAGAGACGGACTTGGTTCACTTGCGGTTTCGAATCTAATTAACATATAACTTACTGGCGCGAAATATTGATATTAACCTACTGTATTTATACCTAAGCCAGCCCCATTATAATTTCGCTCCAGACGATTTTACTTGTCAAAGGAAAATCTGATCATGTTTCGTCTGAATGCACACAGATTGTCTATTGTACATTAAAACTAAATAATTAAATTTAGTCACCTCTTAGGATGCACATTTATATGTTTTAATAATAAACTAATTTTATGTTGCAATGATAATCTGGCTCGTGTCCTGATGTTTCGTCTGAATGCACACAGATTGTCTATTGTACATTAAAACTAAATAATTAAATTTAGTTACTTCTTAGGATGCAGATTTATATGTTTTAATAATAAACTAATTTTATGTTGCAATGATAATCTGGCTCGTGTCCTGATGTTTCGTCTGAATGCACACAGATTGTCTATTGTACATTAAAACTAAATAATTAAGTTTAGTTACCTCTTAGGATGCACATTTATAAGTTTTAATAATAAACTAATTTTATGTTGCAATGATAATCTGGCTCGTGTCCTGATGTTTCGTCTGAATGCACACAGATTGTCTATTGTACATTAAAACTAAATAATTAAAATTTAGTTACCTCTTAGGATGCACATTTATATCTTTTAATAATAAACTAATTTTATTTTGCAATGATAATCTGGCTCGTGTCCTGATGTTTCGTCTGAATGCACACAGATTGTCTATTGTACATTAAAACTAAATAATTAAATTTACTCACCTCTTAGGATGCAGATTTATATGTTTTAATAATAAACTAATTTTATGTTGCAATGATAATCTGGCTCGTGTCCTGATGTTTCGTCTGAATGCACACAGATTGTCTATTGTACATTAAAACTAAATAATTAAATTTAGTTACTTCTTAGGATGCAGATTTATATGTTTTAATAATAAACTAATTTTATGTTGCAATGATAATCTGGCTCGTGTCCTGATGTTTCGTCTGAATGCACACAGATTGTCTATTGTACATTAAAACTAAATAATTAAATTTAGTTACCTCTTAGGATGCACATTTATAAGTTTTAATAATAAACTAATTTTATGTTGCAATGATAATCTGGCTCGTGTCCTGATGTTTCGTCTGAATGCACACAGATTGTCTATTGTACATTAAAACTAAATAATTAAATTTACTCACCTCTTAGGATGCAGATTTATATGTTTTAATAATAAACTAATTTTATGTTGCAATGATAATCTGGCTCGTGTCCTGATGTTTCGTCTGAATGCACACAGATTGTCTATTGTACATTAAAACTAAATAATTAAATTTAGTCACCTCTTAGGATGCAGATTTATATGTTTTAATAATAAACTAATCTTATGTTGCAATGATAATCTGGCTCGTGTCCTGATGTTTCGTCTGAATGCACACAGATTGTCTATTGTACATTAAAACTAAATAATTAAATTTAGTCCCCTCTTAGGATGCAGATTTATATGTTTTAATAATAAACTAATTTTATGTTGCAATCATAATCTGGCTCGTGTCCTGATGTTTCGTCTGAATGCACACAGATTGTCTATTGTACATTAAAACTAAATAATTAAATTTAGTTACCTCTTAGGATGCACATTTATAAGTTTTAATAATAAACTAATTTTATGTTGCAATGATAATCTGGCTCGTGTCCTGATGTTTCGTCTGAATGCACACAGATTGTCTATTGTACATTAAAACTAAATAATTAAATTTACTCACCTCTTAGGATGCAGATTTATATGTTTTAATAATAAACTAATTTTATGTTGCAATGATAATCTGGCTCGTGTCCTGATGTTTCGTCTGAATGCACACAGATTGTCTATTGTACATTAAAACTAAATAATTAAATTTAGTCACCTCTTAGGATGCAGATTTATATGTTTTAATAATAAACTAATCTTATGTTGCAATGATAATCTGGCTCGTGTCCTGATGTTTCGTCTGAATGCACACAGATTGTCTATTGTACATTAAAACTAAATAATTAAATTTAGTCCCCTCTTAGGATGCAGATTTATATGTTTTAATAATAAACTAATTTTATGTTGCAATCATAATCTGGCTCGTGTCCTGATGTTTCGTCTGAATGCACACAGATTGTCTATTGTACATTAAAACTAAATAATTAAATTTAGTCCCCTGTTAGGATGCACATTTATATGTTTTAATAATAAACTAATTTTATGTTGCAATGATAATCTGGCTCGTGTCCTGATGTTTCGTCTGAATGCACACAGATTGTCTATTGTACATTAAAACTAAATAATTAAATTTAGTTACCTCTTAGGATGCAGATTTATATGTTTTAATAATAAACTAATTTTATGTTGCAATGATAATCTGGCTCGTCTCCTGATGTTTCGTCTGAATGCACACAGATTGTCTATTGTACATTAAAACTAAATAATTAAATTTAGTCACCTCTTAGGATGCAGATTTATATGTTTTAATAATAAACTAATTTTATGTTGCAATGATAATCTGGCTCGTGTCCTGATGTTTCGTCTGAATGCACACAGATTGTCTATTGTACATTAAAACTAAATAATTAAATTTAGTCCCCTCTTAGGATGCAGATTTATATGTTTTAATAATAAACTAATTTTATGTTGCAATGATAATCTGGCTCGTGTCCTGATGTTTCGTCTGAATGCACACAGATTGTCTATTGTACATTAAAACTAAATAATTAAATTTAGTTACCTCTTAGGATGCAGATTTATATGTTTTAATAATAAACTAATTTTATGTTGCAATGATAATCTGGCTCGTCTCCTGATGTTTCATCTGAATGCACACAGATTGTCTATTGTACATTAAAACTAAATAATTAAATTTAGTCACCTCTTAGGATGCAGATTTATATGTTTTAATAATAAACTAATTTTATGGTGCAATGATAATCTGGCTCGTGTCCTGATGTTTCGTCTGAATGCACACAGATTGTCTATTGTACATTAAAACTAAATAATTAAATTTAGTCACCTCTTAGGATGCAGATTTATATGTTTTAATAATAAACTAATTTTATGTTGCAATGATAATCTGGCTCGTGTCCTGATGTTTCGTCTGAATGCACACAGATTGTCTATTGTACATTAAAACTAAATAATTAAATTTAGTCCCCTCTTAGGATGCAGATTTATATGTTTTAATAATAAACTAATTTTATGTTGCAATGATAATCTGGCTCGTGTCCTGATGTTTCGTCTGAATGCACACAGATTGTCTATTGTACATTAAAACTAAATAATTAAATTTAGTTACCTCTTAGGATGCAGATTTATATGTTTTAATAATAAACTAATTTTATGTTGCAATGATAATCTGGCTCGTCTCCTGATGTTTCATCTGAATGCACACAGATTGTCTATTGTACATTAAAACTAAATAATTAAATTTAGTCACCTCTTAGGATGCAGATTTATATGTTTTAATAATAAACTAATTTTATGGTGCAATGATAATCTGGCTCGTGTCCTGATGTTTCGTCTGAATGCACACAGATTGTCTATTGTACATTAAAACTAAATAATTAAATTTAGTTACCTCTTAGGATGCAGATTTATATGTTTTAATAATAAACTAATTTTATGTTGCAATGATAATCTGGCTCGTGTCCTGATGTTTCGTCTGAATGCACACAGATTGTCTATTGTACATTAAAACTAAATAATTAAATTTAGTTACCTCTTAGGATGCAGATTTATATGTTTTAATAATAAACTAATTTTATGTTGCAATGATAATCTGGCTCGTGTCCTGATGTTTCGTCTGAATGCACACAGCTTGTCTATTGTACATTAAAACTAAATAATTAAATTTAGTTACCTCTTAGGATGCAGATTTATATGTTTTAATAATAAACTAATTTTATGTTGCAATGATAATCTGGCTTGTGTCCTGATGTTTCGTCTGAATGCACACAGATTGTCTATTGTACATTAAAACTAAATAATTAAAATTTAGTTACCTCTTAGGATGCACATTTATATCTTTTAATAATAAACTAATTTTATTTTGCAATGGTAATCTGGCTCGTGTCCTGATGTTTCGTCTGAATGCACACAGCTTGTCTATTGTACATTAAAACTAAATAATTAAATTTAGTTACCTCTTAGGATGCAGATTTATATGTTTTAATAATAAACTAATTTTATGTTGCAATGATAATCTGGCTTGTGTCCTGATGTTTCGTCTGAATGCACACAGATTGTCTATTGTACATTAAAACTAAATAATTAAAATTTAGTTACCTCTTAGGATGCACATTTATATCTTTTAATAATAAACTAATTTTATTTTGCAATGGTAATCTGGCTCGTGTCCTGATGTTTCGTCTGAATGCACACAGATTGTCTATTGTACATTAAAACTAAATAATTAAATTTACTCACCTCTTAGGATGCAGATTTATATGTTTTAATAATAAACTAATTTTATGTTGCAATGATAATCTGGCTCGTGTCCTGATGTTTCGTCTGAATGCACACAGATTGTTTATTGTATACATGCAGCTGTACATTAAAACTAAATAATAAAAATTTGTCATATCTTAGGATACACATTGATATATGTCTATAATAAACTAATTATATGTTGCAATGATAATCTGGCTCGTGTTCATCTCTTAGGATGCACATTTATAAATTAATGATAAACTTAAATTCTATATTGCAATGATAATCTCGCTCGCATGGTTTCATCTAAGAAACAGTGAACTTATCCAATTAATAAATATTTTCGCTAGGAAATCAAATGTGTATTGCTAACATTTTAATATGCCTTTTGGTTTTAGAGGCCGTGAGAATTCATTTTAGATCAATAAAAAAAGTTGCGAATAATTCCGTTACTCACGGAAAAAGAGGAGAATGTGTATTCGTAGCAGGAAAGAACGGTAAGGCATATAATTAATACGTTTTTTTATTGCGCTCATCACAGGACAGTATGCTTGGTGGAATTATTAAAAGAAACTGCCTACTGTAGCATATGCTACAGTAGGCAGCTACGTGATAACCGCTAGAATACAGGACTTGATTGTTATGCACACTTTTATATACTGATCAGTGGTGCTTTTTTGGTGAAATTATTAAAAGAAACTGCTTGGTGGAATTATTAAAAGAAACTGCCTACTGTAGCATATGCTACAGTAGGCAGCTACGTGATAACCGCTAGAATACAGGACTTGATTGTTATGCACACTTTTATATACTGATCAGTGGTGCTTTTCCCCCCCAGCAGTTGTTAGAAAGGAGGAGAAAACTAGAGGCTACTGAGGAGAACATCAAAAGTTTGGAGCGGTTTTAAAAATTGATTACATGTCAGAGGACGAGGATGTTTCGGATGGAGATGGTTCGTGTCATCTAAAGTTGAACAGGAGGGCAGACAATGTCACAACATTTTTCAACACCCTGGACAATTGGGCAAGGGAAAAGAAAAAAGAATATACATATGTCCAAGCCAACCGGTCGAACCAACCAAAGTAGCCAACAAGCCAACAGAAAGCCAACAGAACGGCTTTCTCAGGATAGACCTTGTGCAACACCACAAAATGGAACTTCTCACCGTGGGACAACTGGGAGGCGAAACGTGAACAGTCAGTCAACTTCCAGAACAACAGCACACAGAAAAATAAACTACACAGCACAGGATGTTGTGTCTGCAATCTTTAATTAATGAATATTGTTAGTAAATGACAACAGAACTCATACTGTAGTTAATAGCTCATTTTAGTCGATTCTTATTGTTCTTTTTAGCGATGTGTACCCTATACACTCCTAAGATGGCCAGACTAAAACCGAGTAAATTATATTGTTGACTACAAATTCATGGTATCTACTGTAACTAGATAGTGACATCAAGAACGAGGTCGCTATCTGTTTTGATGCCTTGATCATGAATTTATGATGAGCAATATAGTTGCCCAATTCCTGGGAACCTTGACACAACCATCTCGAGTAATGTACGACAGGAGCGTCTCCAAACGAGGAGAGACCAATCTTAAGGTTGTGCGCGCTGGGAGAAGCAGTGCCCTCATACGATTAAAATGCATATAAAATGTGGAACTTATATTAGTCAATGCGCATATGCCAAACCAAGGCCTCCCACATTCGCTAATTGCATGATACTGTATGTAAATCGAGTTAGTTAGCTCCCTCCTTCAAATATGAAAAGTTGCCGTTCTTGCATAGAAAATATATTTTGTCTTTTCTTCATGAATTATTGCTGAGTGTTACAAGTAATAGATAAAATATGAGCGACCAACCTACTGTATATAGGGATTTGAGATAACCCATAAACAGCGCACTCGAATATTTTTCTATTCTATTATTGAATTCGCCTCTGTTCCAAGATTTAATTTGATAATTCACCTGCGAATATCTATAGTGCAGATAGTATTCTGAGAATGTACAGCAACAATTGTTACTGCAACTAATTTTCGCAATTTACTTTTCAAACATGGTGGCTAGATTTGCTCAACCGTCTAAGAAAGAAATCGAGAGTATTATATTAGTATCCAATGGTCTCATGTTGAATTTATAATTAAGAAATGTACATGTAGTAACAAACGGTTGTTTGTTTTTGCGTCGTTTATTATCTGATTTCTTAATTATGAATTCAGTTAGCGCGACCTTTACCGGGGTTTCAGAACTCACGCACGTGATCAAATATTTTTCTTTGATTGGCTAATTAACTCATGAATTATTAATGAGTTTGAGAAAATTAATTAACAAATGCCCAGTCATGAGTATAATGAATAAGGTGTTTCGACGTCGTAGAAACAAAAACAAATAATTTTACATGCGTAAAGCTCTATTTTACTATATCGGTTAACTTGGATACGACATTGTTAAAGTCAAGGTTTTATTCGCATATACAAATCTTGATTGAATTTTGACAATTTTTTTTAGATTTCCCTCATTATTATTATCATTAATAATTTATGTAAAAACATTGCTCTAAGACACATGCTTGCTGTGTGTATGGTACCTTTCTATTAAATTACTGTGATTATACATTTATTCAAATATAGGTAAGTATAAATACAGATTTAAATAATAATTACTTAACTATGATTGTTTGTAAGACCTAATTTAGTTAAGTATATAGTGTTTATGATATTTGATTAATAATAATTATATAGTTTTGATAAATAATACATATACTTGAGAAAAACAGCTTTCGAACGTGAATTTTTCTGTAGTGTTTCTCATTTGAGTACATCTTTATACTTTTAATGAATACTTCTTACTTTTATTTTAATACTGTCATACTTCCTTTTGTTGTTTGAAGCTTTGCATGGCGAAAATGTATTTTATATAAGAAAGTTTGTAGTCTTACACCTAGACTTGGATCAAGTCTGTCTCGTCTTACACCATGTTATTTAACAATTATTCGCCGAAGGCGAGGTGAATATCGGTGTATAATAACCGAGATGAAGTCGAGGTTATTATTCACCGATATTCACTGAGCCTGAGGCGAATAATTGTTTTAGTATAAATACACATTTTCGTACTTTTAGGAACAACATTTTCTTTAAAATTGTTAATTTCCTCATCTGTCGCATTGACAACTTGGCTGGCGGCCATTTTGGATAAACGCTGTAGGTGATTATCGAGAATTAATCCGAAGTAGCTCGACCAATCAGCGCGCATGATTTTCTATAATCACCTGTGTATTTATACTAAGAAATTTTATTCAATTATTAATAAAATGTTATAACATGGTGTAAGACTACAAACTTTCTTATATAAAATAATTATTTTATTTTAATCACCCAGACTACACAGACATACTGATATTACTAACACTCTTCTTACGCAAGAAATCAGCTTACATCACCAATAGCGGCTTTTCTAACTAGCGCTCAACAAGAAGAAGAAGCCATAATTATGTACTGTAAGGATACTATAGTATAGTTCCAGAAAACAAGATCTGGAAAAGATCCAAAATACCCGATTCAAATCAGCAACCATAGGCAGAGTGCTGCTTGTTATTTGAAACATTAATGTATAGCATAGCAAAATTATGACTGTAGTCTTATATGCAATTTATGTAGTAATGTGCGCCGATTTGAAAACGCAACATTCTCTGAGCTTCCACCCTCCGAATGCCTGCTGGATGCCTTCACTGTTGAACTGGTAGACCGAGGTTGTTTTTCGACATTTATACCTGGGAACTAGTCAAACCGTACGACAGCTAGTGTACAGAAAAAAGAAACGAATTTTTTTTACCAACTTCAAGAACATAGAAAAACATCGAATGATAATTTACAAGCCGAATAAACAATATAAATCAGTTACAAGCAAAATGAAAGAATGAGGTCTGCAATTCAGCGCGATAATCAAAAATGTGAAATTTTAATTATTTCCAGATCTAGAATGTGTGTTAATGTCCTAATATTCGGACAGTAATCACAGATATTGCAAAGTATTCAACAACAATATTCTTATAGAAATCAGAGATATTCTAAAGTCAGAATATTAGGTGTGTTTTATTCCGACGTATTCAGGGCAAGAATATCCCCATATTCCGGGAATATTCCAGTGTGAATACTTACGAATATGTATGAATATTAGGGGTATGGCAATCAATATTCAGAAGTATAGATATCTGAATACTTGCGTTTTCATGCAGTGTTCTACATTACAAATCAGGTAGATTAATTTTAAAAACCTGAAGTTTGTTGTATCAATTCGAGATAGTTCAACAGTTATTAACCCCCAGTTCAGTAACTATAATAATGTCACTTCTTTGGTTTTCTTCTTTTCTTCACTGGTTCATCGCTAACCTGATACCACTTCTTTTTCTCATACCTGCCGCCAACATTCCCTCTCAGAACAGGTGCAATGTCTCTCTGTGCAGCAATGGTGAGGTCGTTGTAGCCAAACTGCTGGGCTGTGGGGTTGTCTGAGTGTCCACCTTTAGCTCGCTGATGCCCAAAGTAGTCCTCTAGCACATCTTGCATAAATCTTTCACTGAGGACATATTGAAACCCTTCGGCAAGCAAAAACTGAATGGCCTCAATATGTGAATAAACACAAATTTTCAAACCTTTGTAGGTTTGAAGGGAAAGGAACATTCTTCCTCTGTCATCAGCAGAATAATTCCCCTCTCGTACCATGGTGCTCTCTTTCCAATCATCGAGGAACTTCAAGAAGACATCCTTCAACCAAGTGAATCTTTCATCATCTTGAGATTCATAGGGTTTGATGAGTTGATTTCTTTTCCTGACATGTTCAGTCAAAGACCTTACATTTGTACAGTCAAAGAAATCATTCATCAACCTACAAAATTGGGCCGTAGCAGTGACATCTTCATTCCCACTTTCCTCCAACGCAATGGCAACCGACCGACTTAGCACTTGGGTTGCCAACTTCACTTTCATCTTGCTGTACGATGTAAGTACAATGTGATCAAGAGAAAGCTTTGGTAAGGTGTGCAAAGCAAACTCTTGATCACTGTAGAACAGATCTGCGATGTGCCTGAACAGTAGATACTGTCCATTATTCCACATCAATCGACTACGCGAACCTGAGCCAGAGTTGTATAAACAGTTCCGAGCAGTCTTGATGAGGTGACAAGCATCAGCAAAGAAGTAGATGAACCGTGACATGGCAAAGATGTTGTGCACCTTGTGAACCACATCACAGTTCAAATCACTGACAAACTTTGCATGAAGATCGAAGAACTTGCGGTTTGGTGATGCTCCATCATTGACAGCTGCACAGATCCAGAGGTTTAAGGACAACTCCAGAACACCAACAACTTTCCAGAAGAGAGCCATTAACTGGTAAGAGGTAACATTTCCAGTGAAATAATATGCAATGACATGCTTGAGGTCACTGCACATCCCTCTTACCAGAAATGCCAAGGCATGGGTTGCCATGACATCTTCCTCACCAAGACTTGCATAGTTGGTCATTGGGTCACCAAGATCCACAAAGCCAATTAAATCTCCAGAGTGCTTGTCGAATACAAGGTTGGACTGGATTTTCATCTCGTCCATCACAACAACTACATAGCGCTGGATTCCAGAGAGTGATGACGCCTTCTCTCGGAGATTCTCAATGTTCTCAATGTTAATGCCGGCCTTAGGTTTAAAATAGTTTTTATAGTCTCTTAAGACACGTTCGCTTGGAAGAATGAGAGCACCACTGTCCCTGAGCTCGCGGTATGCAGCTGGTGATTTTCCGTGCAAAGAGAGAGCAAACCGAATTATTTGGGGATGGTAACGCCGTCCAAATTTCTCACTTTTTAGTAGCTTCATTTGCTGCTCCCAAAAGAACTTCATATGTGGGGTTGCTTCGAGATTCTGACCACCCATGATGGCATATTTTCGTCGGGTTCTTGTGTATTTCGCACCAAAGTCCGACGTATTTTCGTTGGAACATCGTGAAGTTTTTGAGGCAATTTCTCGGTTGGAATGCTCCCAGTAACCAAACTTTTTCTTTTTGGATCTTTAAGAAACATAAGATACAATATAAAGCTATACTGAGCATCATAAAATATATAATTTCATGCAATATTCATGAATAGGCCCTTTGTTCTATACGTTAGTATAATGAGTCGCAGAAAATGCAAATACAAATACATACTTGTTAAAATACATTCTGGCTTGAAATGTAGTTCGCAAAGATAAATAGTATTTGCTTCAATTCGCTTCTTTAGCTCTGGAGTCGAATCTTGTGTCCGCAAGATAACATTTAACCATTCCTTTCTTGCGTTGGTTTTCAATGTTGTGGTGTGTTCACTCTCGTCGGCGCGTACTGACGGTATTTTAAAGAAAGAAAGCCCATGCTTTCTGCTGCTAGGACATCCATAAAACGCACAGTTTTCGCCCGGCATGGCGTTTAACTTGCTATCCCAGCAAAAAAATCGGATTAAACTAAGAAATAATCGCTTTATTATCAAACTTTTGAACGCAGGTTTTCTATATACTCTCTATATTCTAGCACATTCTAGATAGCGATTGAAATTTGATGCAAGGAACGCATCACGTGACCTGTCAAAAGAAGGTTGAATAACATATTTTGTCACGTGGTACAACTAGCCTAACCATGTAGTTCTACTAACTGTGGGCAAATAGAGCGTCTCAGCACCGATGTCTTCCCAATCTTGGGAAATGCTCTCCGGCCGTCAGTACTCGACAAGCACTGATTCTCGCAGACAAATCAACATACAATTGCCGCAAAAGAACATCATCGCTGCTTTATAAAGCACACAACGCACGATCTAACAAGCTTGTAGAAGCCATGAATCGATCGAACAGAATTAGACTGAACGAACACCTAGCTTGCAGACCGCATTTTGCAGGCTTCCGGTACTGCATACTTTCGGCAAAGCAATCAACCAATCATATTCAACGATTTGCATCGTTTTGGCCAATCACAATGGGTAAATCGGCCTAAATCCTGCAAAAATCTAAACCAGTCAGCGCTCGCGATTTGGCTGTTTTGGACCAATCAGAATATCTAAATCGGCCCAAATCCTGTAAAAGTCTAAGCCAGTCAGCCCTCGCAATCTTTCTTGTTTAGACCAATTAGTAAGTTAATATATGATGATATTTGTAATTATTTCTTAACAATTTTCACCTTAGTCATCTGACTTATTTGACTAACACTAAATCCGCCCCTGTATATATACTATCTATATATATATATACTATATATATATACTATATATATATATATATATATATATATATATATATATATATATATATATATATATATATATATATAATATATATAATATATATAATATATATAATATATATATATATATATATATATATATATATATGAACTATGTATGCTCCTTCACTTCGGTGTTGTTGAGCACTCTGTGAAGTTGCCATGGGTACCTATTAGCGATAATGCAACGCTCACTACCCTTGTGGAAGTTTGAGCACTCTGGGCCCATGCGCACTTCACGCTATCTGAATGTATTTCACCAATGCTTTCCCACATGCGGTTGTCACCGACGATCGCATGTAATTGGTGAAATTCATTCAGATTGTTCCAAGCTACACTGATGAGCTGTTGTACAGCGAAACACCGTGTCTGTAGATTGAACTATGTATGCTCCTTCACTTCGGTGTTGTTGAGCACTCTGTGAGGTTACCATGGGTACCCATAGGTAGCCCAAGGACACTGTGTGAGTATATATATATATATAGTAACGTTAATACTATATTCTATTTTCTAATTGATTTATTTTATAATGGCATAGAAATGCATACTGTTTAATACCATTTAACTGTTCATATCCTCTTTCATAAGATCAATATGTACCTATATGACTTGTTCGTTGACCAAAAAATTTAGCAGTGTTTTAATAATATAAATAAATACAGCTACTCTACATTACCCCTGCTGTGTTCACCTCGCTTAACCGTCGGATAAACATTGTTATATTACTATTTTTACCGCAAAATATACAGGAAAATCAAATTTACTGTTCAGACTAACTGCTTACTTAATATACCATGTAATATGGAAAAATTCACACATATACTTACAACTAGACGACTTTAAATCACTCTTGAAGCGCCCAGGTTTTGCGGGCGACGCGGCGGAAGAGGAGAAGAAAGGAAAGGTTGGCAACTGTCAAGCCAATCTCGCGCTACCTTCTCGCGAATAATGCCGTCTAACTCAGCTCCAAGGAGTTTTTCAACGACAAATTTACAGCAGTTGATAAAAATATCATCACGCTTCAAAACCAAGCAGTTATTTTGAAAAATAATTGTTTCGTTGTCCAAAAATTTCCCTTCAAATCAAAGTAGAATGCCTCCAATTTGCGATGTGACCGGGCGCAAGGTGAACAAGGTTCACAACCGACAATTTTCAAATTTAAATCTCGCGCGTAATTGGTTAATCGTAATTAGGTTCAAAATGGGTTTCAGCATTATCAGGGAGTGGCGATATGCCGATATCATATAGCTTCGAAGTGCAATGGCGCGTCCATGTGGCGCGCTCTGACGGCGAAGGGAATTTTCAACGATGGACACAGACGATCAAGCGGACCACTCTAGTCAAGAACCTATACGGTAAGTTTTACGGTTTATATATAGTATTTCATATTGAACCAGAGCTATATTTGCATATATCTTGCAAACATTCAACATTGTCAGTCCACGAATAATAAAATGTATCATTCAAGCACCTGCACGGCGAAATGGATTGTTAAAAATCGAATAATTATTAATTTTGTCGTTATCCAGTATATATCTATGGCTCATATACAAAGTGTGCGCATTTGTTTATCGATTCAACTTTAAAGAGACAATCAGCTCAGTAGTTAAAATGACAACTAACGAAGAAGTTTCAAACTGAAAGGAAGAATGACAGCTTTGTTCGAACAATGAAGTTGGGCTTTGTTTATAAATTTTGCGCAATTGACGATAAAATTGTATGCGCACCTAATTGATATAATCGGTCTACTCAAACGAATCGCAATTATGTGAATCGATCAAATAGTATACGGTTTTGTGAAACGTTTTTTTTTGTTTACGTATTGCCAGACAACTGTGATTTACTTAATATACAGTGTAGGTATGGTAGAAAAACAAGGTCTGGTTTACTGCAATACCCCGAGCCTTTAGCCTTATATAATATATATTATAGAATTAGAAACATGTAAAACATTGTTTATTGATTTTCTATATTGTATTATGTAAATAGAGACAATCATCAGTTTATCAAATTTCTATACTTTCTTAATTTCTATAATTTCTATTAACTATTTATTTCACCCATATATACATTTTATCTAAATATGACATTGAAGGGCCAGTGGCCCTACTAGAAATCTTATTATTGTAGTTACAGGTTTTTATTAAGATCCATAGTTTAAGTATTTATATGTAACTTTCTGTTCATGTGTAATCGGCTCATACTGTAAAATGATAAGTAAAAAGATGGAAATAGACATATTACAATATTATAAAATGTAAAGGTATTTTATTTATTCTAATTAATACATGTATAAGGTGCATGCTATCGCCTGGCCCAAACACATTAAAAACAAAATTATTTACAGCAAAAAAAAAGCTTTATAACTGTATAGTGAAAATACATAGTACTATAACATCCTCATTACTACTGTATGTCAAACAGTAAAATTTTATAATAACGTTGTACTGTATTTATGAAATCTTCTAATCACTTCTTGTAATATAAACCCTTATTCTCTGATACCCCTGTATTTTGTTATTTAGCAGGCAGTGTCAAGGCTGGGGGGGAAACAGTACATGTTAACTTCTAGTTTAATTAGGTTATTCTCTATTTTTCTAAATATTATAGATTAACAAAAGATCAAGAAAGATTGTGTAACGTTACACTTAAAGGCCATAACATTTGTATAACTGGTAAGGCAGGTACTGGAAAGTCGGTGCTTGTGGCTCACTTGCAAAAGTCTTTAGCAAGACTTGGCAAAAATGTAGTCACCATATATGTTCCAGTGGTTTATCATGTCAGGTTTACCAATATGGAACAGCCAGAACAGTCCATTCACATTATGGTTTACAAACTGCAGAACTTCCTCATGAAAAACTTATCAATAGGTCCCTTGCAAGAAACAACATAGTTAATCAGGTAAAGTGTGCTGATGTGGTAATTTGGGATGAGATTTCGATGTCCAGTCAAAGGATTCTTGAAATTGTAAACAGAATCCAGTATTTGGTATTGGAGGCCATCAAGCCCTTTGGGGGAACACAATTTGTCTTGGTTGGAGATTTCTGGCAATTGAGTCCAGTTGCCAGTGCAATTGATGCTGGACACTTTGCCTTTATGTCTGAAATCTTCAGCATTGCCTTTCCTCATCGATTCGAATTGACCAACATCATTCGACAAGATGATTCTCAAGAGTCACTAAGAAATGCATTAGAAGATCTGAGGTATGCAAGATGCACAGAAGAATCAGAGTTATATCTTCAGAACTTGTCGAGGGGAATACAAGCTGAAGGAACGTTGAACTTGTTTTTCAAGAGATTGCCAGTTGAAATACACAATTTCAATGTTTTGCTTTGTATTCCTGGTAGAATGTTCACTTTACATGCAGAAGACAAAGGGAAAATTGCCAAGCTCGATCTTGCCATTGGGAAGACCATACATTTGAAAGTGGGATGCAAAGTCATGCTGCTCTATAACATCAGTGAAGACCTCAGGAATGGTTCCACTGGGGTCCTTTGCAGAGTTGAGGAAGACAACCTTACAGTTAACTTTCATAAAGTTGGTAAGAAGCAGATAACCCGCCAAACATGGTATTCATATGAAAGGTCTGGAAAGATTCTGGGTAGTCGCACACAATTTCCAATTTTGCCAAGCTACGCAGTCACGGTGCACAAGTCACAGGGCATGACACTGGATGGTGCTGTGGTTCATTGTTCCAGGGAATTTGTCCCTGGACAAACCTATGTGGCAATGTCCAGAGTAAAGAAGGAAGATCAGTTACAAGTGGTTGGCTTCAGGAAATCCTTCCTATTACCATTGCCAAAGGAACTGTTGAATTTTGATCCATCACACTGCACAATGTTTTTGGAAAACCAAACTTGTTGCAGGAATCAAGTACTTGGTGAAAATGGATTTCTTGTGCATGACCGTGAAGACACAGTGATAGCTCCAGATCCTGAAGATGCCACATGTATGATTTATGAGTTGCAGGAATCAGCAGCACGAGCATATTATGAAGAAATAGAGAATGCTGAACCTGTAAGCCTAGAAGATGTGCTCATTACACTGGATGAAATGACCAACAAGTTGTCTTCACCTCCAGAATCGTTTGATCATCAAAAGTTTTTACAGAGTTTTTTGTTCAACCATGATGACCCTGTCTCAACTGCTTCAACGAGGCTGTGCAGTTTGGTGTGACAAACCTCGACCATTTCAAGCTGCTGATCTGTATAATCTGGTGCAGGATTTTCATGATTTTTAAAGAGTTCCTGCTTGAGAATTTGGACAGTGTTGAAATGACAAGCAAAAACGTCTTTGAGGCAACTGCTAAGATCAATGGCATCTTCCTGTCAAGTGAGTACAGAAGAGATCTTGTATCAGCTTTTGGTGAGTCATGCTGGCAAGATATTAACCATGGTCAACAAGCTCTTGGTGCCCAAATGGTTCATGGTTTGTTTCAACGATTCATCAATGAAATCGCTGAACATATCAGACAGAACGACGTGTCTGAACCTGCTCAATTCTTGGTTGAGCACATGGATGCCACTGGAAAGGGAAAGGTGCGATACATTGGTGGATGGGCAGCACGAAAAGTTCTTGAATCAAGCCGAAGATATCTACGAGAAAACAGATTTTCCACTGTTGCTGCTGTTCGAACCAGACTGGGAAAAGAATTGCGGAAGATGGAATTGTTGGAAGATGATGTGATAGTGCCATTTGAAGCTCTTCTGGATAACACAGAAACTGTCGAAACTCTTAATGTTGTTGAATCAAGGCAATTTCGTGGTAGGGGTCTATTGCATATCAGTGATGAAGCACATAGATTCTTTCTTCTGCTGGAACAGCAAAGAGTTGACCAGATCAACGAGTACCAACTGCTACATGAACAGGGGAACATGGTGGAAGCCGGACTGATCAACACCTGCAGTAATGAAGAGCTTCAATCCAAATTTAAATTGATGTTTCAGATGCAGAATGGAGAAGATGAGGTATGTAGAGTAGGTGTACATGTACTACCATACCAATAATGTAATTGTATACATGTAAAACACAAATTTAGGAATATGTTGTAACATTGTGTTCTTTTCCTTTTATGTAGATATTAATTCAAGCAATGTTCAAAGATGTGGTGACAAGGTATATTCGGATGGGTGCTGGGCAATACCTTAAAGACTTCAGAAGAGCATACAAGATCAAGAAAGCATCTGCTCACAGGCATGCAGTTATGCAGAGGAAAGAAAAAACACGCGAGAAAAGCCAGAAGGTCCTCATAGCTTATATGGAACAAGACTCAAGCCCAGGAAAGAAGACATCCCATGCCCGGTTACTTGCTTTCCTTTCCGAATTCAGAGAAGCAGGTTTGGTAAATGCATATACCAAGAAAGAACTTACAACGATATGCAAGGCTTACAACGTTCCAGTTCGTGCAAGCTGGGTGAAAAAGAAAATGGTTAGTGAACTTGCCAAATCTATTTTGGCCAACAACATTATTCCATCCCATCAATTGTTGAACAACTACCATACTGTTCCAGTAGCAGATAACAGTCAAGTTACTCCAAACACTTTGCCTGTGATAAGACTGCGAAGAGTCTGAGAAAAGGCTAGTTTAATATGTACATTATTTTTAACACAGTAAGATTATGCCATAAGCTGTCAGCTATTGTATGCATAGAGTTAACGAACTACAGCATGTCAATTATTAACTCATTCTTAAAGGAATGTCAGTCAGGAATGGGTATCTAGGCTTTTGTAAAATTATTACTTTTATTGTAATACAGTAGGGCTTATGTGATTTTGAGTTACATTTTCTTTTAATGCCAAAGCGAGGCTTGGTTGTAATAACAAAGGTGTGACATCAAATTTCATAACATCATCATACCCAGGCTTTTCTCCAGGAGGGGAAGCAGAGAAAAGAGCCTGGGTACAAGGTTGATTACATAAGCCCTAACAAACTAAAGTCTTGTTACTCATTGATGTGCATGTTACTGTTGTGTAAATGACACTGTATATGTACCATATATAATTAATTAACAATTATTTAACCCAGGCGAATAATTGTTTCAGTATACAGTAAATACACATTTTCTTTAAAATTGTTAATTTCCTCGCCTGTCACATTGAGAAATCGGATGGTGGCCATCTTGAATAAAGGCTGTAGGTGATTATCGAGAATTACACACGTAAAAATGCGCAAGCTGTTACAGACCTGCAAGCAAGTTGTTACAAGGCTGTTCAACAGACTGTCACCATATGTGTTCGCACTGGCTGTCCCAGATTGTTAACATGTCTGTAACAGGTTGTTGACAACTTGTAACCAGGTTGATTACTCCAACAGACTGATACAACCTGTTACCGCTCTGCAATTAACAAGTTGTTAACAGGTTGATGCTAACAAGGTTGTAGCAGCTTCTTGAATGAACAGCATTGTTACAACCTGTTAACAGCCTTGCTACAAGCCTGTTGCGAACACATCCTGTTGACAAGCTGTGAGATTTTTACGCGTGTAGCCCGAAGCAGCTCAACCAATCAGCGCATGTGATTTTCTGTAATCACCTATGTATTTATACTAATTAAACTTAATTATAATATAAATACAGGTACATGCACTGCATCATTATAGCTCTATCAGTCAATAGTCAAGCTACGTGTACATTGCTATTAAGTATTAGTCAATAATATCTACTGTATAAATGTATATCGCTTTCTCCTTTAGCAACTACCAGTACTGTTCCGTTTTTATAAATAATCCAATGAAGATGTACACTAATAGTTTGACAATATATGTATAATTTATTATCCAAATAGTGAAATAAAAGTAGCGTGCTGCGTAGGCAGTGTTGAAACAACAATTGAAATTTTGTAAGGTTTGATATACTGCTGAGAATATCAGCAGTATATCAAACCTCACTATATTTTGATTATAATTTATTATAATATATTTCGATTATAATTTATATATATAGAGAGATTTAATTTCCTTTCTTCTTTAAGCGGTTGAAGGCTGTGGACTGACAGCCAAAAGCTCGTTACAATAAAATTTTTGATAAGAGAACGTCTTGTCTAGTATTATTTAAGTATGTTTAAACCTAATCGTGGTTCTTATATCTTTTCTATAATTAATTATGTTTGGTCGACAAAAACATGCCAGTAATTTTATGCAAAATTGGACCATTACCCTAATCATGTAATTCACAGTGAATTCAATTGAACACTTTCTTTGTCGAGTAGAAAAAATGCACCAAACTAAATCAAATCTTCTAAAATTTGTTAATTTCCCATGATATACTATACTTGACCAATTCAAATTAAAAAAATAATGAAAACAATTACTGCATGATTTTGTTGACCAATTAAGTGAAATAAAGCTTTCTTCTTAAACTCACTTTAAGTATAAAAGTGTTTGCATGAAGGACTTTAATATTTATATAGAGTTATTTTTTCTCTTGAAGATATTACCTGGAAGGTAAGATTCGGTTTCATTCTTTTCTACTCCTGTCTTACTTTTTCTGCTAATTATTGATTGCCCAAATATCACTGCATTCTGAGTGCTTTGTGCTAGTAAGTAGGTTGGATTTTCATTTTGGGCATTTGCTCCTCTCAACTGGGAGAAATGATTTTCACATGCATCCTGGTTGACAATAGCTGGTCTGATAATTGCTTCAGGAAACTTGGACAATTTGTGACTCGCCATGGCTGTAATCCCTTGAATTAATGATTGCAAATCAAACCATAGTTTGTCTGAAATGAAATTCTTACTTTCCTGGCACTGCGATTCCCATTTCTTGAAGAAGTGAAGACACTTTTGCATATCAACCAAACGTTTGTCTTGTACACTATATATGAAGTGCTTGTCATTGAAAAGCTCCACCAGGTGGCTTGTATGCATCAGGAACTCCAATGTGAAGTCCAGTCTACTGGAGTCATGTCCCCTTTCAAGTAGGTGTCCCTTGTAGGCCTGAATTCAGAACAGAAACAAATTCATTGCATAATTACATTCCAAGTACCATAATCCATATTATACTGAAACAAAATGTGTATAATTAAACAAATAAAAATATGTTAATAATTTCTACCAAGGTTGCTGTTGGCAAATTTGTAGCAGTTTATTACATGCAGGCAATATCACTAGACTTGTTGGGACAACTTGTACTGTAACAAGTTTGTTGAAGTTGTCAACCTTGTTACTGTACAAGATGCTAATAACTTTTCCAGCTAGAAAGGTCAAACAACCGGGAACAAGCAGTGCAAACAAATCTTGATATTGACTTGTTGGAACAGCTCAGGTTTGTTAGAAGTTGTGTGTTTTTAGTGACATGTAGTTAGACACCGTCAATGTAACTACACTCTTGCCCAACATTGTATATAGATTTACAGTTTGCATACTGCACCTGCATCAGAAACAGCATTTTTTTATCCAGAACATCTTCTGCCAGATAGTTTCGCATTCTTGAACTGGGTGTGAGGTTAAAATGCTCTTCGGTGAGTCGTTCATGGATGTGAGAGGATGTTGAAGTTTGGTCCCAATTGTATGCCTCTTTCCAATGCGACCAAAACATCAGTTTGCCATTGAATGTCAAACATCTTGAACTGCCAGTTGGGTAGCTCTTTTCCACATTGTTTCTTAACTTTTTTAAATTGTGCTACAAAAATTTTGATACAGAAAATGTTAAATGGCAATCAACCTGTTGCAATTTTGAACCAGACTACAGTGCCTGTACTGTATCTTTGATTGTAATGCTAATACAGGCATTGACATACAGTTCCCTGTTCCAATAATGACCCCATCTACCATAGAATAAAGTATGAAATAAGTCTGTTGTTGATAGACTTTTTACACATTGAAATTAATGTGATTTACCAAAATACTGATTAATTTTCTGTTTTAAATCATTAAGCATCCTGGTCTAATGTACTTTGAATAAGCACCTCCATAAAAACATGCCCCTCAGGTACCAGCAAGCAGCCTGGGATTGCTGAGTAACATCACTGGGTATTAGATTGATACACTAGCAATTGTTTTACCTTACAATCCATAAGAAAGAACATAGGATCTCCATTGTATATGTTGAAACCTTGAAAACCAATTTGCCAGGGATCACATCCAGTAAAATGCATTTTAATCAACTGGCGATTAGGATCTCCACCATCACTGATAAGGTAGTAAACACTATAACATTTTAAACAAAAAATAAACATTAAATTACATTGGGCATATATTACTGGTAAGTACAGTCTGTATACATACTGCATTTTAAAGTATTATGCTGCTTAAGGTGGCCCCATACAGTTTCTTGAAAAGTGGAAAACACATGCTTCAGACCAAAAATCTTGTACATTGATATTTCATTAAAAGAATGAAACTAAATGTCTTGTATAGAACAGCATTTTGAGAATCAGAAACTGAAACGAAAAAGTGTGTTAACCATGGTTGCTATGGCAACAATGACATTTCAAAATAGCTGCTAATTTGTGTTTAAACTACCCCATTTGTTATTTTATTTAAAGTTTTCTTCTAGTACGAGTACTCAAGAAAACTTTTAATAAAATAAAAATTGGGGATCACAAATATTGTTTTCGAATTAAACTAGTTTAAATAAAATTAGCTGCCATTTTGAAAGTCATTGTTGCCATAGCAACCACAGTTATGCACCTTTATGTTCTCAAAATGCTGTTTACACAAGTCAGTCAGTTCTATTTTTTTAAACAAATAATCAATGTACACGATTTTGGATCTACAATGTGTGTTTTCCACTTTTCAAGACACTGTATGGAGCCACATTAAGTTTTATGTTTAATATTGATTAACTTTTCTGAATCCAAATCTTTTCATCAAAAGAACTCCCTCCCAGAATTTAAAATACAAAATACTTGTATGACATGTGTTTGTGGCAAAGTGTGCCACAGGAAATCTAAACCCACCATCGCCTAGAAATATGAACTGCACTAGCTGTGATGCAATATTGATTTCCAGAAATTTGAATAGAATTAAATACACAAGTACAGGTCCTGTTATAAATGATGTTTTCACAGTTGTGTGGTCTGTGCTGTAAGTTATAGACCACAAGTTGAGGAATTGCTGTGTACATGAATAGTATGCCCATATGTACAGTATAATATAAACTTTGCCAAGTACATGTATAAAAGTAAGAAACTGTACAAGTATTCACACTACTATACAACATGTATTATAACATTAAGCAATATACCTTTCAGAATAGTATTCATGTCATTGAAGATTTGTCCAGTAGAAACAACACCAACTAAACGGTGGACACCATCTCGCACTGTCATTTGTAAATCTTCCTAGAGTTTTAATACACCAAATAAAGTGTGAACAAAAATTTACTATAAATTAAATACTTCATTGAAGAGTTTTTCAACCATCATTTCATAGGAATACTGTGCTCTTACCTGAATCTTCATTTCATCTATAATGAAGCAACCCCAACGATCTACCTCCTTCAGCCCTTGTCTGTCTGCCTCTGATTTGCACCATTCTGCCACATCAACATTCCAACCTGACTCTTGAGGGATAGTGTTTTTATAATATCTGAAATTATGATAGGATAAGAAATAATTCACAGCTGTACTCATCAATGGCAAGGGCTCATTAATGTTTGAGAACATGTAGTTCTACATGTATAACAAACAGGTATGATATACAATAGTCTACAGTATTTGAGTAAAAGTATCTGCCACACCTGATTAGCCGGTTGCTTGGCAACACTATAAATTTCCTCAGGTGATCCAATACTCTTGGGTTTTTGCAATACAAATGCAGACAAATCGGATAATGCTAAAATGATAAAAAGATTTAAGTGATAAGATAGGAATACTAACAAGACCAAATTAAATTGAATGCTACATCTCATTGACAAATTATATAAAACCTGTCAGTGGAATGCAAAACTGAATGCAGTCCGTGCAGGCTCCCATTCTCTGCTATATGCGAGAGCCTGCAGGTGGGCTAACAATTTATTAGATCTCTTTTTCAGAGGTTAATCACACACAACTCTAGTTTTAGGAATTAGTGTCTAACATTATGTTCATAGAAACCATAAAAACTAGAAATCTTAAACTTCAGAATACTGTACTGCTGAAACATGGAACGTAAATGTCTAGTTCCATGTTTCAGTGGTACACTGACCTTGTTATACTTCAATTTGTATTTCAACACTGCCTATTTAGCACACTACTGTAATTATTTTCTTGATTATTTTATTCTGGCTAACACCAGACTTTTTGGCAGCTGGAAGGGGCCAGTCGAGGCTAGTAACAAAGATTAGTAATAATCACCATAATTATGAGTAAATAGATCCTGTCACTGGACTTACCTAGAATTCCACCTGTTCCCCTTTTTGGATTTTGTTGATAACTGTTTCACTTGCTCTTGCCACAACACTTTCATTCCATCAGGTACATCCTCAGCTCTACATCTTTCAAAAATCTTGCACATGTCTTCATCATCTTCTTTGCACAACTCCACGGCATCTGCTAACTTCCCTCGTACCCTTTCTTCACGTGTTTTGGCATTCTTTAATTCCTTACGCTTTGTGGAGGCCTTTTCTTTTAAAGCATTGAAATCCAAATACCTATTATTACAAAAGGGATTTGAATTATTCACCATCCTTTGGACTTTTGCAAGGTATAATTTGTTCACATAGGAACAGTTACTGCAAGTGCCATCCAACGATCTAGCCAAGACTGAGCATTTGGTTGATATCATTTGGGTTGAGTTGACACCACATTTACGGGCAGTTGTTATTTTCGATTGATGGCTACCATTTGAATCAAACATTGTTAGATTGTGTTCAACAGGAAAACCAACACAGACAGCACCAACTTCCAGTACCTGTAAAACTGTATCTAAATGGATACATTCAGTTTGCCACAGACCTAGCTCGCTGATTGGAACACAATTTCCATGGGCTCTTATCGAGATGTTAACAGGGAAGGAAGATAGTTCAATTTCAAGTTCAACTCTCTGTTCTTCTAGTAATAGCTCGTGAAACTTCTTGGATAAGAGTACCTTGTTCTCACTAACTTCCACACTCCAAGCAGGAAAGTATAATTGGGTGAATTCTTGTATATACTCTCCTAACTTTATCACGTCAATCCTGTCTAAGTTTAAATAGACCGTAAGGTGATCGTTGCATACTTCTTTGCAGGAAAGATTTCTGTAGCTTGACTTGTTTGCCACCTTGACCACCTTGTTTCCCCACACATCAGAAATAATTCTGCCAGCAGATGTTTTGTTCAGTTTGACATCGTCTCTTCTCGCGCTGTCAAGTATGACTTCGCTAGAACACGACTGCCCTTCTTTAAACTCATAATGATCTAACAACCTGAAAATTCACAAGTCAAAATCAGTTCCAGAGTAAACAGAAATCAACACGGACAACCACTTTGAAATATAGTGTATAAAAGTAAATATGCTGTTCGGTCACTTACCAAGAAATACCCTGAATAGTATAACCAGTTCCTTTACGAAATCCTCCACGCTGATTACTATCAAATTTATCGCTTTGGAAAGACTGTTCTTCGCCGACTGTTCTTCGCCGTCAGAGCGCGCCACATGGACGCGCCATTGCACTTCGAAGCTATATGATATCGGCATATCGCCACCCCCTGATAATGCTGAAACCCATTTTGAACCTAATTACGATTAACCAATTACGCGCGAGATTTAAATTTGAAAATTGTCGGTTGTGAACCTTGTTCACCTTGCGCCCGGTCACATCGCAAATTGGAGGCATTCTACTTTGATTTGAAGCGAAATTTTTGGACAACGAAACAATTATTTTTCAAAATAACTGCTTGGTTTTGAAGCGTGATGATATTTTTATCAACTGCTGTAAATTTGTCGTTGAAAAACTCCTTGGAGCTGAGTTAGACGGCATTATTCGCGAGAAGGTAGCGCGAGATTGACTTGACAGTTGCCAACCTTTCCTTTCTTCTCCTCTTCCGCCGCGTCGCCCGCGAAACCTGGGCGCTTCAAGAGTGATTTAAAGTCGTCTAGTTGTAAGTATATGTGTGAATTTTTCCATCTTACATGGTATATTAAGTAAGCAGTTAGTCTGAACAGTAAATTTGATTTTCCTGTATATTTTGCGGTAAAAATAGTAATATAACAATGTTTATCCGACGGTTAAGCGAGGTGAACACAGCTGGGGTAATGTAGAGTAGCTGTATTTATTTATATTATTAAAACACTGCTCAATTTTTTGGTCAACGAACAAGTCATATAGGTACATATTGATCTTATGAAAGAGGATATGAACAGTTAAATGGTATTAAACAGTATGCATTTCTATGCCATATAAAATAAATCAATTATAAAATAGAATATAGTATTAACGTTACTATATATATATATATATATATATATATACCAATAAGTGTTTGTAACAAAAAGGCGTAAGGTTCTAGAGCGCTCAATACCATTATAGGTAGAGCGAAATATAATTAAGATTTGATGCTGTGTCGCTACTCCGAGTTTCACGCTATCGCGTTGCCTGAAGATCGCGATAGCGTGAAACTCGGAGTAGCGACACAGCATCAAATCTTAATTATATATATATATATATATATATATATATATATATATATACTCACACAGTGTGCTTGGGCTACCTATGGGGTACCTATTAGGGATAATGCAACGCTCACTACCCTTGTGGAAGTTTGAGCACTCTGGGCCCATGCGCACTTCACGCTATCTGAATGTATTTCACCAATGCTTTCCCACATGCGGTTGTCACCGACGATCGCATGTGTATAAGTAATTGGTGAAATTCATTCAGATTGTTCCAAGCTACACTGATGAGCTGTTGTACAGCGAAACACCGTGTCTGTAGATTGAACTATGTATGCTCCTTCACTTCGGTGTCAATCTCGTTCCCAGAGCCAAACCCCTCGCACGCGAGCGGAATAAAGGCTCTGGGACAATCGATTTGAAACTTGACTCTGATTGGTTAAACGTTCGACGCCTACTGCGCTGCGCAGATAATTTCACACCCATGCTCCCAGCGCGGCCTTCATGTAATGGTGGCTGTTTTCGAGAAGGAGTGAAATAAAGTACATGTTTATTTGGGACTAAAATCTGACAAAATGTGCGACAAGAGACAAGAAATACTTTTTTGCCTTTGTAATATGTTTGGAGTTTCTATCCGAGAAAAAGAACGTATGGGTATGACAGATATGGCACAGATTTCATCATTGTCGACTGTTCGTGGCGAATACATATCAGGATACAGATTGCTTGTATGTACAAAAATAAATATTCACAAAATATATCGACATTGGGAGTGATTTCAAAAAAGTATCCGTTGGAATATTCTCATGACTATTTGAATAATAACTTTAATAGATCAATTCATATAATTATCTGAGGTTTAAAGGTACATGTATATGACTTTAAATATGTTATGTATCTTCTGATTTTAACAAAAATATTATTTTATCAATATGACACTGTGTTTATAGCTTTTATATGTGTAAAATTACTATACCTTAATTGGCAGTATTGCCTGGCAGAAGGCATTGCTTCTTTTAAATTATAATCTGACAATCTATATAGTGGTTTAAATTTTAGTTGACGGGGGCCAGCGTCCATTATTTTATACATGGTTATATCCAAATGGGTTAAGCATTAGTTGCCAAATTACACCGTCCTGTTTTAGACTGGTGCTATATTGACAAAAACTACTATTGCCCAGGGGTTGGAGAAGATGTTTTTGAGTGTGGAGGCAAGATGTTGTTGTGGTGTCCCCTCTAAGGGGGTATGCTCTCCCAGAAAATTTTGAATTTTGAGACTTCCTGGAAACCATTTTCATTTGCAGGGTAAGAACACACTAATAAAACACCTAGATAAACCTTTTATGTCCTAACTTAAGACAATATTAAGTGAACAAACATATACTCACATCAGTTCAAAGTTTTGTCAGACTGTTTGAGCCTTTTTAATTGGACATGTCTAATAGGTATACAGCTGTACATGTATATCATGCATATACCTGTGTGGTAGTTTCTTAGAAGCTTTCCTTTCAATCCCATTGTTATAATATATTGTAGGTCAAGTTAATAAAAAAAATTGTGCGGGTGAAAACGGTTTGTCACCCCCATGCCATTTTATAATGATACTGACAGATGGTATAATTGTAAGGCATTCATTCATATTCATGAAGTGAACAGTCAGTAATGGTTACAAATCGAAATATAGTAAGGTTTGAGTAACTCAAACCTTACTATATTTCGATTTGTATTTCAACACTGCCTATGCAGCACACTACTTTTATTTCAGTGATGGTTACAGGTCAGTTTTTTCTGTTATTGTTTTTTATGGCACCTGGTGGCATAACAGACAGTTAGAGGCCCCCAAATCCTAAGGGCCCCCCCATCCAATGTATAATCTCATAATTGTGACAATTTAAATTAATCAGTGGAAATGTATCCCATGAAAATGTTTTTTTAGGTGTTACTGTGTTCTGACCAGTTTTAAAATTACCAATGCCTGTAATTATAATAAACACTAAATGACATAAAAAAGCTAGTGGTGTGTTTGCAATTAGTATTGCAAGTTACTGTTCGAGACATATTTCATGGTCCAAGTTCTCATCAGCAGTCTTTACCACCAAACTAGTAGGTACTTTACAGTATGAATTTGTGTTAGAGCCACATGACATTCAGAAGGTATTTGTATTTTAAATACAGTAAAAGTCCACTGAGTTGGTAACAATGGTCTCAAGTCTAAGCAAAGCTCAGTGACTAGGGTCCCCTGAGGCAAAGTTCATAAGGGTTCCCAGTAGCAGTGGTGGCACTACGGGTGTGCGAACGGTGTGCCACACCAGGGCCCATGGGCTGAGGGGGCACATCGGCCCATCCAAATCCCAAACTATTAACAGATTGCAGGTGTCGTCACTCAGATTTTACTCCAAAGTGCTCTGAAAATGCAGGAAATGCCATTTCAGAGACTCTAAATTCAAAACTTTTCTGGCAGAGAATCCCCTAGACCCCCTATATATGTTGCCACTTTGTGGGAGGGGGCCCCAAATTTTTTTCTCGCACCAGGGCCCACACCCACATAGTGCTGCCACTGCCCAGTAGTTCTGTGTTAGGTCACCGATAGTATTGTGGCAATGATTTATTGTTAAATAATAATAATATTTAATTCTTATACCGCGCATGTTTCATTAAAATATGTTCACATGCGCCCGTATCTTTACAATCAAATTACTCCTAAGGATTTTTCAATGTGGCTGTGTTGAGGCATATCAAAGGCGCTTTAAGCAGCCGCCATACAACACAGTTCAGACCACGGATCCCAACTATATGCCCTAGGTGCAGAGCCCTAGGTGTTGATTTTACAGAGGGAGGAAAACCGGAGAACCCGGCGGAAAACCCTCGGAGCACAGGAGAGATCAACTAAACTCTACTCACATGAGTCCCAAGCTCGAGAATGGATCCAAGTACTAACCCTGTCTAACCGGGCTTAACTATTGGTAAGAGGCAGCGCCCTAACAGCACATGCCATCCATGCTCCCCTTTGAGTCTAATAACCTGTTAAAATGTTCAGTCAGTTTTATTAACAGATACACTTTGGTCGAATATATACTTTATTTAAAAACATTGTGAACTACAGTGAATATAAGCGTGAACTCTGTCAGCAGAAATCCTAAGGACTCACTCTGTCCATTGTAGATACATCTTGGAGAAATTATATTTTGTTTACATGTTATCCTAGAAGTTCTTTCTCTCAAAATTCTAAATTTCTTGTTATGCTAGGAACAATTCAGTCTTGCCAACGTTGCGCACATCGAGCTATTGTAGTCTAATGATAATATACTGTTAGATGGTGTCACACGTCAAATGTCATCATCCATCTGATCCAAGTATACACCATAACATCCATTGTACCATACACTAATTGTCCTTGGTGCATTTATTTTCTTCTGTCTAAGTTCATCTGCAAGTTGGGTTAGGATCTGGTGCAGCTTGTCTTCTCCTGTGTTTGACCAACTTGACACAGCAAAATATATATTTCACTGCTCTAATGTTTACTTCAATAATTTTTGCATTAATAATTAGTAAGCCCTAAAGACTCGCACTCTCTTTTTTCTCTGGTTTGGGTTGCTGTTGCAGTTAAAGCCAATTTAGATGAATCAGGAAATATTGTAGTAAGCAAGCCCAGTTTCCCATAAGCATGGTGAAAATCTCTCCTAAAAGACCAAATATACTGTAAATACACATCAAATCAAATTAGTTCAAATAAACTAATATAAACTAAAATTAGAATCATACATATATTTTGACTTGGTTTTAATTTATATTATTTTAGAAAACCAATAAATAAAATTTTAATTATATGTCAGTAAGTGGATAATATAACTTATTGGATTCATCTAAGCCCAATATGGCAAAATATTTAAGTTGAAAATTCAATATTGGGCAAACCGCAGGTTGAGCCTATTAATATTAAAATTTGAGACTTAAATATTTTCCATATCAGGCAAAGATGAATCCAATAGGTGTTTTATTATATCCAACAAATAATCATGTAATTGGCAAGTAAATACACCTTGTGCACATGTCCAAAGATTGCTGCCCAATATGTACCTAGTTGTCCTACATCGTAAAATATTGGGCTGGCACGTGATGGTAATGTAGACATTTGATTGGGTGATTAATTGCGAGGGTATAATAAACTATTTTATCATTATGCATGGTATACAGGTATACAGTCAGTAATGCATTTGCTTGTTTTTGGTGTCTCACTGGAATTAACTGAACTTTGAACCAGATTTAAAAAATGCCAATTATGCACAACACCTACAATTAACCCACTTACCCTACTGAAGAGGGTTTTTTAGTTTATCTAACATACCTAACCACACTACCACGGTAATTCAAAAACAAGCATTTATGAGAAAAGCATACCTTCATAAAATTATTGTCGACAAATACTTCTGGATGGGCACAAATTAGTTGAGACTTCAACAACAGATCATACGAAGTGGTATCACCATATTATTAAAGGAACACCTGCGTTGACTCTCCCCTTTCAGAAAATTGTACACGAAAGGCAATAGGATAGTTGAAAAATTAAAGGATTTAGCAAAGCAAGTTGGCTGCAAGCACATCTCGGAACTTACAAATACAAATGCCAGTTCACGTACTGAATATCGTCCTCTGCTGAGGCTTCATTTTTAAGCCGCTTTTCCCAATTTTTTCCACAGAAAAATCAATGGCAGCATCCAGCGAGCAATTGTCGTGTCCTCTACCGTCTGTCATAATGAATTAAAGTAATATTTTCGCAAATATTCTGAAAACCTAAGTAAGAAATAGACTTCTCCAAAAGAGAATAGATTTCAACAGCGTATACAGATTCTAGAGAGCCTAGCAGGGGCGGATTTAGGATTTTGAAAACGTCAGTCAAAGTTGTGGTCCACGGTTTTAGGGGGGTCCGGGGGTATGGCCCCCCTGAAATTTTTTGAAATTAGGGTCTCTAAAACGGCATTTCCCACGATTTGACAGCACATTTGAGCAAAATTTTGAAACTTTTAAAACATATTTTTAAAGGCACATTTTATTATGTTTACAAAACGTTTGTCCAAATTGGATGTTCAGCATTTATATTTTTACAAAGCTAACTAAAATATTTGCCAAACGAGAAAGGCGCAAACACCCAAAAATGCATGCCTTCTAAGATTAACTAAATATTCATTGTCTCAAAGACCTTGTAGTGTGTAATTTTCTCTAATTTAATAAATTATATGTTATCTACCGACTACCGTAACATTGATATAAGCTAATTAGATAAACCTGGGGTCATATTTCTCGAACGCGCCGTTAAAATATATCTTATCAAAGCAAGATAGCGAGACTAACCATAATTTGAAAACAGTTATTCATTTCAAAATCATGAAAAGAAAGATCCAATTTAACGTTGAACTAAACCTTGGCTTAAAGATCAATTTGATCCTTTCAAATTCATATATAAGAGCTCCTGGCAAGCGTGAAATATGCTAATGCCGCCTTGCTGAATAAATATATCTGAACTCTGAACTCAGACTTCACTAGGACGCAAAATGATAAATAATACGATATTGAGACTGGACAAAAACACATATATTCGACACTAGACTGTTTGTATATTTGAAATGAAACTAAGACGACCTAACTTACCAGTCTGACCTTAACTTACCAGTCTTACCTTACAGCAGTAGGGGAATAAATGACTCCGCGCGGCGCCAAAATTCAGACGCTTTCAATCGCGTCTATTAAAATGTTCCTCGCTTGAAATAAATCGATGACTGTGTAATCTAGATGACAAATCATCGTAGATTGTTCACAGTATGACAGTATTTCTTCATCATTGCTGTTAAAGCAGCTAAAACCCATTCGAAAACGCTTATACAGAACTCGTATGACTGAAACCACGAATACAGTGAGAAGCCTTCAGGCTTCAATGAATAAATTACTCGGTATCTCAGCTGAGTCAGCAATCGATGGTTGCCATGGTGCAGATCGGTCAAAAAGCCCAAAATCAACGCGACAGCCAATCAGGTTTGAGGCAAATCGGTCAAAAAAGTGGTTGCCATGGTGCAGATCGGTCAAATTGATCAAACACCAATCAGATCTCTCCGCAAACCGGTCAAAACTCTCAAAGTGAACGCTGACCACCGGTCATCCCTGCCCGGTGTTTGCTGACTCGCAAATTACAATAAAAGCGAATTTGAAACCTAATCAGTCTGCCAAGCTTTGGAGTCACGGCATAACATTTTCTAGAAGACTGTCGAGATTAAAATGTTGTGTGATTGCGCAATTATTCTGGTGATTTTTTAGTCGCGTGACCGGTGTGATGTATGCTAAATCCGCCCCTGCCTAGGTACGAAATAACTACTGCGCAGGTCACGGGACACCCAATTTTTGGGTGTCTGAAATCGATTTGCCCAGAGCCATTTAACTTGCCCGCGCGGCCGGGCATATTTGGCTCTGGGGACGAGATTGCTTCGGTGTTGTTGAGCACTCTGTGAAGTTGCCATGGGTACCTATTAGCGATAATGCAACGCTCACTACCCTTGTGGAAGTTTCAGCACTCTGGGCCCATGCGCACTTCACGCTATCTGAATGTATTTCACCAATGCTTTCCCACATGCGGTTGTCACCGACGATCGCATGTGTATAAGTAATTGGTGAAATTCATTCAGATTGTTCCAAGCTACACTGATGAGCTGTTGTACAGCGAAACACCGTGTCTGTAGATTGAACTATGTATGCTCCTTCACTTCGGTGTTGTTGAGCACTCTGTGAAGTTGCCATGGGTACCTATTAGCGATAATGCAACGCTCACTACCCTTGTGGAAGTTTGAGCACTCTGGGCCCATGCGCACTTCACGCTATCTGAATGTATTTCACCAATGCTTTCCCACATGCGGTTGTCACCGACGATCGCATGTGTATAAGTAATTGGTGAAATTCATTCAGATTGTTCCAAGCTACACTGATGAGCTGTTGTACAGCGAAACACCGTGTCTGTAGATTGAACTATGTATGCTCCTTCACTTCGGTGTTGTTGAGCACTCTGTGAAGTTGCCATGGGTACCTATTAGCGATAATGCAACGCTCACTACCCTTGTGGAAGTTTCAGCACTCTGGGCCCATGCGCACTTCACGCTATCTGAATGTATTTCACCAATGCTTTCCCACATGCGGTTGCCACCACGGTTAATAGAAGGGAGACTGGTTAGGCTAGCTGTACCATGTGACAAAATATGCTATTATTCACTTAAAATTCGTGTCACGTGATGCGCTAACTGCATTGATTAAAAAACACAGTGTTACAGTCTAGAAAATCCACGTTGAAAGTATTCCATCCCGCGACTTCTGTTAGTTCGTTTTGTTGTAATAGTGCTTTCAAATACTAGTTTGGAGATATGCCTGGTGTAAACTGGTAGTTTTTTGGTTTTCCGAGCAGTAGAAAGCAGTGTATTTCACTCTTTAAATCCCGGTCGTTCGCACAGACGAGTGGCGAGTGACGAGCTCGCAAAAGACAAAATCTACACAAGAATGGCTTCGATTAGTTTGCAAAATAGAGAAATAAATCAGGAGTTGAATCAACTTATTGGGAAGAATAATGTTTACGTTTGTGAAGTCAAATTGCACTCCTAGAAGTAAGTACATTTAAATATTCTGTCCTGTTTGCGCGTCTTGTTATGGTCACGGCAATGTCTGGGCTTTCTGATATAGTCCATGTCGAATTTATAAAACTGATATTGTTTTTAATTCCCAGATCGTAAATGATAAGTTTTGGTTGTTGGAAGTATCCTACTGAGACTTTGCCCACGTCGAACTGAGGAATCAGTCAATAAAGAAGGCGCTCCATCTTCATCGTATTCCAACTGCAAGTGGGAATACAACCTTCTATTAAAATTGCCACTGTTGAGATGCTCTATGATCACTGAACATTTGAACTACTGGAACCTGATGGAACTCAGATAACTGAACATATGCACAAAATGTTTTTGCAACTGCCACTATTTAATACAATATATTTGCAAACTTGCGTAAATAAGGCACATTGCTGTTTTTAAAATGAGATGTAGCTTTTGCTTACTTGAGTGTGGAAATTGTTGTAACGATGTTCTTTCACTTGTTTACGTTATTTCACTCAGGAAAGCATCCACTCAGGAAAGCATCCACTGTTGGTGGCACAGTGGTTAGTGCACATGCCTTTCATCTGCGAGTGGGGTTTGGTTCCTGCAGGGTGCAGTTATCTGATTAAAAAAATTCACCTTGGACACATGTGAGAAGAGTGCTTCCAGTTTGACTCTACCAAACACCACAGGTTTCCTCCGGGTATTCCGGTTTCCTCCTGTAGTAACACTGGACCAATGAGGGTGATCCCTTACTGGACCTCTAAGGATAACAGTTTAGATATAACTGATAGATTTATCCAGTATAAATAAGGTTAGTTTAGTTTTAGTTTATAGTTTCACAAAGTATGAATCAAGACTATACAAAATAGTCTTCTATGGTGGGAACTGGTGAGATCACAAGATGCTCTAACTTGAAGTTGAACTACTCTAGCTTTGATATTTGTAAATAACTAAGCAAATTTGAAGTATATACAGTATAAATGAATTACATTTTTAATATTAATTAACATTTTAAACTTTGAAATTGTTTGCAAACTTTAACAGAGTTTATCAAATAAAGTTGGCATTCTTTATTTTACAGTACCTCATTATGCAAACAATGAATCAATGACACCATCAGACCTGTCTATTGGATTCAGTCCTGGATCAGTTCAAAAGGTTATTTAATAACTGGTTAATTAAGTTATTGAAGACAGGATCTAAATTAGGAAAATACCCTAACCCAGTAATAAAACACCCAAGGTTGTTTTCTAAAGAAATTTTATATACTTGTTCTAAAATTCCTACCAAGTATTGCCATGGGTTTACTAGGTAAGCTTTCGTTCAGCCTGAACTTATTAAACTGGTTCTAGCCCATGAGCTGTGATATTGTTGGAATGGTCCTCACCATGCACAGATCTTTTGTTTTTCCAGGTTTTTCACTTATTAACTCATTCCTTCCTGAGCTGGCTACCAGATAATTTTATTTATAAGAAGGAGGAACCTCAAGCCCCATTTACACTACACTCAGTTTTTGGTACAGCTCGGATAGAAATGGTACACATACCAATTTTACCTAGAGCTGGGCCCACTGGGCTAAATTCATAATCGATTAATCGTCATCAACAATCGATTAATAATCGATTAATCGTTTGCGTAAATTGAGTAGACATTTACATTTACATTAGCACTTCCTGCCCCAGGAGTTAGTATAGTAGATGTTAATTTTCCAGTTTTCTTTATAGACATGTATATCATTATATTCACAAACAAAACAAAACAAAACAACATTCTTATAAAGAATAAAGTCAATAAACGTGCGACAATAGATATTGCCAATACAGTACAAGTACAGAGTCCAAGCTCTACATATTTTTGTTTAAAAACAAAAGTGCGTCAACAACAGATGGTTTAAGAGCAGCACGCTTCTTGTTAATGACCAGTCCGGCTTTGCTAAACATCTGCTCACTCGGTACTGATGTCGGCGGGGCAGCCAGCACTCTGTAGGCAAGATTTCGTACATGAAGGTAACGTGTCTCGTTTTCTTGCCACCACTTCAAAGGATCCTCTGTTAACGCGACAGGGACTTCGTCACCGAGTTTACGGACTTCCCTGTCCACCATTTCGTCGCGAGATTGCGCTTGTTCCCCAGCCATTTCGGGAGCGTGGCTACTCCCGAGTAACTCTTCCATGGCAAGCTCTGACTTGGACTTCTTTCTTGGACATGGTGTTACCGATGTCCTCGGTTCAGTTGAAACACCAACGTTGTTTCTTAGCTGTCTTGCATCGAATGGCATGGCTTTCACGGTTCGGGAGGCAAAGTGCAATAACGCCTTCCGCTCGACTTTGGAGAGGAATGATAAGTGACGGAACCTGGGGTCCATGAACGATGACAACAGATGAAATGGAACCACTTTGCAAGTATCTGTTTCTTCGCCAGCGACATTTAAATCGTCGAGGAAAAATCTCTCAGTCAACGACTGAACGAGCGTATCTCTGAAATTCTGGCCCGGCGGAGATCTCACTCTGACTCTTCCCCTACTTTCACCCTCATTTGCGCTTTCAAAGGTCATGGCATTCAATTGCTCCACTAAACCAGCTATAGCAGGTAGAACAACACCAGATGTTGTTTTGGACTGTGAGCTGAACAGGACCGTGGCCAACTCTACTTTTCGAAGAGTAGGGACGAGTTCCTCAGCAAGTTTCCAATGCTTGTTGGGCATGTCTAGGATCCTTGCATCTTGTGGCTTGGTCAAAATTGGGTCGGACAACACTGCCACGACTGGCCAGCGCAACAGCGACAGACGTTCCAACATATAAAACGTTGAGTTCCATCTAGTGGATACGTCTTGGATCAAGCCCTTCTCATGGTGTACCGGCGGCAGTATCTCCTTTACTTTCGCACGAAGTCCGTTTGTTGCAATAGTAGACATTTTAAAGTGTCCCACTATTCTTCTCGCTGCGGCAACCATCGTTTCGAAGGGCTTGTCCACTCCCTTTTTCATGGCATCTCCAATACATAAGTTCAAATTATGCGCAGCACAGCCAATATTGAATGCTTTCGGTCTGTCCTGCGTACCATCGATCATGTTTCCTGCGAGGGTGATGTTTGCCGCGTTGTCGTGTATACAGGCGAAGATACGACGTTCCAGGCCAAATTCTTTAACGACATCGTTTATCTCAGCAGCTAAATTAACTGCCGTATGGCGGTCAGTACTGGCTCTTGTTGCGAGGACTCTGGTCTTCATTTCCCATCTGTCCATGAAATGCACTGCAAGACAAGTAAGAAGGAAACTTAAAATTATAGTTCTCCCGTACACATCGTTGGAACTTGAAAAAGATAAAATTGTTGCCGACTTGAAATCGGCAAAATTATACTTACCGGTTATTGTGTTGTAGCTATCTTGCGTCATACTAGTCCAGCCATCAGTCGTGATTGAAACGTCGCCGTCTACGGTTGCGAGTTCACTTTTCAGAGCCTTTATGCCTTCGGTATGGCGAAGAATGGTTAACTGACGGACCGTTTGCCTCTTTGGGATTTGGTAGGTAGGCCATGCGTACTTGATGAGTTCACGAAATCCGGCGTCTTCAACAATGCTAAACGGCCGCAGATCCTTAACACAGACATTCACGATATGTTCCGTAATGGTTTTCGCTCCTGATGAACCGATTTTCTTTTGAAAAAAAGTCGAAACTGGTGTTAAAGTGCCAGTACCTGAACTTGACGCTGCTGATGTGTAAACTGTAGAGTGGCGCCTGGTGAGATGCTCGCGAAGATTGGTAGTGTTACCATGATATCGGATTTTTGTATCGCAAATACTGCATTTTGCTGTGGTCTTATCCCGCGCAACGAAATGTTTCCAGACATCGCTCCGAGACATATCGATCACAAGTTGCAAGTAAAGTGACAAACAATAGCTGCGAACACAGCGAGCTTTATAAATTTAAAAGGAAGGAAGTTGGGTGCGTTCCTGACACTTTCACAGTTCCCAAGTAGCACGAATATTTTGTTTCACTTGTGTGAACCTGCTGTACTATTATGTTTAAGACTTCAAGTAACCAATATGAAATTGGGCATTCGGAAAATAGTTAAGAAATAGGCAAGCTATTGTTAATTGCAGCTTTAGAAACGTCGAAGAATCCACTTGACAACAATTAGGACACTTGACTTCGACTCGCATTTCATTGACGACTTGATGTGTTGATGAAACCATAAACCATTGTGTACACAGGTGCGTTTGTGTTAAAATAACAAGTGAAACCATAAACCATTTGGTGTAAACAGGTATGTTTATTTAACCTATGCAGGCGCGCAATAGTCCGTGAATCAAGAACGTGCAGTAACACTATGAACTCTAGGGCTACCTAAACAAACAAGCTTAAAAATGCGTGTCTTTTGTGCGTAGATCAGACTTATCAGTAACGTAAATAAGCAGTATGGTTGTTTTCGATGATCCGATTGTTGACGATAATCGATTGTACGTATCGTAAACGATTAATCGATTAATCGGGCCCAGCTCTAATTTTACCCATGCTCAGATTACCTATTTACAAGGTCCAAGCACAGATAAAATTGGTACGGGTACCAATTTAACCAAGCCCTGCCAAAAATGAAGCATAGTGTAAATGGGCCTTCACAGTGGGTTAACATTCAAATGACAGTTGTTACTACAACAGTATAATAAACATCCATATATATATGGTAAGAACATTCCACATAACCTTTTTGAACCTGATATTTTAAATAGGTTTAAAAAATAATTTTAATTGAATGGTACTAGCAAAGTGTTCACCAAACAAGGACAATACCAAAATCTTATTTGATCACTAAAATCAAAACAGCATTGACTTCAAAATGGACCCGTAGTTGAGAATATTAAATATAGACAAATATTTTATTAAAAAAATCCAGTGATATTTTGGAATAATTAATTTAATAGCATCACTGCAAAATAATTTATTAGAATTATTTTGAAAAAATTGACACCATGGCTATATATAAGTTACTATCAAGTTACTATATAAGTTTCTATTAGAAACTAAACTTAAGCCAGTTTAGTAAAAATATGTATGTGTATGTACATATTACTGTATGTACCTGTATAAGGATAAATTATCAAGATTTCTTGCTGCTTAGTTTTTAATAATAATAAAAGTTCGCACACACAACTGCGGGATTTGAATATAAACCCTTGACATGATTGTAGACGCTTAATATCCTGATTCGTCTTTCGCCAAAATAATGTCAGAAAAGCTTTGAATGTTTGGAGTTTGTATGCTTCGTATTAATATACATTATAGTTATATTTGCGCAGTGCGCATATTAAACTCCTCCGATTTCCTTCGAGAACCGTGGTTCGAGATATCCTTGAATTCACTCTTTACTTGTCCGGTTTTAGTGGCAGTGATTGAAATATTCATGTGATACAAATTACCAACAATAAACATCCAATAACTCACTCGACTCTGCGGCGATTGCCTTTATAAATGGCTTCAATCTCGGCTTCAAATGACGATAAAAACCGCGTTTCTCTCCTAAAGCGACTGTAAATTCTTCCACATGTTGCCAAAGGACATGTTCAAAGCCCATATCAAGTTTCATGTCAACAAATTAGCTTCAAGCGACGGAAAAACCTCTCGTTTCTATCAAGTGCTGATAACTCCCTATGTATCACCTTTCAATGTTCACGAAGCAATGCAGCTTGCGCATCACGTGACACGTTTTTTCGATGGTTCCCGACATCATTTTGGCGCCCCTTTGAAGTTCGCCGGCTAGCCTAACCAGTCTCCCTTCTATTAGGGAGGTTTAGATTTCAGTACGAGTACGAGTTCAAGTACCAGTTAAGAGCAGGGAGACTGGGTCCAACTTGAACTCGTTCTTTCTGTCAAAGATGTGTTTAGATATATACTGATAAACGAGTACGATATATGAACAAAATGGCGGATATTTTGATGGCAGCTGTTTTTCTGTATTCGGAAGATCTCATAGAAGAAGATTTATTTTATCTGCTTGTTAAAGGAATGCGAGGAAGCTGCGCCTATATTTCCGTATTGGAAATATGATCGATTTTCATTAGAATCGATGCTTGAAGACGAATGTTTGTCTGAATTCCGAGTGGCGAAGAACGACATACCACGACTCGCACGAGCTTTACAACTGCCTGAAAGTATAATTTGCCAAAATGGAACAAAAGCAACTAGTTTGGAGGGACTTTGCATTCTTCTCAGAAGATTTTCGTACCCTTGTCGGTACAGTGACCTTATACCAAGGTTTGGCAGGTCAAAACTGGAACTTTGTTTGATTTCCAACGAAGTGATGAGACTTGTTTTTGGAACTCATGGCTACCTCCTAACATCATTTGAGCAAGAATGGCTGCAACCAAACAAATTGCAAGAATATGCTAGAGCAGTGTACGAGAAGAGTCATGCACTAGAAAATTGTTGGGGTTTTGTCGATGGTACGGTCAGGGCAATATGCAGAGCAGAGGTGAATCAGAGAGTAGTCTACAATGGACACAAGGAGGGTGCATGCCCTAAAATACCAATCTGTTGTTGCAGCAAATGGGCTGATAGCTAACTTGTACGGGCCAATAGGTAACTTTTTTATTCATACAAATTACTTTTTAAATTTTAGTTTCAATTCGATTTTTGCTTTTGTTACTTAGGGGGCGATTACATGGACCGGGCTGGCCCGGTTAACCGGGCTAGCCCGGTTAACCGGGCTAGCCCGCTTTATATATAAAACACATGTTGTTTTAACATTTCGATTACATGGCAAGCGGGCTAGCCCGGTTTGCCGGGATCCCGCTTGTCGCAACCGGGCTAGCCCGGTTAACCGGGATGAAAATGTCCATGTAATCGTTTTCAGCCCGGCAAACCGGGCTGAAAAACTGTTGAACTCGCTTCGATACGCGTTCGCTTGCTTGACTGTGTGAATAAATAGTGCTGAAAGGAACTGAAATAGAACATCAACGTTGTTTGTGTGTTTTGTGATCAAAGCGAAGATTTAATAAATTAATTAGTCTTCGTGAAGATGCTTTCCTGGGTTAGCTAAGACTTTAACAATCTTTTTAGTAACGATGGGCTTACAAAATAAATAATAGACTAATTAGTGTAAAACTGAAGTAAAACTAACGTAGCTTTGCCCTTATTTACTTGATAATTGCGAATTTCGGCCTGAAATCATCCCGGCTTACCGGGCTAGCCCGCTCCATGTAATCGTTTTGTAAACTCATCCCGGTTAACCGGGCTAGCCCGGTTAACCGGGCCAGCCCGGTCCATGTAATCGCCCCCTAACTGTATAATGCATGTATCAGTGGCTCCCCCTGGGGTTGACTCCCGGGGACCTAGAGCACTTTCTCGGTCAAACCTTAGAAACAAAAGACCACTCACCTTTCTTTGCAAATCCCCTGGGTACTTTCCTGAGGATTTCTGGCTTGGAAACCAAATTTTACTTCTCTCCCTCCCCCAGGGGCCACAAACACTTGGCAAATGCCTCTGGGTCTCCGTGGAGTCCCAGGGGTCAACCCCATGAAATGTTCAAATCTGAATATTGGGATTCCTTAAAAATTATACATAAAGCATCCTTTGTTCTTTTATCTTGCTCGTGTCACGATGAAAATGCCAGTCAATTCAACCTGTGCTCATCCCTGTGGCCAACCCCAAGCCAAATAGACATTTTGAAAACCTCCCCACCCATTGGGTGAAAATGACATAGCAAATGCCCAACCTTCGGATTTAAAAAAATTCATCTATTAAAATGCCCACTTGCAGGGTGATAGTATTATAGAGAGGTGCAGTAAATTGTTTCAGTTGAGTCTTCAAAAAAACACTCATTCTATAAATTTAATTGACAAACAAACAATATTGTTTACTTAAATGTTTCTAACAAAAATCCAATGCCATTAATTACAATCAAATGAAAGTGCTATTTAACTGAATGTATGCATAATTATTACAAACATGGTGTTTCTACAAGTACACCTTGCTAAATATTAATATGTTTTGTGTTAAATGTATTAGAACCGAAAAAGAAAACCTGTCTGCAATATTAAAATACCTAACACTGACAGTTAATATCAATTGCTCAATGTTTTAAGCCCCCAACCTGGGTCAACTAATATTGTCAACAGCCATACCTGAGTCATGGATAAGAATAGAAGATGAATGGGCAGGCCAGGGATGGAGGGGGGGGGGGGGCAAAGTTTCCCTGCCATTTTTTTATTAGTTATGTTTAATCAGATCTCTCAGGGCTGATTCCTTATTACCAGGGTGGTGGAAATTGCCAACTAGAAGCTTCAAATATCAATTTCTTAGAGGAGCATCTCTAAAAGACTCCTTAATAAAAATCTTCTCTCCCCATATCAAATTGGTTACACCCTCAGACAGGGTAAGGAAGGGAATCATAACTTAAAACACACTGTATGCTCTCCTTGTTTTAACATGCAGTACAATACATACTGTATTTATTATTTATTAAGACATTTTGGTTAAAAATTCATTTGCATAACCAAAAACCTTAAATTATATTATTTACAGAGGGAAAGAGTCATGACGCTGGGATACTGCACAGGTCTGATCTGTTGACCAATCTTGAAACATACTGCAACAGTGAAGACGGAAGACCACTTTGCATTTATGGGGATCAGACATATCCAGAACGGGTATACTTGCAAACACCGTACAAGCATAACAATTTAACAGATCAATAAAAGGCCTTCAACAAAGCCATGAGTAAGGGTCGGGTCTCAGTTGAATGGATCTTTGGTGAGATTGCAGGGTATTTTGCATTCATCGATTTCAAGAAGAAACAAAAAATTGGACTTTCACAAGTGGGGACAATGTACACTACCTGTGCTTTGCTAAGAAATGCAATTACTTGTCTATATGGCTCATCAACTAGCACATATTTTAACTTGGATCCACCAAGTCTAGAGCAGTATTTTCAACTTGGTGAAGGAGAGGAATAGACATAATAATTTTGACTGTGTATAACAATTAAAAGAACAAGTATTGTACACATTTTCTTTGCCTCAGATGCGTTTGTTTATTTGTATATACTGTAATTACTGTATAATATACCGTATACACTGTCTGAGGCTGTTCACATGAGGCGAGTTATCTCGGGGGTGGGGGGGGGGGGTAGGGTTATCCCTATCCCCCGAGATAACTAGGTGTTAGTTTATTTCCATGTTAAAAAAGTAAACCGTTCACATGAAACCGAGATAACTCGGGGGATAGGGATAACTCGGTTGGAGCGATAGGGTAACCCTAGCCCCCGAGTTATCCTTACCTCCAAGGTGAACGCTTTCACCCGAGTTATCTCGGGGGGTAGGGTCAACTTAGGCATGCGTATTTATGCTGTTGCTCGGGATAACTCGGGGTGAAACGTTCACATGAAGCTAGGGTTATCTCGGGGGCCAGGGACAACTCAGTAGTTGTGTTTTATCATGTGAAATTGACCCTAGCCCCCGAGTTATCCCTACCCCCCGAGATAACCTGGTCTCGTGTGAACAGGCCCTTACACACACAGTGCATAATTATATTATAATTTTGTAAAGTTTAAAAACATGTTAAGTCAACAGTCAACTACATAACAACTGAAATTTAATGATAAAAGCATGAGTGTTATTTGCTGTTTTAACATTTAAACAAAATTTAACACAATTAGGGACTGGTCCTAAATTGCTAGGGGGAAGGAGGTGGAGAAAGGGGTGAAAAAAATGGATGGGGACTCGCAACTTTTTGAGGCTCTCAAAAGAGAGGGTTATATTAAAAAATTAGACTATCAAAAGGGGAGGATCATATAAATTTAAGCCCACCCTTATGATAGTTTACTTTACTCAGGATGCATCAGCTTGAGTTCCACTATTTAATTAAGAAAGCAGACCCCCTCCCATATCTAAATCATTCTAGTCTATAGTATTTTGATGTTCTATTTAAAGCTTCCATCCTCTGTCCCCCCCCTGTTAATTTATTATTTATGACCAGCCCTCAAAGAGAATATAATAAATATACTTTTACATGTTAAGGTTTGTAATTGAGAAACAAGCACAGTTCATAAAAATTATGCAGTTCTTACCAACTATCATCGAGATTAAGTGTTCTTAGTGTTTGTTGTCGAGGTAAACACGTCCTTCATTACAGAAAACATCTGCATATGTTGCTCTTGCATTTGGGCCATGAACTGCTGTTGTTGTAGCTGCATATTTAAAAAAAAATCTTGTTGTGATTGAACTAGTTGTACCTGGGACTGGCTGGAAATACTTCTTTCTTCTAGCTCTGCTTCTCTCAATCGCATCTCTCTGTCTAAAGCCTCTTTTTTTATTTTTAGGCCTTCCTGAACAAGGCCAAATGCCTCAGTGGATTTTCTTTTTCTTTTTGGGTTGATCTCATCTTCGCCGTCTTCTTCTTTTCTATTTTTGGTTTCACCGAGGCTTTCAGTAGCCTTTTTCCTCATATCTTCTGCTTTGGCTTTTTCTAAACTTTGCTGTCTTTTTTCCTTGGCATTCTCAGTCTCCCAGATTAACTTTGCTTCATCCATGCGTTCCAAAATGTCGGTCATCGCACGATAAACTTCATCAAACTCTTTACCTGTTATCCCAGACGCTGTCGTCTCTTCGTTCTCCAGTTTCTTATATTTCGCCACCATCTTAGTAAACTTATCTCTTACAGACCTTACTGTAACGCGAAACTTGGGCTTCTCAAGCTTGTTCAGATTTTCCATCAACAGTCTCCAAGACTGTCCCCTCTCAGTTGACTTTGGCCGATGCATATACGGCTCAATTACAAGAAGCTCCCTCACAAAACACTGTTCGTGTTCTTTTTTCCAAATAAAAAGCTCTTTATGTTCATTATACGGATCTATTTCCTCGGCCATCTTCCTTTAAAAACTCGTTCTTAGCAGTACGAATTTCCCAAGAAATCTCGTCGTAAACGACTATGACAAGTACGAGTTTTCAAGCTTTTTCCCGCTAAAATGCGCAGTTGGGATGCGCAGTACGAAACTCGTACTTGAACTCGTACTCGTACTGAAATCTAAACCTCCCTATTAACCGTGTTGCCACCGACGATCGCATGTGTATAAGTAATTGGTGAAATTCATTCAGATTGTTCCAAGCTACACTGATGAGCTGTTGTACAGCGAAACACCGTGTCTGTAGATTGAACTATGTATGCTCCTTCACTTCGGTGTTGTTGAGCACTCTGTGAAGTTGCCATGGGTACCTATTAGCGGTAATGCAACCCTCACTACCCTTGTGGAAGTTTGAGCACTCTGGGCCCATGCGCACTTCACGCTATCTGAATGTATTTCACCAATGCTTTCCCACATGCGGTTGTCACCGACGATCGCATGTGTATAAGTAATTGGTGAAATTCATTCAGATTGTTCCAAGCTACACTGATGAGCTGTTGTACAGCGAAACACCGTGTCTGTAGATTGAACTATGTATGCTCCTTCACTTCGGTGTTGTTGAGCACTCTGTGAAGTTGCCATGGGTACCTATTAGCGATAATGCAACGCTCACTACCCTTGTGGAAGTTTGAGCACTCTGGGCCCATGCGCACTTCACGCTATCTGAATGTATTTCACGAATGCTTTCCCACATGCGGTTGTCACCGACGATCGCATGTGTATAAGTAATTGGTGAAATTCATTCAGATTGTTCCAAGCTACACTGATGAGCTGTCTCTTTACTGGTGATCTCCTACTAAATGTGTGTTGTAAGCTTGATTTTAACCGTGAGTTTCTTTGTTTGGCAACAAATTAATATCAACCCGCTAATTTAGTCGTGTTTTTGAAGTAAAAAGACGTAATTTTTAGGTGAATTTTACCATTTGACATGCTAAATTGTGTATTTGTTAATGTATTTTTACGGCAATGTTGTTATATTATACATTGGTTTGAGGGTGTTGATGTTTTTCTGTATAAAAATCCGTCTAGCTGTTTAAAAAACATACCGCCATCTTGTTTTTCCTCTACTAGCAGGATATGAGCTGATAGCCTGCAGGGGCGGATCTAGGGGTCGTCAAACCAGTCACGCGACTAACGTAAAAATTGCGGAGTTAAATAGTTAATTAATTAAAATTCGAATGATAGTCCAGTTATGATGAGTTATCTATTTTCAAGCAGCGGCACCATTGTAGTCCAGTTATCAAGTTTCATGCTGCGGCTGAGTTTCTGTAAAGTAATATTATCAAGTCAACGAACAGCGGATTACGCGTGAGTTTTGACCGATCTGAGTCAGATTCTAGCCATCTGATTGGTCAATATGCTCATCTCCATGGAGATCAGCAATTTTGACCGATCTGTGGGGAGTTCTGACCGATTTAGGAATCAGGGGCTCGTATACAAGCTATCTGATTGGCTAATTAAAAAAATATTCGTATTCTTATTGGTCACATTTTTTGACCGATCTTGACCGATTCGCAGCGTGGGATATGATCTTGCTGTATACACTCAAGGGCTGACGAATCCAGCCTTTCTGATCGCTGCTTGGCCACTGAGGTTCAATTCGAAGTCCCACGTTAGAGTAGAAAGAATTTAAACAGCAATGTCTTGTAGTATTTACGATACTGTTCAGTCTGCGTTTGCGGGGAACGATCAAAAGTGTCTACAAGAAATTTATGCTGATCTGATGAAACGAATCGACGCTTCGCCGAAGAGTTCTGTTGAAGAGCTTTTGAGTGCGATAAACAGCACGAACTTCTGCCTCAGTAGAAATTTTGGTGCCGAGAGTTTAATCCCGAAGTGTGTTCGAGATCAAAAGAACAAGTCCTGTACTGCTATAAGGTAAATTTAACATATTTTGTCTTGTTTTAGAATGTCTATTAACAGAACAAGCTGTGCGCCGATTTTAATATTTAGGCTTGTATATGATAATCTCGATGGAATTTACCCAAATTAGCATATTTTTGCAGTCAAAAGGTTATTAATATCTAAATCATATAAATGCATTATAAAAGCAGCATTATATCAATTAATATCAGCTAAAGATTTCGACTTAGGTATCGATTATTCTATATATTTATTCACCGAAGTGACTGAACAAAATAAGTGGCATTGTATATTTGTATTTAGACTGTTTTGTTAGGCTATCAATAGACCGACAGCATGGTCTGGTGTAATACGATCATAACCTGCCAGGCTGCCAAAATTGCCTTTGGCTTTGCAGGAGAAAATGCTTTAACTGATGGGCATATTGACTAGTGTCATAAATATCTATTATTCTATATATTTATTCACCGAACTAAATATGTGGCATTGTATTTTATAGTCTATTTTGTTGCTAATGTTAGGCTATCAATTGAGCGGACAGCATGGTGTGGTGTAATACGATCATGTGAAATAAACTGTAAACTCCTGCTTTAAGCCAGTTAATTTTTAATTTAATACTGAATACCTGGTCTGTTCTCTGATGAATCATACAACCCCCCAAAAAAATCCCCCCCCCCCCTGAGTGTTGACAACTAAAATTTTGACTAACGTATGAAAATTCCTGGATCCGCCCCTGATAGCCTGGTAGTAGGGAACCAATCAGATTATGCAAAAGCTCATATCCGATAGCATGCTATATAATAAACTATCTATATATACTATCTATATATACTATATATATATATACTATCTGGGACATTCCATTTAGTATCCGAACACCCCCTATGGATGAGCCGATTCCTACAGGTCAATATTTGATATTCAACCGATTCCTACAGGTCAATATTTGATATTCAACCCGATTCCTACAAGCCAATATTTGATATTCAACCGATTCCTACAGGTTAACATTTGATATTCAACCCGATTCCTACAGGTCAGTATCTGATATTCTAATATGATCAAATCGGTTTTCTTTGATATAGCGCGGTTTACAGTAGTTATAAACCTAGCGCTCCAAGTCTCCAACCATATACAAACCTGGCAACTTAAAATACACCTCGCAATAACAACAGAACCTCATCGCAAGCTCTTTTCCTATTTCTTTATAAAACCTTCTTGATCGTTTATAAATAACTTAAGCCCTATTAAAGCCTCAGTTTATTAGTGATATAAATCCCTCGGGCTTCAACCTCAAAATAAGCTTCAGGTTAGCTGCTTAACCTACAGTTCAACCCGATTCTTACGTATACTGATTTTTACTATATAATTGTAGGCTCTTAAAAAGCCCTTAAAAAGCCAAGGTAATAATTGTGCAAGCACTGAAGAATATATCTTTGCTTGCGGGATTAACCAAGTGTGCACTTTTCTGAGTTTGAAAGCCCTAGGCCTATTTTCCTACAGTTCAACGTTTATTTATCCGATTGGGGGAGGTGCATAATCGCAAGTCTCCGAGGGGGCTACTGCAATTGCCTGGGGATAGAAATTTTAACATCAGGTCATCAGAACTAGAGGGAAATGTATTCTGATAGCAGTTTCTATATAAACCTTTAATTTATTCACTAAGTTATATCAAAGCTCATTCATATGTTTGTGTCATGTAATACTGGTAGATGTCCAATTGTTTACCTGCATACATGCATCTCTTTGCTTTGTGAAACATTTTTAGGGAGCAGACTATTTCTATACAGGGCCATTTAATGATTTGCCAATACACAGAATTTCCACGCAAAACTATTCATACGTCAACTCAAGTTCGATTTGTGAAGACTATTACTTCCTGATGGTATCTATATATAGTTAAGTTCTCTGAGAAGTTTCGCTCACAATATACACTTCTAAACAAGGATTATACCTATATTGGATGTTTGTTGTCCAAGCACGGTTAAATTGGAATATTTATGTAGTACTAAACTATTTAACTAAGGCATGTATTGTAGTACTATATATAGTCACTGACAGAAACCCACCTGTTCATGATATACCAAACAGTGAAATAAAAGTAGTGTGCTGCGTAGGCAGTGTTGAAATACTGTACAAATCGAAATATTTTAAGGTTTGAGTACTGCTGAAATTATTGAACGTAGTTTTCTGAGAAGGCTCCTCGTCAGGGAGGAACGTCATGATAAAGATACTGGAATCGATCATCAGTCAAAACGTAATAAATAGTAAAAATAAAAGTATTTTAATCAGGTAAGTTTCAAAAAGAAAGTTTCAGAGACTTTTCAACACATAACAGTAACGTTTGTTTCGGAAACCATGTTTTGTAACTTTTTCAAGTGTATGGCCAGTTTACTTCCGGACCCTAAACATAATTATATGACACTAAGAGGAGTAAGGATACACCAAAACTTGTTCCCAATCACTTAATTCTGGCTATGGTATAATATTGTGTAATGTAGTCAAGAAGGTACTTGCCTAGCAAATAATTTTCGATAAAGTTATAACGATAAAGTTTGGAAAAATCCGCAAACAATTAGTTAAGTTATTTTCTTCAAACTTTATCGTTATGACTTTTTTGAAAATTATTTGCTGGGCAATTATCTCCTTGACTAGACTACGCTTTCCGCCTGGTATATCAATAGCTACAATTGTGTAATGTATTTCAATTTATTCTATAATTGAAAACAAAAGCAATAAGGTAAATGCGCAAAAGTTCTTTTGTTAAAACTAAAACTATTGTGCAGAAAAAAGTAACTTTGTCCTAACACTACAACAAAAACTCAATATAAACTAATCAACACAATACATTGTTGCTGCAGTCACATGGGCACATTCAGTTATTTCAGAAGCACTTTTCAGTGCATTCCTGGAAGTTGTCCTCCACTTTAAAAAGGTTCCTAAACGTTTCCTACGTGTTATTCGTTAAGCTCCATAGCCAGTTTTACTTCAATCTAAATTTAAAATCTCATGAGGGTTTATTACCTCCGCCAGGAGGTTATTGTTTTACACCTGTCTGTCTGTCTGTCTGTCTGTCTGTCTGTCTGTCTGTCTGTCTGTCTGTCGCCAGGATATCTCAAAAAGTATTGCACCGATTTTCATGAAAGTGTGCAGAAGGGTTGGCCATAGACCAATGACCTTGCACCTATCAATGTTAGGCCGGCGGGGGGGGGAGGCAGGGCTGAGGGGCGGGATTTGACCTCGAAACATAATTTTGTGTCAAATTCCCTACCCCAGGAACATCGTTGTAGGTCAAATATCGTACCCGCGGGACATCTCACTGAGGCAAATACTCAAATACATTGAAACAAATTTTAATCACTTGTACACTTGTACTACCAGTTTAACATAATTGAACAGATTCAACAGATCAGACCTATAAACCAGAACTTCATATAGACAGTATTGTGTCCATAGCTCTGCTTAAAACAACTACGGTATATGTATCAAAATACAGTATTCAAAATCATCAATTGAAAGTGGTTCTTTAATGAAAGAATAGTAATTTTAGCTTGATGACAGGAAAAGTAGAGCTGCTCTTCATTTTACAGTAACTAAACAGTGGACCTGTCTATATGACTCTATTTCTTATATTTTGCTGGCAGGCCTCTGGTAATCTTCCGAGAAACACTTGAAGTAATATCATTCAATTGATGAAGTCAACTCTGCTTACTCGGCGCCATCAACCTTAAATTGCTAAATTGATTTAAAACGTTTATGCATAACACATCAAAGCCACATTCACCAAATTTCGCTACACGAAATACACAGCCACTTCTCCGAGTTATAACTCTCTGCTAAACCAGCACAAGTCATGTGCCACCAAAGTAAGCATCCGTCGCAGGAAATCCAGGAAACGACAGCATCTCCACCATGGGGGGGATCACAACCACCGCATTCTTCACAAACTTCAGCTTCATCTTCTGTTTCTACCTGCTGCTTAGCATTCTTTTCTTGTCTCTTTTTTGCAGCTTTCTTGGCACCAGCACTTCGATTCTCAGACACTTCACGTAAATGCGTAAACCAAAGTTTTACTTCTTCCACTGGTAACAATGTTGTCTGTGCAATTTCACTGATGACATGATCTTGAGGAATACCCTTGTGTTTCTGATATGCTTGGAGAATAGAAACTGATGGTGGTTGAAGAAAGTTGACTTTTCGCTTTTCCAAATATTGATTCAGCAACTTCTTGTATTTCATGTAATGCCCTGTACACGAGGCCTTACACACTTTGCAGCTGCCTCCATATGGTCGATCATGATCTTCTAAGGGTAGAGGAAGAAAATCAATTGGAGGACCCCTGGGGAACCATGTTACTTCATCTTGTGGGTGACCTGCTTGACAGATGGGGTGGATGCAATCATCTTTGTAGCAGCAGCGTAGAAAAAAGATGTACTTGGTAGGAACATTTTTCAACATGTGCTTTTCACGAAGAGCCCAAGTCTGTTCAAATTTTGAAAACATTTCTGGGTTTTCTCTTGCTAGCTTTAACTTTTCAGGTTTCTTGCCTTTCAGAAAAATCTTCAGTAGATCATTTTCCTTCTGGTATTCATCGCTATTGCTTCCTTTACAAAGATGAATTTCTGTTGATGCACAAGGGCTTCCGTCCACTCTTGAAATGTATGCATCAATGGCTGAGTCCAGATTCTTTCGCAAAATGTCTTCATTTACTCCCCCTGACTGCGTCATGCATGATCCATTGAGCGTCGAAGGTATAAATAGATTGGCATGTCCAAGAGCAAGGCAGCCGTTCTGAAGTTCTACACGATTGCGAAAACTAGCACCACTATTTCGTGAAGTTACCAATGTAGCAGTTGTTTTTGCTTCAAAGTGTCTCCGAGTCCACCAATATTGAACCTCGACATGAGATGGACCTTCGTCACAGCCACCATCTACTCTGATGCACTCTATCTTTTTCATTTCTTTACTTTCTGGATTTATGAATGCTGGTTTCATTGCATCCTGCTCTTGTATCATCTGAAGGTCAACAAAGTGCTGAGCAGCATTCTTTGTATGCAGTAATGGAGCTTTTACCACACCACAGCATAATTCACCAGTAATTTCTGTGCTCGGAAAATTGTAGGACGTTGTTTGGAGTTTTGAAGGATACTTTGTTGTGTAATCAGTAAAGGTTGTAAGATGCTCATTTCCTTTCATGCATAGAGTAGGGTGAAGCTTATGGGTTGTCATTGTATCCAGTCGAAATCCCGCTTGATCATCTCTGCCCACATTAGTAATATGCCTCCCATCTTTGTACTGCATAACATCAAGAGCAGCATAAAACGCATTACTCCAATGACAATCGGGATTATACTTAATGTTAAATCCCTTCCTAGATCGCCGCTGAGTCACACTTGCAACTCCCTTGTATCGCTGGGCCGACAACCGCCTCTTGTTTCTGGCTACGCACAATTGAACCACAGTTCCATAAGCAAACGTACGCTGATATACCTGTTCTAAGTGCTCTTTTATCCGTTTGAAAGTGGCTTTCTTCTGTAACTTTCTGTTGCCATCAAAAGTTAAGATACCCGTACGCCGCCATGCATCCGCACCAACACCACAATCCTTGACAAACTCCTCGATTCTTTTTCCAATTCCAGGACAGTCTGTCAAAACTTTTGAGACCCGTTTGCTACGTCGTCTTTTCAGGAACCTTCTTTCCGCCACTTTCTTCTTAATTTCACGCACTGCCTTCCTTTTCATCGTGGCTCTTTCCTTTTTCAGCAGAACTCTCCCTTTTTCTCCGAAAAGATCTTCACCTGGGACCCATACATCCTCTTCACTGGATTCTGAATCAGAAACAATCATGCTTCCTACAATATCTTGTTCTTTTCTCTGCAGACGTTCGTTGTCGATGTAAGCATTGTGCGATTGATATATAATCTTCTTATCTTCTGGAGTGATATCAAGTGAAGAAAGTTTACCTTGGAAATCTAACAAAAGCTCTTGTATTTTGTCTTTTGCAGTAGTTTTAAACATATCTTGGATTTCTTTAACAAATTCAAACCAGTTTAGACTGCATTTTCGAAGTATCTCGAATAACTACGGAGCCCCATAAAACGGCAACAGCCATACAATGGGTTTTCGCAAACAAAAACACTACGCCTAGTAGGCCTATGTCACCTAGAGGGGAAGAAGGGTATGATTCATTTTTGTCTTGATGAGACAAAACTATTGAGTTTTAAACTATATTATTAGTTTTAACTATTGAGTTATTGATTTGACAGAAGTCTGGATATACATAGCGTAAGTCATGCGCTTTTACTCCAAATTCATTTTTTCCCTCACTTTTGCAAAGTTAGATGATAGCTGCTTTGAAAATATACTGTATGTATGTATGTATGTATGTATGTATGTATTGTGCCCCCAAAAAAATACAGATAATTTAATTCCTGGCGCCGTCACTGATAAAGCATGTGGATTTGTTGATATTTTGAACATTTTGGTACAACCAGATTTTCATGAAATGATGTATTTATATTCAAAAACGTTTCACTACTGTGTGTATAAATTATATTAATGGAATAGAAACCCCCTGAATAGGTTAAAGTTTCAGAGAATGGTGATATCAATTAGCGGTCGGAATAAAAGATGTAATGAAATCACGATTCTATTAAGTACATGGGGTTTTTGACAAAGTGTCAAAAAGTGTATAATATATAAGTATATTTTAGGTAATATAATGGTATATTTTCAGGGGATTTCTATCTTGATAATTAAATACAACAGGACAAATATAATCGTTCAAATTGTTTATCATTTTTGTAAAGGCAAAATAAATGGCAACATTTTTGTTTTTATTGATAGAATAAATTCTTTGATTTTTGATGTGTAACTGTATTTATTATTCAAGAGTCATTTCCGAAATGGCCCCTAGCAGGTCTTCATAAAGTTGTCTGGCTTCGTTTACATTTTCTGGGTAAGAAAAGTCATGATCCTCCATGAGCAGTCGAGCAAGCTCCATAAACTCTGCTGAGCTGCTAACTCTTTCACACACTCTTCAGCAACGTCAAGATCATCTGAGTCAACAGCACATTGATAGTCAACTGTTCCATACATTTGTGGAAGGAAAAACAAAATATCAGGTTTGCCATCTGGTGATTCCGTGTTATTTGATGGTCGTATTTTATGTGTATTCCAGTGTCGAACAAGTCTTTCTAAATCGTACCGAATAATAGGCATGAAACAAAATTTCAAACATTCTACATGAATGTTATCGGTACCGTCATACAACCCCTCATCTCGTAAGTCCTTGAAGTATTTTATCCACCAATCAGTACACGACTTTCGAAGGAATGACCACCAACATTCAATGCGCTGATTTGAAGTTGACTTCCCGTACATGAAACTCTTTAAACCACCGAACGAGTCATCGTCATTTCGTCTAAAAAACCTTTGCATCCCTGCTACATATATATTTTCAGTACCACAATCGCCTCTTATTTTTCTTGCTGTGCCACCAAATTTTTTAACATAACGGGTGAAATAGTATGCTATAACTGCTGGGTCATTGTTCGTAGACGCAACCTCCAACCACAATATTCTCTATAGCCCCGTGTATGCAAAATCCGAACGGTTTGAGTTTATCGTAACCGTCGATATGCCAGGTGTCATTGGGTCCTCTTACACAATATTTTCTTCTCTTTAATTTGCCTTTCAATCTTCGATCAACTCCTTCAGGATCAAGGACTTTCAGTGTGTGGCGTACAGTTTCTCGGTCTATAGTTAATCCATGATCATTTACCAACCGCTGATGCATTTGTCTGTAACCAATGCTTTCTCCACTTTCTGACAACTCTAGCTGGATTGAGTCCATAACCTCATCCAAACTACTTTTACCAAGTCGTCTTCGTCTTCCGAGTTGTTTTAATATTCTTTTCAGCTGTCGAACACTCAGAGAGATGCCATGGTACAAACCAAGAAAAGCTATAATTTCGAAATACTTCATCCCAAGGTTAAAGTATTGTAATATTAATGAATTACGAGTCGTGTCCCTTCCTTGAAATGCTGGTAAATAATCTGGTACTGCCATTATCTTGTACGGAAATAGAAGATAACTTAAAGCAAGCACTTTAGAAAGCTCCCAAAATAGTCGTATTATCGTCATCTTTGCGCGACGCTTGCTTCCATTGAATGCATATGATTAAAATTTAATATTCATTTCTGAGTCACGAAAAATTGTTGCGCGATATAAAAAAAAAATTGTTGCACGACATAAAAAATTGTTGCACGACATAAAAAATTGTTGCGCGACATAAAAAATTGTTGCGCGACATAAAAAATTGTTGCATGACATGAAAAATTGTTGCATGACATGAAAAATTGTTGCACGACATAAAAAATTGTTGCACGACATAAAAATTTGTTGCGCAACAAATAACTGATGTGGACTTAGAATCGTATCTTCACTGCATTTCCCAGAAGTAGACAATGGTGACTGGTCCTCACTTAGAATCGTATCTTCACTGCATTTCCCAGAAGTAGACAATGGTGACTGGTCCTCATTTACAGTTTTCCTTTCAGTAGCCTCATCAAGGTCGCTCTCACTCTCGCTTTCACTTTCGCTCTCAGAACTACTTTGCTCATCATCTACTCCGAAGGAACGTAACAATGCTTTGTCTTTCAACCTACATACCTTTTCTAGACATTCTTTAATGGATTGTGCTTCAGCAACTGCTTCATTCACCTTTTGTACTCTTTTGTTCATGTCATGGAAACCATATATATTGCGAGCTTTGGTATCCGATAACGAAGACGCTTTGATAATGGCACACCGTAAACGTTCCTTTTCAGCCTCACCTTCTGCAAGAAATAGCAGGTTTGTCATTTCTTCTTTGGACAGAGCTTCCACTTTATGATACTCCAAGTTTTTTCCAAGAAGCGATTGAAACAATTTGTAATTAATCGACTGTTGTTTCGGAACGAGTACAAAACAGAATGTTCCTTTTGCTTGATTTCCAATTCCTATCGCTGCTAATGGCATCTGCAATAGTTTTTGACGTGCATGCGATGATGTATAGGATTTTCCGGGACTTGAAAGCTCAAAAGCTTCTTTTAGCTTCATGAAACCATGATGTTCAATAGACTTGGCGACCTTAATTAACCCATCACAAGAACAGTTTTGGCCGAGTTTCTTGTGACTGGTTTGACAAACAAAACTTTTAACCTTAACAAAGTTGGACAAGGTCATTCCCTCAAAACGCGATATATAAATATTGTTTCCCTGTTTTAAGCATTCACTCAACTTCTTCTGTTGTTCACGTTTGTATATGTCTAGAAGATTCTGATATGTATCTCCAGTAGGCCTATCACGTTTACTGGAGACGCCATCTAAAAATCCTCATCGGAGCTGTGAAGTATCAGGGTGTTGTTAGATGAAATTGGACTCTGAACGTTCCAAAGAACAGGTAGGTGGTTTCGATGCAGCTGTTGAATCGTTGGAGATTGCTGTATAAATCTCAGGAGCTGCTGAATTATTGTCGGTACCGCTAATGTCAGATACTACACTGCTAGTGCCAAGAGTAGTTGTTGTGGTCGTGAGAGAAGGTGTATTCTTTTCCACTGGCTCGAACATTTTTGTCAGCGTATTTGACCTTTGCGATTTAGGATATTCTTTTTCTTTGGATTTACTCTTCTTATTCTTTCTATACCAAGTTGACTTTTGTTCTTTTCTCTCGAGGGATGAAAGCTGCCTTTCATAATCTGCCTTCTCTTTTAATAATTTCCTAATTTCTGTAGACATCTGATCGCATAAGGTATAATCTTGTACAGCTTTGGCTTTATTGACCCTTGCTTCTTTTATCTTCAGATGACCCTTTACGTTATCTAAAAGACTTGATAGACGTTCTGTTTCTTTTTTCCTTTCTTCAGAATAAAGTTTGGCCCTCTTTTCTTTTGAAGGACCAACTTCACTTTCACTACTACTGCAATTAGTACTAGATTGGCTGCTCCCCCTTGAATAACCTTTCTTGTAGCCATACCCTTCATTTCTAACAGTCTCTCTGGCTTTTTCATACAGCTCTCCTACAACAGTATAGGAATATAGCATTAATTGTATATATATATCCTGATGCACATACTTGAGAGAGGTTGGAAGGATGTACTGTAGAAGTACTTGTATCAAACCCTGGCCTATAATTCACAAAAACTTCCAAATTCTTACATAATTAAAATTTTGACAAGAATCAGGTTTACATATACCTCTTCTAGTGAGAAGCTGAGGACAGACTAATGCCAGTTGACCTGCTGCATTATTTACAGCCTTTTGGTAAGCAGTCAGGGATACTGAATCCTTATTTTTACCATATATCATAGATTCTAATTTGACGTTTTCCTCAACTGGTTCCACTTTGATATCCTTTAAATTAGAAAATCAAAATACGATGTATGCACTGTATCCACAAAATAACATGTGAAAGGCTTAATGCATTGTATAAAGTACAAAATTCTTTGCTACCCACCTTCACAGGTGGTCCAAAACTCAAGTCTGAATTGAGTGTAAGCTGCCTTTTCTTTTCCAACTGTTCACCTGATTTGGATAAATCATTGCAGCATTCTTTTCCTTGTTGAGTGCATTCACCTATATATACAGTATATATTTCATATATATATATATATATATATATATATATATATATATATATATATATATATATATATATATATATATATATATATATATATATATATATATATATATATATATATATATATATATATATATAGTAGAATAATAATTTAGTTTCATTCTGAATATTTTCTGTAATTTTCCAGATACTTAGAGATTGATAATTCAATAAAAATGTAAATATTTTCTCCATTACTATAGTAGTTTTTGCAGCAAAATTATTTCATCCATAAATTCAGTGTGGTCCACCTTCTCTGCATGATGTGCATAGCACACAATTTAACAAATTTAATACAAGTACCTTTCTCTTCCCATTTCTCATGTTCTTGAAGTAATAGGAGCACTGTATTATTTTCAAGACATTCCATGTAATCCTCATCTATTTCTGTCCCATCTGCCTCTAACACAGCTTTTACACAATTTCTGCCAAGTTTTTCTCCCCCTATGAAAATACAGAATTGTATACATTTAGAAAGAAACACTTTATTCAAGGATTATTACCCAAAATAGATATTTGTGCAAAATATATGTAGCAAAAGTTGTGAAATATTTTCTATATGGCACACCTTATAAAGCAAACTTTATTTTTTGCTAATATATTGGTATATATATATATATGGAAAATATATAAAGTCAAAGAATTTTGAACTTTGAAAAAAAAACCATTGAGTATAAAGTAAAATTGCATTTGGAATAAATATACTAGCAATAAAGTTCCAACAAAATTAACTCAAAATTATAGATATGAAATCTAAGACACGTTCGTACTGGTGAGATAAAAACTAAACGAGTCATGAACCACTGAAATCTGCTCCCCCCGGAAACCACATTCAATACCAAACTCAGCAACTCACCCTTCTCGAGTATTTCTTTGACTGACTTTACATTAACAATAACTTTTCTGATAGTCCTGTCGGCATTCCACACCTTCAGTGGTTTCATCTACATTATTTAATAAAGCGTCAAAAACAAGATTATGAAAATTTAAAATAGATTTTAAATATAAACGGAATTGCTCTGACGACACAGTCACAGACACGATATTTGACATTTGTACTTAAAATTTTCCCTTTATACATCCGTTGTTTCAGCTTTTAATATGCAAAGCATCTATAGATCTTAATAAACAATCAAAGAATGACAAATACATTAAAAGGATATGTAAATGACTTACCTTTCAAATATAATATATTCAAGACCCAGCTCAAGTGTCAACACACGGTCCGAAGCGTGTTCATGGCGTTTGCGGAGTCCAAAAAGAACGCAGGCTCTAGCGGAAGTGATCGAAAATTCGGAAGCAGTCCCTTCTATTGCGGCCGCGATGTATGTCAAATATTTTAGCCCCCGGGACTATGCTGAACGTCAAATTCCTCCCTCGCGGGATTGATCTTTGTATCAAATCCCGCCCCCTAGCCCTGCCTCCCCCCCCGCCGGCCTAACATTGATAGGTGCATTACTTTATGCAAATATTTTTGCATAATTTTGGTACGAGTGCAATCAAGCATTTTATTCATACATGCGTGTGTTGGTTTCGTGAGCTAGCCTGGTTATCGCGTGGGATGGCTCGTTTTCTTTTTAAACATATCTAACAACCCGCTGGCTGAGGTATATGCAGTATCTGAGTACCCTCTAGTTTTAATTGCATTTTTCAATTGAAATCGCTCGATTGAGATGCCATATCAACAACTCGTACATCGTGTTTCATCATGGGAATCCAAACACTCGAAAACAATAAAACTACTTGGCCTTCGGCCTCGTGCTTTCATCATGTTTTCTCGTGTTTGGATCCCCTGATGAAATACTCAAACTCGTTGTCGGATATATTATGTCTATGGCTTTTACACCCGACCTACATCTCTACCGTTAACAACTTTGTCACTGAAATAGGCCATAAAGATGAAATTTTTGAACGATAAGATACATTACACTGAAGATTACGCAAAATCCCCAATCATTGCATTCGTATTTTTTAAAATGCGTTATAGTTGCCAACTAGCAGTACCGTTCATGGAAAACTTGTGATTGTTTGTAATTTCTATAAATTACAGGCTAACTAGTCATGTTTATCAACTAAATATTACTTTTTCCATGTTCTTCTGGACTTCACCGTCGAATGGGGGTATATTGGACTAGCTCTCCAAGGATCCCTTCTAAAAGATCGTCATTTTCAACGCTGTAATTCTCGTTAAAACCAAAAACGCTTTCAGAACTGACGTTGCTATGGGAGCTGTTTTCAGGAACTTTACGCTGCCGTTTGAAAGGACTGCGTTCTCTCTTCAGAGTTGATTGGCTATCAGATTGGCTATCGTTGACATTAGAATGAAAACCATCCCCGCCTCTTGTATTGGAATGCTGGCTATCACTTTGTATCGGCTTCGTTAAATCTGTTAAAGAGTTGTCAAAATAACTTGTTTGATCTGGATCCATACTATCCTCAAGAAATATTTCAGAACTGACATTGCTATGGTAATCATGGGAGTTGTTTCCTGAAACTCTGCGCTGCCTTTTGATATGACTTTGTGGATAATAGCCGGAGGTACCAGGCGATGATTCTTTTCAAGAGTGACTGACATTCGGATTGGCTATTGTCGCAGTGGATATCATCAAAGCTATTTGCAGGACTGGAATGCTGGCTATCACTCTGTATCGGCTCTGTTACATCTTCCACAGAAGAGTCGTCAGAATGATTTGTCTGGTCTGGGATAATCTTTTCGTTTTCCCTTTCTATTTGATGGAGAAGAACTTCTATTTCTTGTCTGTCAAGTTTGTCCGTATCAACTTCCAATTCATCTGATATCTCATTGTTACTCACGCTTGTTTCTCGTGCCATATTCTCCATTGATTTCCGCAATGATTCTTGGATTTTTTAATTCTGTCAACGTTGCTTTCATATGCACTTCGATATCCGTTATTTTTTTCTTTTTCTTTTTCTCTGTGTTGCTAGATTCCCTCAGATTTCTTAATTTTCCATCCAGGTACAAAGACGCTTGTGTGCCTGTAGCATTTCCATGAGATTGTTTCCCACCGTGTTGTGTTTTTGGCGTCTTTCCCCATGTTCTGGATATTCTTTGTTTAATAGTTGCATTGCGTGGTTGTTTATAAGAGGGGTTTTCTTCATTTTCCACTCTGTTATTATAATTCCTTCAATGGCGGTCTTGGTCCACTTCACCAAAACTTTGTTGGTGCACACTCCTCTGCTTTTTTGTTCCAAAAAATTCTATTCAGGCATTCATAGCCACTAACACGCTTTATTTCGCCATCAGTAAAAATCTTTAATTCCCTTTTCCCTGCATTCCCAGCTAACACACAACGTTGTCACAGCGTTGCTAGAATGTTGTAGTTTGGTTAGGTCCGACCTAACCTTTAGACAACCTTTTCACAACCTTTGGTGAATAATTGGCAATGTCGTAACGTTTTAACGACGTTGTGGCAACGTTGAAATACAACGTTATATTGCGACATTGTCACAACGTTGTGGCAACGTTAAACCAACGTAGCAATACAACGTTATATCATGACGTTCGTACAACGTTGTGGCAACATTCTAACGACATTGTAATACAACGTTATATCATGACGTTCGTACAACGTTGTGGAAACGTTCTACCAATGTAGCAATAGAACGTTATATTCTGACGTTTGTTTAACGTTGTAGCAGCGTAGTTTTAACGTCGATGGGAATGACGTAATCGTATTCAGACTTATCAAAACAACGTGATGGCAACAACACAGCGCTATAACAATGCTGTGTTAGTCACTCTCGCCATGTTACGTTCGATTTCACATAAACGTTTGAGTAGGATAAGTGTTTAACTCTACGATATCTGAACTTCGTAATAATACGGTATTTTATTAATCTTTTGAATAATTAACAATTAATTAGCTCCGTGTGTTGATCACTGTTCGTATATGAAGTATATCTATTTTCGTTTATTGATTGCTCTTCAGTTCTTGTTTCGTGTGTGTTTGGAGTGCAAGGTTGGTTTGATATAAGTGCTGTATTTCTTGTATTTTGCTAATATGTTTTCTTCCTTCACGATCGAGTCGTGAATGAACAGGCAAAATCAATAATAATAATGGCATGTTCAGTTGTTAAAGGTTAATGACTAAAACTAAGCAAATTCATTAATCATACAATTAGGTATTTATGCTATTATGTAATAAAATAATATAAAATTGAAAGCGCTCTAAATTAAGAACGCAAATTCAATCAATATAAAAGCATTTGTGAAAACGTTGTCGAAAGGTCACTGTTTAACGTTGTCACAACGTTGCTGATAAAACGTTGTCAGAACGTTATCAAAACGTCGCTGTTTCGTAATTTATAACGTTGTCACAACGTTGCCTGCTGTCTACAAATTTTCGTTGCCACAACGTTAACACGCAACGTTGTCATAACGAAAATTTGTTAGCTGGGTTTGGATAAGCAGCTATATATATATCCGATCTTCCAAGAAATTTTTTCATTATGTCATCTAAAACCAAAATAAGCCATGTGTTGATTATTAAAGTAAAACTCAATAGCTGCATTAAAAGAATTTACTTTTGCTATTAGTAAACCGGCTTTCCCTCCTGGGGAAATACCCCCCACCCCCTACACACACATTTTTCTTCTTGATATAGAGTCGTTCTTTATAATATTGTACGTTAAGATTACTTTTAGCGTATACTTGTAAGAATGCGTGTAAAAATGCGTCGTCCTTTGTTTAGTTTATTTGTAACTTTCGACAGACTTCGACCTTACATTCCATCTATTTACATTCAGCGTTAACTTAAGTATGTTTTCCCGCGGTCTACAGACCTTATTCAATATAAACTAGCCCTCATCATCTCGTTTTGAGGTAAAAATCCTTTTTTGAATTTCTCACATGAAAACAAGTTAATACCCAGCTAGCCTAATAACGTTGTGAGAATGTTGTAGGAACGTTTGACTTACGTTCTGAAAACGTTGCCATACAACGTTATGACAACGTGATTTTGTCGACTCCACTATACGTTGTCAGAACGTTACGATGAACGTTACGATTTAACATTACCACAACCTTGCTACAACGTTACTGGTTTGTTGAAAAATCTTCGGAAATTTTTAGTATATTAAATCATTACCACAAGACAAGCATTAATTTATTTCAAATAATCTTTATTATTCATTACTCAACAATATCACAAAGGTTTTCTAGTCTTAGGGCAGTGACAGGTCCAGTTGTTGACCGTTGGAATGTCAAGTTGTGCTTAATAATTGTGTTCGCTTCTCTTGATTAACTGCTTTCGATGGTTAGTCCATACACTGGCTACAGAAGAAAGGGTAGAACTTAGCCAGATGAATGTCTATATTATAAAAGAAAAGAAAAGAGTAGATTTGATTTGATTTTCACGTCTATTTCATTGGTAGGAGGTTTTTAGTCAATGAACAGCTTAGCTGACTGATAGGCGCTCAAATGACATAGAATATTTCAGTCTACTAGTTCTCTACAATTACGATAGAAAAATTAGTTCTAGTGACAAGGCAAATCTACCCTAAGATCAGGAAGATCCCGCAATAATAACGCCGGGAGCAAGGTAAATAATTAACGGCAACTCGACTCTGTCAACTCGCTATTTAAAAGCAAAACTTGCTATTAAGATAACGCGCTATTATTACAACAGAGTATATAGCTGTCATTTAAGTATCTATACTAGTATACTTACTGTATTATCCATGTACTTGAAGGCTTTCTAGAATACCGTACCACAAACCAGGAAGCCAATCTTGACGTGAGAATAGTTTTGAATTTCGCAGTCAAAGTCTATGTTATTTGATCATCTAGAAAGGTTTCCTGAACGTGTCAGAACAAAGTTGTAGAAAAACATTCTACCAACGTTAATACAACGTCGTTGCCAATGTCTCTATAAAACTTCTCGAATACTTCTTAAGTACATTTTTTAAGGTTGGCCACTACAACATTAATTGATTGTAAGGTTAGTCCCTGGGTCAAAATTTTTCTAAAAGTTATATTTCAAAAGCTTATTAGTTTTATAAGGAACGTCTGATAACGTTATGTGAACGTAGTAATACAACGTTAAACGAGAACGTTCGTGTAACGTTGTGTAACTTGATCTATTGTGGACTAGAGAAAAACAATGTTGTGGCAAACTTGTGGCAAAGTTAGGTCCGACCTAACCAAACCACAACCTAGATACAACGTTACGATTACGTTGTGTGCTAGCTGGGTAAGGGCTAATAGCAGGCGGTGTGCGCACTACGACCTTGGGAATTATGGGTAAAATTCTAAAATGCATTCATTTGACACAAGACGCCGTGGCGCTACAAGCTGTCAAGTCAAGCGAGACCTCGTCAAGACAATAGCACGCTGTATTTAGATATGGGCATCAATTCTCTGTTGCCCTTTTTAAAACAAGTCACGGAAAAAATTAAACTTTCGTTATTAAAAGGGCAAACTGCGGCAGTGGACGCTTCGTGCTGGATATATAGGGCACTAGCTACAAGTATCAGTCATAGTGGCGACGATCGGAGGTGAGATATGTGTTTTTCTTTGTGACTTGTGTATTCTGACTGCGTGACACGCAGTCAGAATACACAAGTCACAAAGAAAAACACATATCTCACCTCCGATCGTCGCCACTATGACTACTAATTTGCGATTACGTTACTTTAGGTTACAAGATATTCTTACTTCATATATATTGCTGTTCTCGAAAGAAACGAGATAAAACCTTTTGTCGTATTTGATGGCTTACCGTTACCAGCCAAATAAGCCGAACGTATTAAAAGAACAAGGTGAGAGAGGACGCAAAGCGAATTATGCAAATTACCCCGTCCTTGTATCCGTTTAAATTTCGTAAAACGCTTGTTTCTATTAGCCTGGTTGATATGCCAATTTCTTGTCCTAATTTTATTTTTAGACACCGGGACGAAATTAAAATAAAGGCTGCAGAGCTTATGAAGAAAGGCGACACAACGGCAGCAAACAAGCTCTTGGCAGGATCTGCTAAGATTTCTTACGCCATGACAACAGAATTTATCAGAGTAAGTTGTAGAATGTTGTTGTATTAATTCATGAATAACTCCGTTAAATATTCTTCCACTTAAGTACTTGCTCCCTTTTTAAACGTTTTCTACCGTTATACGGTAGTTCTGCCGTAATAAAGGAATCCAATATGTTGTCGCCCCATACGAAGCAGATGCACAAATTGCGTATCTTTTGAGAAATGTCTTCGCTGACTTTGCCATCAGCGAACATTCAGATTTACTTGCATTCGGATGTCAGAAGGTGAGAATATATAATCTGTCAGTCTAATTAAAGTTTAAGAAAGGAAACTCGAAAATGTTACAACTCTCTTTATATTTTTAAAATATGAACCCGTGCGGAGTTTCCCTTTATCCATATTCCCTTCTTGGACTGTTATATTTTATTCTCTATATAAATGATCTACCAAAGTGTGTAAAAAACTGTAATATAAGTATGTATGCAGACGATACGGTTATCTACTTGGCAGCCAAGACAGAAACAGAAATTGAAATAACATTACAAAATGATCTAAATAGGATATCAGAGTGGATGAAAGAAAACAGATTGATTGTAAATCATACAAAAACCAAAATAATGCTTATTGGATCCAGACTAAGATTAAGAAACACCCGGGCACTTGATATATTGTTAGGAGAAAAAGTATTAGAGCGTGTGACAAAGTTTGAATACCTGGGTGTTATTCTTGACCAATATATGGTATGGTATGAACACGTGGAATCAATTGCGGAAAAGGTGGCAAAGAGATTGGGCATTTTATCTAGAATCAGACACTGTTTGACACTGGCATTCAATCAATCATCAATCAATCAATCAATTTATTCAAGGTACCCAAGAGGTCCTTGCAGGAGAATCTAGAGGTTAACCCTATGTAAAGATCCCCTAAATTAATAAAATTACAATCCTTAATACTAAAATACATCGAAATCTTAAATATTAAAATTTAAGTTATTTAAATTAGATACTATTCTACTTAGATATTAAAAATATTTAAAAAAAATAAATAAATAAAAGATAATAAAAAACACTAAAAATAATAACTAATACATGTTCATATGTGATTTAAGTTGGTTTTTAAACTGTTTAAAATTATTTACTTCTACAACACTACTAGGCAAACTATTCCAAAGATTAATTATCCTAACAAAAAAGGAATGTTTGTAACAATTCAATCTAGGTAATTTAGTGTACAATGTATAATTATGGTTAGACCTTGTCTTAGTTATGTGTCTATATTCTAATACATCGTCGAAAACAATTCCATTAAGACCAAACACAGTCTTATAGCATTCAACCAAGGAGAAATACTCTCTTCTTTTTTCCAGTGTATCCCATTTTAGTAAATTACAGCGCTCTTCGTACGGCATTTCTCCTCGTTTCTGTTTCAGTACTATTCTTGATGCTCTTCTTTGGATACTCTCTAAGGCTTGTACGTCTTTGACCAGGTAAGGTGACCATAATGGAGCTGCGTATTCTAATGTTGGTCTTACCAACGCTTTATATAACATGGTGAAAATTTTTTTGTTTGATGAGCCAACAGTTCTTTTAACCAAGCCCAATAAGCGATTGGCTTTATTAACAGCGGTGTTAACTTGTTTACTCCATACCAAATTTCTTGTCATAATTATACCCAGATCTTTGAATTGATTGACCACTTTGAGTGTTTTTCCAATAAAATGGTACACAGGTTCCGAGGAGTCTCGTTGGTGTGTAATCCGCATCACTTCACACTTATCGGGGTTGAAACGTAGTTGCCAGGTATTGGCCCAGTTACTCATGCGATCCAAGTCAGATTGAAGTGATAATTTATCGTTTTCAGCATCATTTATTTCTCGGTATACTTTGGTATCATCCGCAAAAAGCTTTATAGAACTTTGTACTTCGTTTGGCAAGTCGTTGATGTACATTAAAAAAAGGATTGGTCCAAGGATTGTTCCCTGAGGTACTCCAGATTTTACTTGCGACCAATTGGAATATGATCCTCGGACTACAACTCTTTGCAGCCGATTGGTGAGAAAACTTCGAAGCCATTGAAATAAAGCTCCATTAACACCAAACTGTTTTAATTTGTAAAGTAGACGTTCGTGTGGAACACTGTCAAATGCTTTACAGAAGTCTAGAAATACAACGTCAGTTGGTTTAGTATTGTTTCTTGACTTTACCCAATCGTTGTAACACAATAGTAATTGCGATACAGTAGATCTGCCTTTTAAATATGCAAATTGATTTTGGTTGAAGATTTGCCGACTTACCCAAAAGTCAACCATTCTTTCTCGGACAATCTTTTCTCCTACCTTGGATATAATTGATGTAAGAGAAATTTGTCTGTAATTTTCTCGTTTAAATTTCGAGTTTTTCTTGTGGATAGGAGCTATATTTGCCTTTTTCCAATCTAATGGTAATATACCTGAGGAGAAGGACTTGTTGTATAAGTTGGCCAATGACAGTGACAAATAAGAAGCGCATTCCTTTAGAATGACTGGGGGAATGTTATCAGGCCCTGGGGACTTGTTAATGTCTAAGTTTTTTAAATGCCTTTCAACTTCTTCTGGCGTACATACTATATCGTTTAACTCGTCATCCACCACGCGGTTTATTGTTGGAAAGTTTTCAAAATCTTCTTCCGTGAACACTGATGAAAAATACGTGTTCAGATTTTCAGCAATGTCTAAATCATTTGTAATCTCCTCGTTTCCTACTTTTAAATAGACTAGATTGTTAGTTCCTTTGCGTTTTGAATTGACGTATCTCCAGAATGGTTTAGCATTGTTTAGTTTCATTTTTTCTGTTAAGTCAGTAATATACTCCCAACGGGCCGAGTTGCACTTCTTTTTAACCATGTTATTCAATTTTTTATAATATTTCCAATCACGATTTTTATCGGATCTATTCGCCTTTCTATACGCGGCATTTTTTTTTCCGACATAATGAAATTAATTCTTTTGTGATCCATGGCGTGTCCTGCTTTTTCTTTGCCTTGACCTTTGGTATGCAGTCATCCATTGCAGCTAATAATAGATCTCTCCACTCCGACCAGTTGTTGTTAATGTCGTCGTCTGTCATTTTCCCTAATACCATCAAATCTTTGGCAAGAAGTTCTCATACTTTGTAATAAAAATTTTTATAGCTTATAATTTGAAGTTCTCATAATTTGGTGGTAATTAAAAATCTTTAATTTTAAGGTGTAGTATTTGCAAGTTACAGTATCTAATAATTATGTAATTAAATACTGTTACTAATAGTGTTTTGCAGTTGCGAGACAAAAGATCTTCAAAAATAAATAATTTACATGGTGTACCCACAAATCTCCAACGTCTTTATTAAATACTTATATTTCTTATGTTGTTAGATGAGAACTCTACAATAATGCAAGTGACAATTATATCAATAGATGATGCCTGGTTTTCCATATAAAATTCCTTTGTTTCCAGTGATAACATTAAATCTGCGGAAAATTAAATTCAAATATAATGGCCAAGTTTACAATGGGATAGTAAACAAAGATGTTAAAATACAGCCAGGAGAATTTATCTGCACAAGTCACTGCAACATCAAGTTTCAAGAAGAAGACTTTACAGTGCTGTAGGTGGTTTCTCCATTAAGGAGTAAAACAAAAAACGTTGAACAACAAGATATGCAAAGGTTGTGAGAACCAGAAAAGCACTCTTCCGTTCAAAGTTATGGGAACATGTTACTGGCCTAGTCGACAAGAAGTCCTAGAGAAAGCTAGTCAATATTTGAACGAGTACAACCGCCCTGTCTCTGTTGATCTCATCGAAGAACCAGAGAATGTGAATGACAGCAATGCAATTGCAGTATACATAGCGGTTTCCGATGAATTTAAGAAGGTTGGATATATTGTAAAGGAATTAACCTGTTATCTCAAGCCAATTTTAAAAACTTTGGTGTCAGTAAAAGACATTCGCTTTAGCACAACTTATTATACAATGGGTTTTTACATTACAATTGAAATAACAAAGCAGGGAATGTGGCACAAAAAGGTCATTGAGGCTAGCAAGAAAGTAAAATGATGTAATGCAATGAGCTATGGAATTTGAACTCGACACTTTTGGAAACAGTATAAATATTATATTATATTAATTACATGTAATATCTTATAGGAGTTGTTTATTTTGAAGCTTGTTAACAGTCAAGTTGTAAGATTGCTAGTACAAGCTGTAAAAACTACCAGGGAATGTGGCGCTAAAATTACAGCTTGTACTAGCAAATTTAGTATGAATATATAATTATAGTATGTACATATTAATCAGGCACTGTAATTCAGGCTTGCGCTGACTGAAACCCTATTTTATTTCCTGCAATTTACATGCATTTTGATTTAATAAATTATTATTTAATAAATTACATGTATGAACTAAACATTGACGAAAATGTAATGTAGAGAGTTTCAGATACAAGTACGAGTAGGACTAAGAAATTAAAGTATACTACCACAAATGTTGGTATTACTGTTTGACTTTGACTGAGTGCTGGTGTCAACACAGGATGAGAATGGACGTTTAGTTGCAAATGGGTTTTTTTATGGCAAAATCTCTTAGTCATACTTGTACTCGTAGTCAAATTTAATGTTAACTAATGTTCTAAAATAAGGCTTGGTGAATCGTCGTCTCTTGATTGACAAGGGACTTGTGATGGTGGTAATGACACTGGAGCTTTGTGGAACTGACCTCTTGCTGTCAGTTGGCCACGTTGTGGAAGAGAAGCTCGATTAGCAACAAAAAACCCCAGGATCTCCTCTACGAGATAATTCAATTTTGTCCAACCTTTCCACAGTTTCAGGACCAGTAGGGTTGTTGAATGAAGGTAACTCGAAATATCTATATCGCTCTTTAACACCAGTCCAATAATAAAATGCCAGATTGGGGTCGATTCGTTTCGTAAACTCGTTCAGTATTTTTGTTGACTCTTCATAAAACTGCTTGAGGTCGAACACAAGCCCAAACATTTCGTGCAGGAGTACCACAAAACCTTCAACATCATCTGTGGAGGATGCTCTGGGATGTTCTGCAGGCAAACCCCTCTTGATGTACTCTTTAGTTTCCTTCGTAGTTTACGACTTTCAATATTAGCAATGAGGCCAACAATCAGCTCGCGTGTAAAACCACAAATTCCTTTGATGGACATATAACACATATTGGTCAGAACAAGCAGAAGCATGTTAAACCAGTTCCGCCAATGAATATGGCATATAAATACATTATCTTTAAGAACAACAGTCACAAATAGGAAGTTGTAACATTTACCTGTTAACATCTATTAATGAAGTTTCTATTTGCCCTGTCCCATGACATCCAGTTCATCGAGAATCCAGTCCTTCATTTCTCTCAAGTGCCTGGAGCGCTGGTTTTCGCTTAGTCCCCGACCATCAACAGCCTTGTGCCAATTCCGGATTATCCCCAGCACATGTGCTTCATTGTTGTGCCCATTCTTTTCCAAAAACTCGATAACTCCACGAGAAATGACACGTTCGCAATCTGGAACAGACTGCTTGTTCTTACCAGTAAGCGTTTCATACGTCAAACCAGTTGTAGGATCATGAAGTGCTTTTCGTAATGATCTAAGGTCAACATTGGGAATGTTTCCTTCTGTAAGACACGAGATAATTATCTTTAATAGGTGGTTGTGATCCTCCCTATGATGAACATACTCATTAGTACGAACATCGTTTTCAGGTTGGTACAAATTATTGAAGAAATCTGCAGGATCATCTGGGTTGTCTTTCAGTTCTTGCAATTGGGACCGATAGAGATAAATTGCCATCAGGGACTTAAGTATTTCCCCGGTCGTTTTGTCTCTTCCTGAACAACAGTAAAATAAATGTATTCAAAAACTTCATCAAAGAGGAGTTGCTCTTGTACTTAGAAGTAGTAGATAAAACAGAAGTAGTAGATAATATTATACATCAACTATAAATTGTCCAATCAGAAAGCTAGATTTGTAAGTCGTATTTGATCTTACGCCACAGCGGATGATTTGAGCTAGTGTGGTATGGTATACCATGCTAGCTCAAATCACCCACTGTGGCGGCGGGATATTCATTCAAATCACCTGCCACTGCATGTGATTTGAGCTCGAAAACCAAAACAAGGCTTGGTGAAACTTGACCCATTAAGTGGCAATGGATGCACTTTAACATTTTATTCTATCTAACACAAGACAATTTATTTTAGCTAAGCATTGAGCCCTGATGTGCCCTTGTTTCTTAATGGGTTAATTTACCCCATGAATTATTCATAAATGTTTAATTTGTTTTTAACCTATGGATATTTCTAGGCTTTATTTTATGAAATAAACTCACTTTTATTTAGCATAAAATCACATGGCACAACAGTCCTGTTTGGCAAACAAAAGGGTTAGCCATTTTGATGTGATAATTTTATCTGTAGCCCTACCTTTAACCCAAGGTCTGGGGTCGTAACAGAATGGGAATAACTTTCTCCTAAGAATCAGAAGTGCATCACAAAGTGACATGGGGTTGTCGGTTTGGCAAATCAGCTCATGCACGAGCATTACATCTTCCACAGGTACTGAGGGATGTTGGCTGATAGGGTTTCCTAACAAAAAGAAAATGTGAATTGTGATATTAATATTAACCCATTAAATGGCAAGGTCGCATTGTTAACACTGCATTAACCAATTTATAAGGGGCAAGGGATCATCAGGGTTCATCACTTAGGCGAATAAAATTGTCTGGCAAAATGCTAAGTGTGCCCTTGCCCCTTAACGGGTTAACCCATTAAGGGACAAGGGCACATCAGAGCTAATCCATTAGGTGAATAAAATCGTCTGGTGTTAGCCAGAATAAAATGCTACTGTGAGGACTAGGGTGTTAGCCAGAATAAAATGCTAAGTGTACCCTTGCCCCTTAATGGGTTAATGGCAATTGTGTGGTTAAAATCAATGACATAATTTAAATTGTTGTTTCATTATTATCCACATTGTTTTATTCATAATATAATTATGAAATATTTTTCATTTCATAAGTAATATAACTTCTTTCAAGACGATACCGGTCATATTACTGTAGTTGTAAAAATGTCATGAAACATAACATAGGAAAACAAAGAATACTGACATCACAAGGATCATGAAACAGCAGGATTAACACATTTACTGGGAACAAGGGGAACAGCACCACTGCTATTACCCCATTTACCCAAACAAAGCTGAGAGAAAAATCAGAAAGTACAGATAAATTTACAATTTACATAGTACAATAATAGTACAATTTGAATTAATCGAATACATACCCGCTTGGTCCATCGTAAACAACTTGGTAATAGTATTTACATTAATACTTCTAGCTTTCTTCTTTGCATTCATGATGATTTGAACAACCGATACTGGACGACGTTTCCCTTTTGTTCGAAGTGAGTTGAATTCACCATCAGTGGTAAAACCTGAAATTTAATTAAAAAGGAATACATGTACCCGGTAGTATGCATTTTAACAGTTCAATGTTGTATACAAGGTGTTCATAATCTGAATTCAAAACACCTTAACACCAAGTGGTGTATTAACCCATTAAGGGGCAAATTGGCACACCAGGACTCTACACTCTGCTGAATAAAGTCATCTGGGGTCAGCCAGAATAAAATGTTAAAGTGCGCACTTGCCCCTTAATGGTGTGCCGTTAGGCACATCAAGGCTCTGCTCTGCTGAAAAATTGCATTAGCCAGATCAAAATATTACCCATTAAGGGGCAAGGGAACATCAGGGCTCATCAGTTGGGTGAATGAAATTGTCTGGCGTTAGTCAGAATGAAATGCGGAGTGTGCCCTTGCCCCTTAATGGGTTAATCTTATTGAGATACTGGAAATGAAACCAGGTAACTAACACTGTTCAAAAAACATACACCTAAGGTACAGTATGCATAATACCACACAAGCTAAAGTAATAATATTATATACCCCCTTCCCAAGACAAATCTAACAAGTTTTCTTTTGTTATACATATTTTTTAAATACTTACCAACAGTTACCATGTTGACTGCTACCATGGCATCCTCAATCTCTATCTCAAGCTCTTTAATTTTTGCATCTGTTATGGAACTGAATGGTAAAAATCTCACTGGAATGGCATAAGGTTTGGTATCCCTTAGCTCGTCAGAAATCATGAATATCATGAGATGACTAGCAGCAACTCGTTTCTTGGTGTAGACTTCTTTAAAGTAATTCAGGAGTTTATTGCACAGTTTAACAATACAAGCTTTCACAACTTGTTGCTGGCCACATACTAAGTATTTTCCAATACATGCAATCTCCTTACTGAGTTCCTGGTTCTGCTTTAAAATCTCTTCATAACTAATAAGGTCCCATGAAAGTTCGATCATCATGTTGTCTGATGGTCGTGATGCTTCCAAAACTTTCTTGTAGGCTTGCCTTGCTCGAGTTTCACCAGCAGTAAGGAATTCCACACAACTGTTGACCATATCTTGTAGCTTTTGGAATTCACCATGAGTGAACTGAGATTTGGAATAAGCAGCCAAACTCTTTATAAAGGAGCAGTCGGCTTTGTATTGATGAAACAAACCCTGCATGTAGCCATCTCCAAGGTCTTCATCACCTGCCCATTTTCCATGGACACTCTCTCTTAAACCTTTGTGGACATCACATGCATCGGCTTTTATCCACCATCGGCCCTTTGGGTTGCTTGTTGCAGCTTGCTTTAAGGCATTCATCTACAACAAAAAAAATGGACTGGATAAAGATGATTGTCTTAAGCTTCATCTGTCTAAAGAAATGGAGTCCTATGGAGTCCTTTGCATAATCTGTAAATCGTGACCAAAGATCTTTCGGAGAAGTTTTTTTTTTTGTAACATTAGAGGCCAAGAATAGGGATCAAATTTCTTTTTGTCTTTGCCTCGTGTGAATAGCATGGGTTCGTTTCTCACATCGTTATTTTTTTATATATTGTACCATTTTACACTGTAATCTCAAGGTTATCCTAGGGCGAATTCAATGAATTTCGGCATGATTTTCGGAATATTGTAGGGGAGACGCACACGTAGGTGGTGACTAAAACAAATAGAGCCAGTAAAAAGAAGATAACAGTGTTTCAGTTAAAAATTAAACCATCTGCCAGAAATGCAAAAGCAATGTAATGTTAAAAATAATTTTATTATACCTGAACATCGACAGTTCTTGAAAATCCAGAGGCCAAGATAAGCTTTTGAATTTGGCGTACTCAAATGCTTGCCACATTCACTGTGCTCTGTTTGAAAAAAAAAGGCTTGTAAGTAGTAATAGACCCCCATATGGAGTTCAAAGGGATGCCACCTCATTAAATATTCAACTTATTATTTATTCATTCTCAGGCTCCTTCAGGACCTCCTAACCCTAACCTCATTATTTATGCTTACATCATTATTTCTCAGGCTCCTTTGGGACCATCTTACCCTAACTTTTATCCAACCCCCCTAAACCCTAGCTGTTACTCAACCCCCTGGTTTTCACTACGTCATAATCGACTTATTATTTATGCATCGTCATCCTTAGCTTTTATCCAACCCCCGCTATTCACTACGTCATAACCGATAGCTCTCCGACTGATTTCCGAAGTTCTGGGTTACGTCATTATCAAAAGGCATTCGACTTATATTCCTTATAAGTAATAGTAATTACCTTTTCATTTATACACTTCATCCTACTACCAGTTAACACTTGTGGGACATGTAACAAAATAGACGTTCTTTACAAGGAACTAAAGAGAAATTAGTAGACACACTTTATATTTTTATCCTAAATCTTGTCTAGAGGAATATAGTGGGTTTCAAAACACTGCAGGAGACAAAAGAAAAAACTCATCAAGGGTATTAGGGGGATTAAGTGCATGAATAAAACAATGAGACTTGTTTCGGGCAGAGCTGTAACCATAGAAATGTACATGCAACTCACCGTAGAGAATAAGAAATTCAAAGCGTTTGGTTTAAAATAATTTATTGAGAAATATATCTTTACTCTTGATTATTTAGTGATCTATCGGTAACACGAGCATATCGGCATACAGTACATCTTATAATACGTAGGGAGGGACTTGTATTTGCTAATCCGTCCCGTTCTAAATATACACCCAAATACCCTCCATTACCCCTTGACATCTCTATATACACTCCAAAGTCCCTCTATGTACCCTTTAAACACCTCATTAAACCCAAACATCCTTTAGGATTCAATGATTCAATCGATGATTTATAAAAAAAACATGAAAAACAACAAAAACCAAAAAGACTCTCGCACGTGCAGTATACAGAAGGGAAAATTAGAACCTAAATTATTAGACTGTAATTTAGAAAATATAAGTGAAGAAATCAACAAGTCATGAGACGATTTTAGAGGAGGAATTACTTTGAGAACCCATAAGAGCAATTTTGAACGCATCAAAATACAAACGAAACATTAGCCTAAGGGATGACTGAGTACGCACACAGAGAATAATTGCAGCCTAATTAAGTTTGAGAAACAAAACTTTTACACATCTATGAAATGTTTTCAGGCATTTGGTTTAGTTATTAATTTTCTAGCTTAATTTACAGAGAAAGCGATAAAGAATTGGATAAAGAATTGGTTCAAAAGGATTGCGCGAATACTACCCCGTTGGAAAGACACACCGCAACAACTAAACCTTTGTTGACAACAAGCAGTAACCATTGATTACTAATACTTAGATTGAGGTGATGTCTTCGAAAGTCCAAAACCGTTGTGTAAACACGGAACGGGTTGCCGTACTCGTAAAGTCAATCGAGAAGTCGCGAGTATGAGGAATTGAATCGAGAAACTGTAAGAACGTAAGGTACAGACGAAATATTATTTGTCTATAGAATGGCTGAGTGCAATGTTTAAGTCCATGTACACTATTGGTGTTAATGACTCATTAGCAATTTAAACAAAAGAACGTGTCTGGGCGAGTTTGGGCGACGTCAGAGCTTAGACAATGAAATCCTAATTAATATGGTTTTCTCGGCGTATCACTTGCTTGCTATTTGCTGTTGGAATAAGACCGCAGAGATGGAGGGTTTATATGAAAAATTGTTTTCAATGTTCGAAGCTATTTACAATGAAACTTTGTGGGAAGAATATTCGAAGCTTTGTCATGAAAAGTGCTACGGTTGTAGGACTAACTATCCTAGTCAGAAACAACACAGTTGCCCAACAGATGATGAGCAATGGAGATTGTGCTACGAAGAGACCAGGACAAACGTCGACGAACGTATCTGGATAGAGTTCAACGAAGGGATGCAGGCGTTGAAATTACGAAACCAAAGAGACAATAAATACTCTCAAGACGCTACAGAGACAATGGTTGAGCCGGTGGAAATTGATGACTCGCCAAATATTCTTTCTATATCTCTTCTGTTTAGCTGTCCATTAAAGTATCTGTACCAAGTAAAAGACACTGGTGTAAAATTTACGAGTACGATAAAGAATCCTCGGGAGGCTTACCAGGAGTATCTTCTTGAAAAGTCTAGAAACTTAACGACGAAAAGCAATCTGAACTAATGCTATATGTGTTATGAGAACATTATCGAGTTAATCCAAAGTTAAATTATGTTTTAAGTTAAATAAAATTTCTTGGACTATTTAGTGTGTAAGAAAGATGTGTAATTTTATATGTGTGTAATTTTATCTGAAGAAAAATTAATAAAGACATATGAGCAACATTATAATAGTTCTTTGTAGTTTATTTTTATATTATAACAAATTACAGTGTACATATTGACAGCTAATTATTTACATAAACAAATGTTTTTAAATAAACTGTCCTGCGTTTACGGTTTCTTCTAGCGCACCCACTTCTTATAGATATCGTTTCTTTCTCTGTTTTCAAAGCACTGCTCGCTCTTTATAGGGAATTTTTATATTTGCCGTTTTTTGCGTTGTTTATTATTTACGGACTCCCCCTGCTGCTCTCTTAGATAATTATTGAAGTTTGTTGCCATTTCCTCTTGTCTCCTTATAATGCTTTTCAAAGTTTTCTCCATATGTAGTTCTGTGCTGTCTGTGATAGTTTCTTTACTCTGTAAAGGTACACATATTCCAATTTTACTTCATTTTAGCCATTTAGCGCGTTCTTTGTTATCCATGTGATGTACTTGATCAAGATGATTTGCTAGCCTTGCAAGATTAGTGCTTCCGCAACCGAAGACAGGACAGTTTCTACGTGTGCGACCCATGTTTAGTTGTTTACTCGAGCAATGACAGAAAGCATTTGACGTGGTTTTTTTTGCATGTTAGATGCTTTTATTAGGTCCATTTAGGCCCTATTTGGCCTTTTTTGGCCCGTTTAGGCCTTTTGACCCGTTCAAAGATACCCCATCACCCTGGGGCACCCCCAAAGATACTACCAATACCCCTGGGGTGCCCCCAAAGATATCCCCACCACCCGCGGTAACTTATACATTTAACCTGTACCAAAGGAATATCAGAAAGACATATACATTATTTGTAAATATTTTATTGAACTTCAGCATAGTACAGAAGATGTTTCAACGATTCAACAGTAACTTTAATTCTTATAATTGGTGTCATTCCAATACTATGGTGTTTAGATTGATTGTAGGAGTACACTAGTTTTTGTAATACTGGTTTATTTCATTTGACGAAATCTAAACATAAATAATCACGAACATTTTTTGTTAGGACAAAGTAACTAGCGTTGAGAGAGATGGTACGATGGTCTTTGCTTTGATGAAACAAAATTTTGCACAATATAAATCACGCTGAGATTACCATGATGGGATTTTTTCGTGAACAGTTTGACTATAATCGTATCTTTTTCACCCATCATGTCATCCATGACAAATAGATTTCTTATTGGGGGATTAATACTATCCAATATAGATTTGGATAAACATTGCACAAACTGAATCCCAGGAATAAGAAGTTCCATTTTAGCAAACGTGTCTTGGTAATATTTTCTGGGACAGGGTCGATCATGATTTGGGATAAATGAGTAACTCATGAGTAACTCATGAGTAACTCATGAGTAAATGAGTAATTCGTGAGTAAATTAGTAACTCATGAGTAAATGAGTAACTCATGAGTAACTCGTGAGTAAATGAGTAACTCATGAGTAAATGAGTAACTCATGAGTAAATTAGTAACTCATGAGTAACTCGTGAGTAAATGAGTTACTCATTTACTCATGAATTATATACTCACGAGTTAATTACTCAGGAGTTACTCATTTACTCGCGAGTTACTCATTAGTTACTCATTTATCCCAAATCATGATCGACCCTGTCCCAGAAAATATTACCAAGACACGTTTGCTGAAATGGAACTTCTTATTCCTGGGATTCAGTTTGTGCAATGTTTATCCAAATCTATATTGGATAGTATTAATCCCCCAATAAGAAATCTATTTGTCATTGATGACATGATGGGTGAAAAAGATACCATTATAGTCAAACTGTTCACGAAGAAATCCCATCATGGTAATCTCAGCGTGATTTATATTGTGCAAAATTTTGTTTCATCAAAGCAAAGACCATCGTACCATCTCTCTCAACGCTAGTTAAAAATGTTCGTGATTATTTATGTTTAGATTTCGTCAAATGAAAGAAACCAGTATTACAAAAACTAGTGTACTCCTACAATCAATCTAAACACCATAGTATTGGAATGACACCAATTATAAGAATTAAAGTTACTGTTGAATCGTTGAAACATCTTCTGTACTATGCTGAAGTTCAATAAAATATTTACAAATAACTGGGGCACCCTAGGGGTATTGGTAGTATCTTTGGGGGTGCCCCAGGATGATGGGCAGCGGCGTAGCTAGGAATTTCCTCAGGGGGGGCGAGCATTGAAAATTTCCGACAAAAGGGCGTGGTCAAATGGGCGTGGCTATAATAGTACCGCATAATTAAAGACTGGCTTATATTCGATATCTAAATCGAGTGTCGACGGATAGAAAGTAGCCTGCGTAGCAAAGGAATAGGCAGAATTTCAAACTTTTAGTACATCTCCCAGTGCAAAATAATCTATTTTTTAATAACATATGAATCGAGTTGGACAAAAATATTTACAAATCGTGCACACAAACATCGTTAAATTAAATCGTCATTGAAAAATCCTTCTTGTTTTTTCACTTAGAAATGGTTTTTGAAGTTCTCTAATGGAAATATCGGAAACACTTTCGCGATTAATGGAAATGCACGCCAGATTAGAGAGGCGATTTTCAGTCATTGTGCTGCGCAAATAAGTCTTTACCCGCTTCAAACAGCTGAATGCTCTCTCGTCATGTGCTGATGAAACGGGTAATGTAAGCGCAAGTTTCAGCAACGTCACAATATTTTCAAATTGAGCTGAGAGGTTGTGTTTTTCCAAGAAAACCAAAAGGTCCTCTGCATCCCGCGGAACAGCTTCGCCATCTATAAAGTCCCAAGCATTCAGTAAAGCGTGTATGTTTTTGTATTCCATCAATACTGTCGCCTCGGTGGAAAGGTCTTTCGAATAGAAGTTACACAAAGTTTGTACTTGCTGTAAACTCGATTCGGCAGGAACGTCTCCATGTTTGTCCAGGAAGGTTGTAGGAGAGATACAATCAAAGGCCTTAAGAACGCCAACTGTAGTATCGTTGAAGCGTGTCTTAAGGTCCGCGATGATTGTATCTAGAACGACATTGTACACTTCAATTCTGAACTTCTCTTGAGCATCGATAGTCTGCTCTTCGTCTTGTGTCTCGTCGAAAAATCCTCTTCTTCTTCGTCGTCTTCTCGTTTCAAACTCTGCCGGAAGGTCAAGAGAATTACAACGTTCCCTTGTTTTTGCTATGGTGGCATCAAAGTGGTCGTTGTTGGATCTCATAGTTAAAAATTGCTGAATACATGCTTCAATCAATTGGCACGATACACCGATGTTCAGAAAAGGGCCTTGAACTTTGTCAGTTGCCGCTTTCGTGATCACCAAAATATGGAACCAAAAGTAGAGAAGCACCAGGAAGTCAAAGCTTCTAAGTCCGTTAAGAAGACCACTTGCATCCGAAAGACCACGCGCGTCAAGTTGATTGTGTGCTATTAACACCTCCAGAGCATCTAGATAACAATCAAAATTGTCTCTTACATGTTCTACTGCATTCGCTCTTGCAGCCCAGCGGGTGTCGGAAAGGGACTTTGGCATCTCGGAGCTTCGCTTAGCACTTTCTTGAGACTTGTGCAATTGTGCGATTCTCCTTGGACTAGCGACAAAAAAACTGTAAAGGCTCCCAAGCAGTCCAAAAAAAGACTTTACAGGTACACAGGTTGTGGCTACCTTGACTAGCACCAGGTTCAACCGATGTGCCATGCAGTGCACATACAATGCAGAGGGGGTAATTTCGCGAACTAAAGCTTGCAGTCGTCCATGAATTCCAGACATCGTTGAACAACCATCCATTGCTTGCCCTCGAATGAACTCGGTACTGAGCTTAAAATGTACCAAAAGTTCGAGCAATTTGTCGCGAAAATCAATAGCTTTCGAACCTGTCATTTCGTCAAAACAAAGAAAACGTTCAACAGGTTTTCCATTGCTGACATATCTCACCGAAAAAGCCAATTGGTCAACGTGTGCGATATCAGGCGTAGTATCAAGAATTACACAAAAATACTTAGCGACAAGTATTTCTGAAATAATCTTTTCTCTAATAACTCTGGCTATGGAATCGATTATCTCATTCTGAATCTGCGGGGAAGTGTACTTGCTTCTAGATTTCTTGCTGGCCAGATAGGATGCCATAACTGGGTCGTGCCTTGCAATCAGTTTAAGCAGTTCCAGGTAATTACCACTATTCCCAAACGTTGTCATCAAATTTTCGTGACTTTCGAAACGATGGCCTCGAAAAGAAATCCCTTGCAGGGCCAAAAAGAGTGTTGCAGAAAAAATGCGATCAAGAATTTGCAGTGTTTTCTCTCTCTCTCTGTCAAGTTGCTCTTGGAGATGTGCATCAATCGTCTTCCCTGTAGATAATCGGTATTCGAATGATTTCCAGTGAGCAAGACTGGTGCAATGGCTTACAGAATTTTCATGGCCGCTAATTTTCTCCAAACCCTTTTTAAAGTTGCTAACTCCGACTTCACTCCAGTTGTTCTCATAGCCTTGACATGATATACAGGGGAAAAGCCAGCAACAGAAACAAAACATGACATTCTCCTTCATTGAATAAACCAACCAGTCGCGAGGAACATTATTCTTTTGATACCATGACTGGTGGAAGCTCCGATCATTAGTATCTTTTGGAAATACTACATCCGCACTTTCCACAGGCTTGCAAGGACCATACCTTACAATTTCTGCGCGAAGAGCGGCGTTTATTTTAATGTCCCGAAAGTTGGCTGGATCTGTCGGGTATTTACCAAGTGACGTGAGCCAAACGTTTATTTCGTTTTCAGTAGATTGCTGTTCAGCACATTCACCGCTTTGCTCCTCCATCATGGCTTCGCCTGTAACGGTGGTACATTCAGATGTATTCGGTTCGGCCCGTTCGGGTACTGCTTTCAGTGGCTCTGGCTCTGGAGATGTTGTCATCACTGTGGGTTGGTCTTCAGGTTTGCTTGATGAGGACATTGTCGAGGTGGATGGGTCGGCAGAGTCGCGCGAGACCTCTGTTGGAGGCACACTAGACTTTGTTTTCCGTGTGAACGTAAATGGATTATCGGGAGCGCCGGCCAGCTTGTACGGAATATGGCGATGAGCAGCTATCATTTCACTGTGGTACTTTTCATTGTGTTTTTTTCTGTAGTCGCTGTCAAAGGTCATTTGACACACAGAACATTCTACCTTTTTTCGTTTCGTCTTACCTTGACCAAACATGGTGCGCTGAAGTGAACGTGAGGCGCGAGACGCCGCAGTCCGCGAGTATATATAGACTGCTATACAATCAATTAAAAACAAAATTTTATTCATCACAGATTTACAGAATAAGTATGTTCTACTGTTGTGTTGTAAGAATTGAAGTACGTAAGAACATAAGAGGCAGTAGTCAGTAGAGGCAGGCTTTAAATAAGTTCATACAACATACAACGCGGACTTTGCGGGTCGAAATTGAATACTGCTTTAAGCGCCCTGAGGCCCAGTTTACTCAATTGAATACGTAACATGTATTTAAAAAAAGTATTATTTATATATGTCACTTACTTGTTTATATCGATGAGAATTTTGAAAATGAGAACAGAATTCGAGTCTTTGAGTAATTGAGCTATTGCACTGCCACTGAATACTGTTGAAACTATGAATGAAATACGAGCCGCAAGGCGCAGCTCAAGACTCATTGTCAGTGAGACTTGAGCTGCGACTTGCGACTCGTATTTCATCGGAACAATTGTCTGCTGTCAACAGTCAACCTAAACCTGTGAAAATGATCTGTTCGGCGTGTTCGCATTTTGCAATAGCATGTAACCGGACGTCGTGGCCCGGCACTTTGTCAGCAGTTTATAATAACTTAATAAGTATAAAGTGTTCTCGTGCGTTTCCCTTGACTTTTCGCAACAAATACTATTTAGTTTATTGAAAAAACCGAAAGTAAAAAGTTATTATTTGTAAAATACAATAACACGATTGTGCCCTTCGACCATCCGATTTTCCGACAAGCATCAAAATTTTCCGACAAACAACACTCAGACGTCCTGTGGGGGGGCGGTCGCCCCCCCTGCCCCCCCTCTAGCTACGCCACTGATGATGGGGGTATCTTTGAATGGGCCAAAAGGCCTAAACGGGCTAAAAAAGGCCAAATAGGGCCTAAACGGGCCTAATAAAAGCATCTAACATGGAAAAAAAACACGTCAAATGCTTTCTGTCATTGCTCGAGTAAACAACTAAACATAGGTCGCACACGTAGAAACTGTCCTGTCTTCGGTTGCGGAAGCACTAATCTTGCAAGGCTAGCAAATCATCTTGATCAAGTACATCACATGGATAACAAAGAACGCGCTAAAGGGCTAAAAACAGAACTAAATACGGAGAAAACTTTGAAAAGCATTATAAGGAGACAAGAGGAAATGGCAACAAACTTCAATAATTATCTAAGAGAGCAGCAGGGGGAGTCCGTAAATAATAAACAACGCAAAAAAACGGAAAATATCAAAATTCCCTATAAAGAGCGAGCACTGCTTTGAAAACAGAGAAACAAACGATATCTATAAGAAGTGGGTGCGCTAGAAGAAACCGTAAACGCAGGACAGTTTATTTAAAAACATTTGTTTATGTAAATAATTAGCTGTCAATATGTACACTGTAATTTGTTATAATATAAAAATAAACTACAAAGAACTATTATAATGTTGCTCATAATGTCTTTATTAATTTTTCTTCAGATAAAATTACACACATATAAAATTACACATCTTTCTTACACACTAAATAGTCCAAGAAATTTTATTTAACTTAAAACATAATTTAACTTTGGATTAACTCGATAATGTTCTCATAACACATAT
>JAWNZC010000354.1:8220000-8227500 GCA_035771165.1 Paragorgia papillata
AGATCACTAAATAATCAAGAGTAAAGATATATTTCTCAATAAATTATTTTAAACCAAACGCTTTGAATTACTTATTCTCTATGGTGAGTTGCATGTACATTTCTATGGTTACAGCTCTGCCCGAACAAGTCTCATTGTTTTATTCATGCACTTAATCCCCCTAATACCCTTGATGAGTTTTTCTTTTGTCTCCTGCACGTGCACTCAGGATAAATATGCAAATATCAGCCTTAGCAACATTAGTTAACAGGCTGCTTGACGACGTTAATAAAATAGCTGAGTCAGCCGTTTAACCCCTGACAGTTTATATTCCGGCAAACCCCTCTGAAGAAAGTTTTTCAATGTCTTTCAAACAGTTTACCGAACGGTTTCTTCATTCAGGGCATCATTTACTCTATCCAGCGAAGGTTAGGGGGGAAGCTAGAATCATCCACACACTCTTCGCTTGCCAAACTAACAACAGGACTGTCTCCAACGAATTGATTAACTGCGTTTTCTTGAAATACGACAAAACTTTCGACTATGCTTTGATTTTTTGGACCAAGAAATAAATATTTTAAACTGAATACTTTGAATTCTGCTTATGAGACGCCGCGACGCTGTACATTCTCCATGGTTACACCAACACCTCGCCTAAACTTGCCCATGCATTATTACCTCTTCATGCCGCTTATTATCCCCCAAAGCCCATGATCACCCCCCTAAAATGAATTAAATATTCTACTTATATGCAAATCCGGTTATGTTTTAGCCATTAGTAACTTTAATGACTTTTCCCTTTTGTGTTCTGCACGTGCGAGAATCTTATAACATACTAAATCATAGCAACGAATTATTTAACCAAGCTCTGTAATTTTTCAAAGTGCTTGGTCAACGATGCTGTCGAATAATGTTCTTCTAAGTTTACAATAACGAATCGCTACCATTCAAGGTGACTCTTTTTAACTTCATACGGTTCCTATACGTATAAACATCACAACAGCGAACCAAATATCTAATATAATATTCAAAAGCGAACCAAATATCTAATATAATATTCAAAAGCGAACCAAATATCTAATATAATATAATATTCATATATAAGCTTTTCATTGCTATGTGCCAATACGTTTTTTCTGAGCTCACGGCTTTTCGGATTGATTCGTACATATCTTAAGTTCAGCTTCTCAAAGTGAAACCCACTATATTACTCTAGACAAGATTTAGGATAAAAATATAAAGTGTGTCTACTAATTTCTCTTTAGTTCCTTTTAAAGAACGTCTATTTTGTTAGAGTTTATTGTACGCATGCTCTGTATGCTTACATGTCCCACAAGTGTTAACTGGTAGTAGCATAAAGTGTATAAATGAAAAGGTAATTACTATTACTTATAAGGAATATAAGCCGAATGCCTTTTGATGACGTAACTCAGAACTTCGGAAATCAGTCGGAGAGCTATCGGTTATGACGTAGTGAATACCGGGGGTTGGATAAAAGCTAACGATGACGATGCATAAATAATAAGTCGATTATGACGTAGTGAAAACCAGGGGGGTTGAGTAACAGCTAGGGTTTAGGGGGGTTGGATAAAAGTTAGGGTAAGATGGTCCCAAAGGAGCCTGAGAAATAATGATGTAAGCATAAATAATGAGGTTAGGGTTAGGAGGTCCTGAAGGAGCCTGGGAATGAATAAATAATAATTTGAATATTTAATGAGGCGGCATCCCTTTGAACTCCATATGGGGGTCTATTACTACTCTTGTATGAATGTTAAGTTTGCCTTATTTGAAAGAATTCTTAAAATGATAAAAACATTCTGCTTACAGTTTTCCATATCTTAATTTGTTCCCGAGATATAACAATATGTTTGATATGTAAATATCACACTGAAAAATGTGTTCATAGGATCAACGTCCTTCACAGCACTACACAAAGTTTTGAGTGATTTAATAGAATGATTTCAATGATAATAATACACAATCTCTCAACAACTCATTATGCAGTGTGACATGTGCAGTGGCATAGCCAGGTTTGATTAATTAGGTGGGCACCAAGTGGGCCAAGGCCCACAGTGACATTTCTAAGGGGGGCAGCTAGGATGCCTGCCAAAAAATTTTGAAATCTAGTGGGCTCTGAAATACCATTTCCTGCATTTCGGGAGAAGACTTTATAGAATTCTGAACATTATAAAACGCCATATAAAATACCAAAATTAAGATTGGTAGGATTGCGACAAACTTTGTAGTCAGTTTGTGGAATAATGGATGTCATTAAGGCGGATTGACCGGGCTCACCGGGCTTAAGCCCGGTCTGGTCCACCCTTGGATACACCACCGAATACAGATAGATGTCTAGATATAATTTTTGTGGAATTTTATCGACTACATGATAGGAGACAGGTTGACGTCTCAGTCTATTAGTGTTGAATGATAATTAAAGTCATGGACGTCCATTTCCTTGTTAATATATCTACATCTCTACATCTCTACATCTATCTACATCTATCTACATCTATATCTACATCTATGTCTACATCTACATCTACATCCACATCCACATCCACATCCACATCCACATCCACATCCACATCCACATCCACATCCACATCCACATCCACATCCACATCCACATCCACATCCACATCCACATACACATACACATACACATACACATACACATACACATACACATACACATCTACATCTACATACACATCTACATACACATCTACATACACATCTACATACACATCTACATACACATCTACATACACATCTACATACACATCTACATACACATCCACATCCACATCCACATACACATCCACATCCACATACACATCTACATCCACATCTACATACACATCTACATACACATCTACATACACATCTACATACACATCTACATACACATCTACATACACATCTACATACACATCTACATACACATCTACATACACATCTACATACACATCTACATACACATCTACATACACATCTACATACACATCTACATATATATCTACATATATATCTACATATATATCTACATATATATATACATATATATACATATATATATATTATATATATATATATATATATATATATATATATATATATATATATATATAAGTGAGTTATGGTTCACGAAATGTTAGAGAGTGCTCAATACCATATATAGATAGAGCAAAATACAAAGTATAAAGTATAGTTTTACCTTAAAGTCTTCGCTACCAGAGGTTTCACCCTAAACGGGATCATCATATATATATCTATATATCTATATATATATCTATATATATATATCTATATATATATATATATCTATATATATATATATCTATATATATATATATATATATATATCTATATATATATATCTATATATATATATATATCTATATATATATATATATATATATATCTATATCTATATATCTATATATATATATATATCTATATCTATATCTATATCTATATCTATATCTATATATATATATATATATATATATATATATATATATATCTATATATCTATATATATATATATATATACAAAGTATAAAGTATAGTTTTACCTTAAAATCTTCGCTACCAGAGGTTTCACCCTAAACGGGATCATCAGGCGACTGAAAAATATCGGTTAGTGGGCTGCTTAAATGCGTTAGTTGGGGCGTGGGTGTGGGCGTCGAAACGTCCGGCGGATTCATTTGTAGCGTGGGTGTAGGCGTCGAAACGTTGCGCGCATTCCTTTGATTGTTTAGGTTGTTGATCCGAAATCTATTTTTGTGCCGACACGTCGAAACTATTTCTGATCTTTTGTTTAGTAAGAGTTGTTTGTCTGCCTTCATGATGAAAAGTTTTTCGTCCAAACATAAATTGCATCTTTTTGATCCTCCCGTGCAGGAAATTGAGTGTTTTAGTATAGACCAGGTTATGTCGAAACTTTGTTTTTTTTCTTTTAGATTCCAAATGTATTTCGAAAGTGCCGTCTCATTTGAATACTTTTTATTCTGGAAAGATTTAGTATGGTTACGATATCGCTCTTTAAATGTACTTGCTGTCATGCCAATGTATTGCTTAGTGATGTTCGTGTTGCTTATGGAAATAGATGCCTTGTATACTATGTTGTTTGTCATGCATTGCCCACGTAGGGGGCAATTGTCCTTAATCCTGCAATTGCAACTGCTTGTAACTATGCTTCGTGGCTTGCTTTTGCTGATTGTGCGTGAATTATGTTTCGTGATAATGGACTTGACGTTGTTCATGCAACTATAGCTAATCTTGACTGTGTTTCTGTTAAAAAGTTTGTGAAGCTTGTGTCCTGGTGGAAAGTGCTTGTCAATAAGGCTAAGAAAATTGCGTCCTATGTTTGTTTTGACATTTTTGTTAAATGGAGGGTTAAACCAGATGATATTGCGGTGTCTATTTCTGCGTGTTTGCTGTGGTGTTTCTTGTGTGTAGTTTAGCTCATGGTTGAAATTGCTGCGCCTTAATGCATCTTGGTAAATTGGTGCGGTTTCGTCTGCTCGTCAGACGAGAGGAGGGAAATGCGCTTGTTGATTGATGTAGGTAGCTGTCTTAAAATGCTTGGTGGGTGGTTTGATTGCTTGTTTATGTATAATGGATCGTCATTGGGCTTTCGAAAAGGTTTGTATTTTCCATTGCTTAGGTCGAAAGTAACGTCTAAAAAGTTTACTGAAATTAAATTTGCTTCTGCCGTGATTTTTAAGCCAAACTGTTCGAAACTTTTGTGAAGATCTTTTCTTGTTTTGTCTGCCAATCGTGCGGTCTTATTTTTTAGTACTGCCAATCCGTCGTCTCTATATAGGCCAATATTTTCGTTGCCAAACTTTTTCCCTAGGTCGTTTAGAATGAAAAGGCCTACTAGTTCGCATACTTCAGCGCCGTCATAGCTACCCATGGTAACATCAAATAAACTGTTGCTGTCTTTTTTTATCCACGGTTTTTCGTTGTTGAAAAGGAGCGATTTTCTAGCGTGTTTTTCTAACATTTCGTGAACCATAACTCACTTATATTCGCACCCGTATACCGGTTGTGCACTCTTGTTTACGTAGTTTTGTAGTTTTATAGTATTATACCTTAAAAATGCGAAAATTTCGGTTTGACCATTCACTGAAAAACATCCCAATACCACCACAAGATGCTTACTTGAAAGATTTGATCGAAAAAATTGAAAGCGTAATAAAACGTATGAGATGGAAAGCTCACTTTTTTCTTAATGGTGATAGAAACCCGTCAAAAAATAACCATTTCGGACTGCCTTCTAACAAAACACCTCCCACTATTTTGGATATTAAACCTTTCGAAGACGACTTAATAAAACTCATTGAAAACACCAAATTTCGGCATACGAGCAATCCATTTCAGGAATCTTTGGCAAACGATTTGAAGAAAATTAATTCGTCACCTAATATTTTTGTTTTCGCCGACAAAACTAGAAACATTTATGAAACCTCGCTCGACACATACAACAATCTTTTGCATGACAATATAACAAAAACATATAAACATGGATCAGAGGGCACCATAGAACAGATAGACAATGAACTGAAACACATTTCGAATAACTTGGGAATTGGCGACCGTATTGAACACATGAAAAAACGCGAAACATTTATTTCGCTCAAAGATCATAAGGATAATTTCGAAAACAACCCAACATGCCGATTAATTAATCCTGCTAAAAGTGAGTCCGGAAAGCTCAGCAAAGTAATTCTTGATAAAATCAACTCTAAGTTAAGGAACATTTTGAACGTAAATCAATGGAGAAACACACAAGAAGTAATCGAATGGTTTGGCAACATTGAAGAGAAAAACAGACATACCTTCATTTCGTTTGACATTGTTAATTTCTACCCTTCAATTTCAGAAGACCTTCTGGACCAAGCATTATCTTGGGCCAGAAATTTGGCTATCATTACCGAAAGTGACATTTCAATAATAAAACACGCTAGAAAATCGCTCCTTTTCAACAACGAAAAACCGTGGATAAAAAAAGACAGCAACAGTTTATTTGATGTTACCATGGGTAGCTATGACGGCGCTGAAGTATGCGAACTAGTAGGCCTTTTCATTCATTCTAAACGACCTAGGGAAAAAGTTTGGCAACGAAAATATTGGCCTATATAGAGACGACGGATTGGCAGTACTAAAAAATAAGACCGCACGATTGGCAGACAAAACAAGAAAAGATCTTCACAAAAGTTTCGAACAGTTTGGCTTAAAAATCACCGGCAGAAGCAAATTTAATTTCAGTAAACTTTTTAGACGTTACTTTCGACCTAAGCAATGGAAAATACAAACCTTTTCGAAAGCCCAATGACGATCCATTATACATAAACAAGCAATCAAACCACCCACCAAGCATTTTAAGACAGCTACCTACATCAATCAACAAGCGCATTTCCCTCCTCTCGTCTGACGAGCAGACATTCCATGAAACCGCACCAATTTACCAAGATGCATTAAGGCGCAGCAATTTCAACCATGAGCTAAACTACACACAAGAAACACCACAGCAAACACGCAGAAATAGACACCGCAATATCATCTGGTTTAACCCTCCATTTAACAAAAATGTCAAAACAAACATAGGACGCAATTTTCTTAGCCTTATTGACAAGCACTTTCCACCAGGACACAAGCTTCACAAACTTTTTAACAGAAACACAGTCAAGATTAGCTATAGTTGCATGAACAACGTCAAGTCCATTATCACGAAACATAATTCACGCACAATCAGGAAAAGCAAGCCACGAAGCATAGTTACAAGCAGTTGCAATTGCAAGATTAAGGACAATTGCCCCCTACGTGGGCAATGCATGACAAACAACATAGTATACAAGGCATCTATTTCCATAAGCAACACGAACATCACTAAGCAATACATTGGCATGACAGCAAGTACATTTAAAGAGCGATATCGTAACCATACTAAATCTTTCCAGAATAAAAAGTATTCAAATGAGACGGAACTTTCGAAATACATTTGGAATCTAAAAGAAAAAAACCAAAGTTTCGACATAACCTGGTCTATACTAAAACACTCAATTTCCTACACGGGAGGATCAAAAAGATGCAATTTATGTTTGGACGAAAAACTTTTCATCATGAAGGCAGACAAACAACTCTTACTAAACAAAAGATCAGAAATAGTTTCGACGTGTCGGCACAAAAATAGATTTCGGATCAACAACCTAAACAATCAAAGGAATGCGCGCAACGTTTCGAAGCCCACACCCACGCTCCAAATGAATCCGCCGGACGTTTCGGCGCCCACACCCACGCCCCAACTAACGCATTTAAGCAGCCCACTAACCGATATTTTTCAGTCGCCTGATGATCCCGTTTAGGGTGAAACCTCTGGTAGCGAAGACTTTAAGGTAAAACTATACTTTATACACTTTGTATATATATATATATATATCTCTATATGTATATATCTCTCTCTCTATATATATATATCTCTATCTCTATCTCTATCTCTATATATAT
>JAWNZC010000354.1:8232500-8242500 GCA_035771165.1 Paragorgia papillata
TAAGGACGTCAGGCTGGACAAATGTTGCCAATTGTATTCCACCTTCCTCAATTAATAGGTTTCTGTAAATGTAACATAGCAGTTGCCATTTCAACCTTTTTGTCATTGCATTTTGGAATGCAAAAACAAAATCTTTTACCAAATCCCCTGTTGTTGATGTCTCTGACTTCTTGTGGGGAGAATTGTTAAATACTGGGGACAACAATATTTCTTCTACATCAGTTCCAGTACAACGGCTTGGTGTAGAATGGTGTATTCTCTCAGAAGCTTTGCTGTGCACATCAGCAAAATAATTAATTTGAAGCATGTCTTCTGCTTCTGAAAGGGTTGCAAATTGTTTTGACAAATGCTTGCAGACCCTTGTTCGGCAAGAAGCCCCTAAAAATTTCAAAAATATTATTAGCAAAAATAAATGTGAGATACTTATGCACACAATATACCTCACAATCGCCAGAAAATATTACTACCAGAAGCCTTTGCGGTCGTAGTGCGCACACCGCCTGGGCTAATAGCATACCGTCGACCTGATATTTATAGCACAAAATGCGAACAAACAAACCAAAATTGACTTTCAAATGAGCCATCATTATCTATTGTTCAGACTGCAAGAACTATGAGAGAAAGCTGACGAACTTAAATAGTGACGTCATCACAACGCAGCGCTATTTATATGTATATATAAAATAATTTTAAATTGGCAGGCTATTTTTGAATAAGGTCTTACTGTATGTCTATTACATCTGCGAAACAATGCGTGTTGAAATTGTGCTTGAGTTTCTGGGTTTCCATCAACTCTCCACTGGCCTGCACAACATTCATATGTGGGGCACGGGTAACAAGATCTCAACAGAAACTGATTGGTGTAGTAGTCAATTTCCGAAAATGTAGTTACTGCAATGACTAAAGGACAAACAACGAAAGACAAGAATAGAAAGAAAAGAACAAAAGCAAATAAAAGAAAGCGATGAAGGCTGTTGAAGGAAACACCAGAGGAAAGAGAAATTCGTAAGAAGAGCGTATGTGAAACAATTTGGAAAAGGAGAAGAGCGTATATATGTCAAACAATTCGTTGCACAAGAGCAACCTGGGCAACTTGAAAAAGTTTGTTTATGTATCACTGCAGAGTTCTTGTGATAATTTGGCATATATTAGTATCACTGAAGCGACAAAAACAGCAAGTACCGTATTTCCTCGAATAAGCACCCCGCTATAATGAAATGCCCCCTTGAATAAGCACCTGGAGAGGGGCACCAAAGCAGAATACGAAACCATAAAAAAATCAAAATAGGAAACCCATAGGCATATGGGCCCGGGGTCCCCAAATTTTAGGCATCTCGGATTTTTTGGGCAGCAAGAGAAATTTGGCAAGAAATTTGAGACACAAAGTGCGAGTCGGCATTTTCATAACTCTGGAGTCCCCTTTGTTTATGTCTGTTATAACGGAATAAATTACCTTACTGTCGGTTATTTATAGTCACTATATAGCTTTATTTTTGTCAGAATTTTGAAATTTTCCATTCTCAATGCCGAGTGGTCTTGTAGAAATTTCATTCATGTTCTTACTGAACCGTGCTTTGTTGTCAATTCTGCCGCGTCGGTACGGTGCCAGATTTCAAATCCCAAAGGACGCAATCGCGCAATTTTTTCCCGCTCCTCTTATGCTGTTACCAAATGTCATCAATTACAAAGAGTTATAGTGCTTAGTGTGTTGAAAATTTCTAAAACGCAACATGCACAGCGTTTTAAACGGTATTAAATTAAAACTTGTATGAGTTGTATCGAAAAACGAAAGGTCGCACTGGAGAATAAAATCAGTAGATTTGAGTCGCGCGCTACAATCCTGGCAAAAATTAGTGTGGACAGCGCGTGCATAAATCTCTGTGTCTGGTATTTCCCTTGTTATCTTGCAAAAATAGGCCCCTTGGCCCCCTCCCCCCTTTCAATGTTGATAAACTTGATAAAAATGTGTTGTGAGATGCAACATTGAAAAGGGGGTGGGGGGGGGGGGTGGAATGGGGGAAAAGAATATGTATGAACATTAATTTGTTTGTTTACAGTGGGCTGTCCACATAATTTTGGCCAGGATTGTCTGAGAAAAAACAAGATAAAACATTTGGAAATTTCTCTTATCACAAGGCTTCCGATGTAATATTTCAAACGTGACAGTCGCTTTCGTGAACAAATTCACTGTTTAGTGAGCTTTAACAGCGAATCTGTGGGATAAGAAGTTTTTGTAGTGACGGTCTTTTCAGGTCGCATTCTTTTGTCTTAACAACTTAATGACTATTTGTGCACGTTTACTTTTCGGCTGCATGAATTTGGTTTAAGTTGCTAATTAATTCCGTCACAAACACATCTGAATATCATGTTAATTGATTCAGAGCAATGGGGAGGAAAGTATGTCCTGAGACGAGAGCGTTGCTTCGCTTTTATAGAGATAAAACAGACATGAGCTATCGGGAAATCGCTAGTAGATGCGGGGTCTCAAAGTCGGCTGTTCATAAAATATGCAATCTGAAGGCAAAGCCTATATCGGAAGCCAAACCATCGCGTGGTAAGGTTGGACGGCCCAAACTTCTCAGCGAAAGAAATCAGAGAAAACTCTTGCGTGGGTTAAAAACGTTGAGAGAAACATCTGTAAACTTTACCGTGAAGGATGTAATACAGGAGATTGGACTGGACCCTAACATAGCGAAACGAAGGACGATCTCCACGTATCTAAACCGGTTGGGTTACAGACATTTTCAGGCAAGAAAAAAAGGACTCCTGAACAATTCGGACAAGAAGTTACGCACAAAGTATGCCCGACGGGCTAAGAAAATACTTCAGAAGTCTCCTAATTTCTACACAAAACATGTCTCATTTTATTTGGACGGTGTGTCATTCGTACACAAGTATAATCCGTTCAATACCGCGAGACAGCCCAAATCGCGTGTGTGGAGAATGAGAGGAGAAGGTCTGAAAATTACTACGAAAGGAAGCAAGGAGCTGGCCGGTGGCAGGCGATTACACCTCATGGTCGCCATAGCGTTTAGGAAAGGAGTTATTTTGAGGAAGGCGTTTGAGAAAATGAACGGACCATTCTTCGCGAATTTCGTGAAGAAAAATCTAAACTTGTGCTTCGCTAAAGCTGGCCCAAAGATAAGGAGGAAACGCATATTTGTCATGGACAATTGCCCTTGTCAAAACAGTAGAGTAGCTCTATCAGCATTAGAAGATATTGAATGCACTCAACATCGAATTCCGGCGCGATCCCCTGACTTAAATCCGATCGAAAATATTTTCAACATCGTAAAAAAAACAGTTAGAAGAAGAAGCGATACATTTGCGTATAACAAATGAGCCATTTCAGGCTTTTCAAGACAGAGTCTTTCGGTGTTTGGATAACACGAGTGTTGACCTCATTGACCGCACCCTCGAAAGTATGCCTAAGCGCATTACAACAATATTAAGTCGAAAAGGAATAAGGCTGAAATACTAAATTAATGTAAATTGTTACTCCGATCCCGTCTGTTTAAGTAAGTTATGCGTAACAACACCATGTTAGCTAGTACTCTTATAAATATTTTCTGAATGTTAATTACTTTATTTACTTAAGTTGTGGGATAAATAAATTCAACGGTACACAGCTGTGTACTGTGATAGTAAAATAAATTGCTTGTGTATTATTTAAACAAACGGTGCACAAATGTGTACCGTCGAACTTCCGGCTGACCTCAGTGATCCATTAAACTATTAAAAACGTCATGACGTCAATACAGGCCCTACACCATGTCTCGCATGAAATGTTGATAAGGTATAAGCCCTTTGCATGGCTTCATTTCTATTTCAATATATCCTATTACAAGTTTCAACTTTCATCTTAGGTTCCCAAATGAAAAAGCCACTATTGTTCGCATAAACATGCACGGACATGCAGGAATAGAACAAGTACATTTTTGTGCAATAACCAACCTCGTTATATTTCTATTTACATGAATGTAATTATAACAGATATCAAATGTCCACGAACACCACAATCACATTTGAGCTTTCTTACGTGTTCACATATCTTATTTATCTATTTAAAGAGTCAGTCTCTCATCGGCTTATACTACTTAAAACTAATTCCAGCTTTTGACGAATCTCAAATATTAAATGGATAGTGTACTTCACTAAATGTTTTAGTCAATAATATAAGTAAATGTTAACAAATCACAAATAAGGGAAAATTGTACATTGAAATATTACTTAGCATTTCTTCCGCACGAAATAGCTTTTTTCTTTCGATATTAGTGTGTCTGAAGAATTAGTTCGGCGAAACATCTCGGGCACGGTGTAACCTCTACTTGCTCCTCGGCCGGAATTGAAGCGTGAAACGCGAATACATTCCACCTGACTTTCATCATTTCAGTTTCCGTAGCATCTAACACACCGCCACGGACAAAAGTTATTTCCTCTTTCGCTGTGCAAAATATTGGCACATCACCAGAGAGTGCAGCATCTCTGCTGTAATGACTTTTTGGCGCTGGAAGATGGACCAACTGACCCTCTAACATCAATAAAAGGTCATGCCAAGGTATAATCTGCCTCGACCATCGGAAATCGTTAAGAAAAATGACGTCTGCCTTTTTGGCCCCAACCCAGGCAAACGTGGTCGTGGCAGGATTGCAAAATGTGGTGTAAACCAAATTTAGTGGGTTTAACAGAAACGTCTTTCCACAATTTGCTGGGCCTTTGAGATAGATATTACGGTATTTCCCCCGACCTTTCTCTAACAATAGGCGCACCGCCTCAGCGAATTGCTGAACTCCAATGCCATTTCGGGTTAGGATGTCAATGGCCATAGCTAACCATCGCCCAAGACAGCCTTCAACACATCCGTCCTCGTGCTTTTTCGAGAGAACCTCAATTCTGGTAAGTGTTGATCGTTCCAGCTTCTTCTCCGCCTCGTCCAATTCCCAACCTACTGTCAACGCCTCTTCTACTGCTTTCGTGCCTCTGTTAGCGATGAACTCCGCCAAATCACTTTTCCAACTCTCTTTTGCTCGTTTGCCAACGCGAGGAGTTCTAGGCGTGTCCTTATTCGCTTCGTAACCGCGAGCTGCGAGACGTCAAAAATACTCATTCTCCTCCGTTTTCGCTTACGTCCATCGGTTGCTGCAGAAGGTTCCTCTCCGAGAGCCTCGCTTTGCACAGACAGACTTGCGTTTGTTGTGTTTGAGAACTCTGCATTCGTCAAATCAGGATGATTGAAGGATTCAATATATTGATTGTCGTCTTTGGTAACGTAACGCCATGCTGAATAATAATTGACATGAACACCACTGAAATTTACTTTTATACCGTGGTTGGAGTCGAGGTAATTTCTCACTTTTAACCAACGACGGCGCGATTCGAGTTTAACTGCCATGTGGTAGTGAACTCCGCCGTCACTATGGAACTCCATGCTGCAAACCCATTGCAAAACGTTGCAAGGTGATAAGGGGTCTGCAGTCTGAAATGCATCTTAGATCAGCATCGAGAAGGTCTCTCGTGTTGGAACCAATGAAATATCTGCTCTGCTGTAAGTTATGAGGTAGACTAATCTCGCGTTCCTAGGCTCATTATTACACGCCGGTTCGTTTAATAAAACACGTTCGTTCTCCATGACCGCTTAATCTCTTTTGGAAAATAACTCGCAAATTGTTACAATGGACGTCACTACTGACAGCATAAATACCACTTAACATTGAAACAATAGGCCGCTTTTACCACAAATAAATAAGATAGAAAGATCATAAACATACGTCTTGTGATCTCTGTCAAACCAACAATCCTATTATGTGCCGAATCAGGTAAATTAAACACCTTAAATTTGGCATTTTCTACTCAATCTTATTTTCAGACAATCCTGGCAAAAATTAGTGTGGACAGCGCGTGCATAAATCTATGAATCTATGAATCTATGTGCATAAATCTATGTTAATAAACTTGATAAAAAATGTATTGTGAGATGCAACATTGAAAAGGGGGTGGGGGGGGGGGGGGCGGAATGGGGGAAAAGAATATGTATGAACATTAATTTGTTTGTTTACAGTGGGCTGTCTACATAATTTTGGCCAGGATTGTAGTCAACATGTTTTTCAGCATGTTAGTGCATCGTATGACCATCGTTTTCGATTGTTTCGTAAAAATTTTTGCAACCTTGCGAGATTTTTTTGGGGCAAATGGTTCAACAAATGGTCCTGGACAAAATTGCCCGAACCAGCTCTCTTTTCTTGAAGTTTATGTGCTTAGATAACGCCCCTCGTTTAACTCGTTAACAGGCAATCGGACGTTTTTGTCCCTACTTATATATTTTAATCTGGCCAACGCCATACGATTTTACTTGTCAACTGGGTACGTCTTGCGGAAGTTGCCTGTTGTCCTTTTGCGCGAAATGTAAAATAGGCACTTATTCGTAGAATCGTATATTAAACATGACGACTTTTCTTGTTGTTTATATGATCTGAAATCTGATACTCGTGGTATGTTAAGAGCTGCTTCCGCCTGCGACGCAGTCTATTATCCATTAAAAACATTAATATTACATGTAATAAAAGCATCATAAATCGGGTTTAACAGACAGGGACTTTAAGCAAGCTAGGACGACGACAAAAAATAAGTTACTACATTTAAAAGAAACCGTGGATCAGGATATCGTATATCGTATGCTTTATGTATTTTGTAGGACCTTTTATACTACCGTAATTTAAAGAGCAGCCATAGTTTCGACAACGTGACGTATTAAATGTTCATTAAACGGTTCACAACACGGAAATTTAACACTGAATGTTATACACACAGAGGGGCACACTTACGTCCATTCTTGCTTTTACTTGCCATGATTTTTGTCTTGGTCCCTGTAGAATATCCACTTCTTTATTACATATCATAACCTCTCCCAAACGTGCCACAAGGTTAGGCCTTTATAGGCTTTACCCTTACATAATTTACATACATTACAAGGGTATTCCCAAGACACTACATCTCCCCCATGTTAATAATAATAATAATAATAATCTGTTTATTGAACCGCATTGCAGTATTAAACTGAATTACACGGCGTAATAGCAATATCTACATATAAATACCTAAATTGAATATGTACATTAATAATACTTAATTGTTATAAAAATTTTAAATCGGTCGGTATTTGTATTAATTATGTTTGTTGGTTCTGATCTAAGGTTATAATCATGTTCGCGATATTGTGGTTGGGTTTTCATTATATTTACAAGTCGGTTATTATTAACAATTCTTTCGGATCTTAATTTGTTGACAAATTTCGTACATGAGGTATGTCGACGAGTACTTAGCGTTTCCAAGCCCGTGGAAGTCAAGACATCTTCGCATGACATATCAAGGCGAGTAATCCGGAGTGCTCGCTTTTGGATTGATTCGATTAGATCAGACAGATTTCTCGTCAAGGACGACCATGCAGGGGAGGCGTATTCAATACGAGATATAATAAACGAGCAATAAATGTTAACGAGGTCGGATTGACTTAGACCAGCTTTCTTGAGTTGTCTAAGGGCATATAGTCTAGAATTTGTCACACTAGTCACATATATAGTCTTTGTATAATGTATCTTTTGTTCTAACTCTACTTCGGGTAGATCTTCTAGTTCCAATATTGTCCTGGTTTTGTTCTGGGTGGATCGCTCCACTACCTAGTTCGTCATTGAGTTGGTCATTCGGTCTCTCATGAGCGTCGTCTGTTATCCTACTCAATCCCTGATCTGTTCGGTCGACAGCCACTGCGTCCTCAATCAGTGTTTCCATGGGGCTTTCTTCTTGTGGTATCTCCACGGTGTCTTTCTCCTGTGGCTCCAGTCGCTTAAACTGTGATGAATTTCTACTCTTCACCGGACTTCCCCGAGCGGCCGTAATCCTGCTGCCTTTTATGCCAATGACAGTGAATGGTCTGGGATCATAATACGGTGTCAACATGTTCTCCCGTTTTGTTTAATCATCACCTGGTCTCCCATTCCAATTCGACTGCAGCTGACATTCTGTCTGTCATCTGCTTATGCTTTCTGCATTGTTGTTTCTTCTCGCAATCTCTCTTTCGAACATCCCTCTGAGCATCATTGGTTTCTTTTCCTGTTTTACTCGGTAGCTTTCCTTTTAACTCTCGTCCAAACATTAACTTGTTACGGCTATAGCCCGTAGCTGGATGTGGTGTTGCCTTGTAACTTCTAACCGTTCTTTGCACTGCTTGCTCCACGTTCTTCCCTTCCATCCTTGCAATTTTTGCACTCTTTTACCGTTCGCATAAACCGTTCTACGTCCCCATTCGCTTCCGCCCATCCGGGTGTCACTTTGCGATGTTCCTCTGCGAAGTTTGCAAATATTTCGCTGTTGAAAGGGGGGCCATTATCTGACTTGATTTCTTCAGGTGCCCCATACATTGTAAATATCTTCTCTAACCTTGGTACAACCGATTCTGCCGATGTTGTAGAGACAAACTCTACCACAGGCAACCTTGAGTATTGATCCCACATTACCAGCGCCATACGTTTTTGAAATGACCCCGCAAAATCTATGCTGACTTTCTTCCATGGTCCGCAGGGTAGAGGTGTCATCTGCAGGGGTTCCCTGTGGTATTTGGGTGTGACAGCTTGACACTGTATACATTTTCGAACCATCTTTTCTACCTGAGCGTCTATTCCGGGAAACGAGACGTGTAACCGCGGGAAACCGGCCTGTTTGGCAGTTGTAATTATCGGCGCTTACCATTATTCGCTATGGCTGTTCGAAATCCCGTTGACGATCTCAGACACCTATCTGCACTATCTGCTTTGGTCATTTGCAAGAAATCACAGTTATATTAAAGGCAAACTATTGCAATCCCATTGATTTGAGTCAGGTAAAAGAAGTGGTGTTTGGTCGAACAAAGATTGACATTGTAGCTCTTTCCATTTTGCCACAAATATCTGATCCAACTAACAATTCTACTATCAAACCCATACAGACTTTGGGTGATGGAAACTGTTTGTTTAACGCTGCAAGTATGGCTGTTTGTGGTTCTGCAAGACTGGCCACAGAACTTCGGTTACGTACTGCAATAGAACTGATTCTCAATCCAGATTTTTACGCAAACCACCCAGTAATAACCAAAGCAACTATACCAGTGTCGAAGAACAGTAAGACTAACAAGAATTACAGCATTGATGGAATGTATACGGCAACAGTCTTTTCGGCAGAGTCCTATGAACAGTTACATAAATACGGATTCCAAGCTGCACTAAAGCATGAAATAAAGAGAACAGTACAACTTGGTTGTTTCTCTTGTCTTTTGCAAATTATGGGACTTTCTTCTGCCATGGAATGCAATATTATTATGCTTTATCCTGACAAACGCCATTGTATGTTGCCATTACTTAATGACATGTATAATCCAAGAAAAGTCACTGACACTGAGGCAAATGCAGAACCCCAGGCTATTGCTACCCTCGCAACCGTATGTCTGATGTGGACAAGTACACAAGGATGGCCAGATAGGTCAAAATAATTTAGAGTCAACCATTTTGTTTTAATGACGGAAATTGCGGCAGATTTCGAGAATGTCGCGACAACTCAAGAAAATTCAAATGCTTCATAGTTTGCCACAGGTTTCTCCTTGACGAACTTATTTTCCACCGTAAATACAAAAAGGTTCAAACGATTTTTATTTTTTGAGATTTTTGAAAAAGTTCGATTTTCGGTATACAAGCGACTTCCGGTCTTTTCAAATAACCAAAAATATACCCTAATTCTCTGGCCGCGTTCTCGTCAAATACAGGCGGATCGTTATGAAACTTAGAACATACAAGAACCACCAATTATCTTTAAAATATGTATGATTTATTTTAATATAATACTCTTGTTTGCTTAGATCAATCTCTTGAGTTTGGATTTATTCGTGATCATCTGAAAACAGCTCCACAAATTGTATATTTTGACAGCAAATGCGTAATTGGTACATAAAATTTTCCAAAAATATTTACGTCGACAG
>JAWNZC010000354.1:8247500-8320000 GCA_035771165.1 Paragorgia papillata
ATGCAAAAAAATGTGCTGAAATCTTATCAACAGTGATCAAAGTTCTCTCACCTGATGACTATGGTTATCTTTGGGAGTACATAATTTCTTCAGATGTTATGAAAAACTTTCTTGATATTGAAAATATACCGTTGTCAGCAAGAGTGTATCTGGAGGCACTCGCCGAAGGCTACAACAGTGCAAGCAGCTGGGACACATGGCGGCAAGTGCTTTCACTTATGTCTGGTGTGGCAAGTTACAAATATATATGCCATTTTATTCCTGGACTGACATATTACCACTACAGCATTGCCAATTTACATAGGCTACAATTTGGCTGCGGTGTGCCAGTCCCTAGTCGGTCGTCTTCTCGTCTCAGGGTAAATGAAAAACAAATAGATAATTTTATTTGCTTCATGACAAGTCCGGACATAATTCAAGATTTACCGTTTGGAGAGAACAAGTTGAAGCTTTCATCTGGAGATTCTGTTAATGTACCCAATGTAATTCGTACAATGATTCCACAATGGATAGTGCACCAATATATACGGTTCTGCGAGGAGACACATTTTGAGCCTTTTAGCGCAAGAACCATGCTTCGCATACTTTCCAGCTGTCGTGCAACAACCCGAAAGTCTCTCCAAGGTTTGGACTACTTTTCTGCAGATGGAACCTAGGCGTTTGAAGAATTATCGTCGGTCGTTGACAAGCTGGTTGAACTTGGGACAGTTGATCAGGAATGGACAGCTAAGCAACAACAGTCTCTCAAAGCAGCAAAGCTCTATCTCAAAGGAGACTATAAGGTAATATCATTATGGGCACAAATTAAAAGAGCGAGACAGGAATTACTGTTTGCATGCATTGTTATGTTATTTTCAGTACTTAATGGCAGGCAGTATGTACCCTTTTTTTCACGGTTTTTTTCCAAAGCTACTCAGATATTGTCAATTAATAGTATACTTGGAAAAAATAAAAAGTAAATTAGTTTGTTAATTAATTTTTTAAGAAAGATATTAATATTCATTTATAGGTTCACATTGACGAGTCGTCAACCATCGCTGACCATTGTTTGGTTTACGCTCTGAGCGATAACAAAGACAAAAATCTGAAAGGAAAATGTCGTCACGCTCATCAAGATCAATGTCACCAGTGCGAAGCATTAAAGCTGACCATCAAAGACATCGATGAAGCCATCAACAAGCCACCGACGTTTTCCTCAGTTGATGACAAGGATGAGGCGATATATTGGGTGCAGTCGTCTGTTCTTGCTATCCAATCGTGGAAGTGTCACCTCTTACGATCAGTTCGTCAAGATCAGGCATGACTTGATTTGCTTGAAGGCTTAGAGGACAACGCCATATTTATCGTCAATGATTGGGCTATGAAATTTTTACCACAAAAGTACCGTGAAACCCAAAGTGATTGGTTTGGGAAGAAAGGAATGTCATAGCACATTTCTGTGGTGTTTATGCATGTTGATGGCGAGCTAAAAAGGCAAGCCTTTGTTCATGTCATTCAGTCTTGCTCTCAAGGCAGTATCGCTGTGGTAAAGATCATGCAGCATGTACTCGAAGTATTCAAGAACGAATACCCATCCATCGCAAAGGCTTACTTCCGCCAAGATAACGCTGGATGCTACCATTCAGCAACTACAATCCTTGCAGCAAGACAAATTAGTACGTCAACAGGCATCGAGGTTTCACGGCTAGATTTCAGTTATCCCCATGGCGGCAAAGGTGCAGCCGATAGAATGGCAGCTACGTGCAAGGCGCACATCCGAATAAACGTGCTCTGCTATCGAATGGTGGCATCGAGGGGGTTCGTGTGTGTACAGTGGGTGATGATCTAGAAGAAGAAGCACCTCCAAACCAAAAGATAGAAGGTGTCAGGAAATTCAATAACTTCCTGTACAGTGGGGAAAAAGTTATTTCGTGGCGTGCTTACGGTATCGGAAAGGGCAAAAGGACTGGATTGTGTGAATGTGGTGTGTATCATTAATCCATATAACATAAAGTATATTTAACAATTATTCTATTAAAGACTATTTAGACTTTCAGTAAGCATATCAATAACACAACTTCTTTTTTTTTAAGATTACAGGTACACCTGGATATCTAAAAGTTTCACACCAGGGAATTTTAAATCGCTTTCAAAGCCCATCAGTTCCCTGGCTGCGCAGACACCTCATGCTGAAACTTGGCCATGTCCAGCCGAGGCTCCAAAGAGCAATGAGAATATTTCTGTATTTAATTGTCCTAAAGAAGGTTGCCTTAAACTTTTTCAAACGATATCTTCACTAGAGAAACATTTAGCACTCGAGAGATGCACTGGAGCGACAACCATTGCTTGATCTTGCTAACCTTCGATACGCTGAACACATCCATGGAGGATTAGCAGCTCAACCGACACTTAATCCCACAGTGAACAAGGGACAACTCTCCTACGCTCCTCTTGAAGAAGGCTGGACACTCAAGGGCAAGAAAAAGACCTATCGCTTCAACACGGCACAAAAAAGCTACCTTAACGAGAAGTTTAACGCTGGTCAGTTGACAGGACGAAAATGCAATCCAGAAGTGGTAGCAAGAGAAATGAGGCGAGCTTGCGATGTAAAAGGAAATAGACTTTTATCGAGTCAACGAGTTCTTGTCACCTCAGAAGGTCACTCTTATTTTTCGCGTCTTGCAGCCAAGATTCGTCAACATGGGGTGGCAGATGACCACGACTTGTGCTCAGCACAAGAAGAACAAAATTTTTCTTTGGCAAGGGAGCATGCTGTTTCCTCGCTACGGCCACAGCACCCTATTACGTGTAACGAATACAACATCTGCGACATGGTGCAGGCCGATGCCCTTAAGTCGCTCGAACTAAATGTGCTTCAGCAGCTATGGACAAATCTCTCTTTGGAAGTACCGGACTGTCCAGTACGGAAGCAAGCGCCCTATGTCCAGTTATTACAGGAATTTGTAAAATGTTGCACTTGCAGTGATGAGTGACTAGAACTTAAGAAAAGACTGAGTTCTATTAGGTACAAGGATATTGCATTTCCTTGTTTCATTACTTCGTTTCATTACTGATTCAGTGTCTTCAACAGATATAAAGTGAAACAGCGTTATATTTATTGGATGATCACTTTTTCATGCTACTTAGAACGTTTAGTCGCGTATCTGCGTTCTCACAAAATTGCACATTTTCCCGTTTTTGCTCAGAGTGAAGATGTACTTGATCCAAAAAACAAAACCCAAAAGCTTTTAAAATGCTTACATCAATAAACATTATTGGATGAGGATGAGCATGAATGATGAAATCAAGAATTATCCACACTGAGGTCATTGTTATCCGCCTAAACAATATCATGCGTAAGCCAAATCCAGTAATTGTTTTATTATACATTCAAAATAGTCATACCAAAGTTGGGAGCTGGTGGTCGAATGATGGTACTTGGGTTATTTGATATTTCGAAGATGTAAGCAAAATGTGGCAGTAAAAACACAAAAGCAAATGAAAAATGGGCTATTACATTTAATATGCGCACCCCCCTAAAGAATTCCTGGTGTCCTCAACTCTAGTGTATTACCTTCTTCAGTATACAATGCAAGTTCCAACTAAAGTATGGAATATTTACAAGGGCTCGTATGCATATACAAAATAACATTAATTAAATCATGTTTAAACTAATTATTAATTATTCTGTATTTTGAATCATCAAAAGCCCCCTTATCTTGCACATATATACTTTGAGTTTATATATATATATAAACTCAAAGTAAACTGATAAAAGTAGGTAAAGTGAAAAAAGTATAAAATTTTGATCATCGCTGAGAATATGTTGATACAAATTAACATTCCAATATATACATTTCAACACGTTAGCTTTATCATGTACTCCTTCACTTTTGTGTTGTGAATCTATTAATTTTACATTTTTAAATTTAAATTTTATAATTTCTCATAGGTTTGAAGAACTGAAGCGGTCTCATATAAGCACAGCTCTTAATAAGCTATTAAATTACTCGGTGTGGGATTGCAAGCTCATGTTGAGAATAAGGATATTAGGTGCTACTCTAAGTGATGAACCATTGACTGATATGATTCACCCACTCGGAGTAGTACCCAATATCCTCATATTATTAAACAATAAATGAAAAAATTATTCACAGCTTTCAATCGCTTCTCCTGAAGGATGAAATTTAGAATAAGAGCACACTGTGCGTGTACTCAGTTGAGTTGTATTCTAGCTAACCGTCTCATTTTGGTTTAGGCATAGGTATTTGAATCAAAATAAAAGTTAGAATATCGTACTTATTAATTAAGCACACACACAGTGCTCTTATAATTCTAAATTTATTCAATCCTTGACCTCGAACCAAAAGAGAAGTTAGGTATTGGACCTTGTTTAAAAAATGGGGCAATGACCTCCGATTTAATGTTCTTTTATATGCATGTATGCTCTTCAAAATTTTATAAATAAAACATTTTTGAATTTTATATGTAATATTAAACAAGATCGCAAGGCCAATAAACAGGCACAAATGTCATATAAAAAGAATAGTAAATCGTACGCCATTTCTAAATGATTAGAGTGCTGCATAGGCTGCGTACATTACGACATATAGAAAAGGTAAACAGTCGTTACACATTACTGCCGAAATTTGTAACAACGGAAAACTAACATTTTGAGCAGAGTCCTTCAAGGTTTACTCCAATGAAGGGATCCACTTGAAATGTCAGTTTTTCAACCTGACAAATTTCAGCAAAACATCACTCCCATTTCTAACGTGCTGATTACATGAGCCGGGCTAGCCCGGGTTAGGCTAACCGGGCTGACTCTTGTCACGAAATTCTTTCCTAGGCCGCGAAAGGAGATTTTAAACAACGTTAGGGTTCGTTTACATCTAAACTAAACCAATTCTTCTTTGTGCATTTAGTTTATGCAAGTTTCGAAACCACAGTGAGATTCTATAATCAATCGCGTGAGCTCACGTATTCGATCAGCACCTATATAAATAAGCTCTACTGTCGCAGTCTCCCTTGTGCTAAAAGTGGCATTACTTCTACTGTGTAAACACAGACTGGTTCACTAACATAAACCACTGAAATCTCATCATCTTCAATTGAGGAAGCCTGTATTTCTGCAACATACCAGCTTGGTTTCCACCCAGAATCTCCAATCTCCGTTGAGGTCCATCTAATTTTTACCTTCGAGCCAACTTCAAAGTAATCTTCATAGTCATCCGCCTTGCCGTTGGTTTTGCACTCGAAACCTGTTGGATCTTCATCGATGTCTTTTTCAGAGCTTCTCTCAGATTTGGCGTCGAGGTAAAGCAGCAAAGGGTCCAATAACGTTTCCAGATTCTGGCTTGACCAACGATTTCGCACCTCATTTGATAAAGTATCATTGATTTAATCAGCTTAATAAAATCTATTATTTCACGTATTTGCATATAGGAAGTCAGGTAACATCTCCCATGCCTCAGGAGAAATACATGAAGAACTAAATTGTCCTTCTTCCCAGATATGGGTAGGTTGTGGTACTTCCAAATATATTGAAGAGTGGCAGCAGGGAGCTTTTTTAACTCGGAAATGTTTTCTGGCAATAAGTCGAAATCGCCATTGTATCTTGAAAGAAATTCCTCTGGAGGTTCTTCACCATTAGCAACTGTGATCAACTTAACAATTCTATATTTGGGGCCTTTGAAAAGTATATTCAGTTTTTTACAGTGTTGTTGTAGATTGTTCATGTTCAACTTGTACAAAGGATGGTTGCGCCAGGTTTCTCGTCCAATATTGTCACGATAGCTTTTTTCAGCTTTGTTTCTATTTTCTGTAAAAAACATGGTTACTTCTTCGATCGATAACCACGCAATCAGGACAAGCTGCTGTAAAATGTCATCGGAAGGATCATTGTCAATGTCGAAAAATGTGTTAAGGATTCTTGTTGGCAAGTATATGTCACGTGATAAAAGAATTTCGGGCATGTCTTTCGTGAGTTGTTCAGTTTTTTCGTAAGATAAGTAATGAAGTTCTCCTGAATTTGCCAACGGGTATAATCCGGTATTGGCTGGAGTTTGCCTTCATTAGAAAAATCAGAAGAATTACATAGCATCGTTCCGTACTTATCCTTGTAGGCCGTGGTTTCATCCAACTGGTTAGTAATTAATTGGGTAATCGAGAGCATAAGAACCACCGTAGCTTGCATCAATCTTCCAGATTTCAGCCAAGGTGTTCAGGTATTCATTCTCTAATGGTGCATACGTCCAATCGCATTCTAGTTTGCGTTCTTCGTTCAAAGTTAGAAATTCTTTTAATTTGTCTTCGTCATTAAAGATCACGTTTTGAGCAACACCCCTGAAACATTTTATAAAATTATTCCCGAAACGAGCACAAGATATACATTGCCTAACATCTTCGGCCATTGTCTCCATGTTTTCAAGATGTTCAGGGCTGTATATCTCTGCATTCTTGTGGACTTTTGTACTGCAAAACGTACCATGCCTTGACAAACGCAACATTTTCGGCGGCATGGACTCGCTCCACAAAATTTCTTTTGCTGTGGTACTCAGCAAAACTTCTCTGGTTAATTTTACTTAGCTGCATTACCTTCAGCAAACGAACCATACACATCTGAGTTAGTGCGCTGTCCGGATCTTCTCCGTGTCCATTGTCCACAATGAAACTGAATAAACTCTTCAGGGCCCCAGTGTCCGGGTTCCTAAAGACAGAATCTAATGAAGGCAGAGTTGATAGGTAACACATTTCATTCATCCCCCTAAATGTAGTTTCGGGTTCTGATATCCCGAGGTATGTCAGTGTTACTGGCTTTCCTGTTCTCCTTACTGTTATATTTTTGTTAGAACTCGAGAGCTCACTATCCGTGTCTAAACCCATAAATAAGTGAGTCATTGGAACAACAGCGTTGGTCCTGCTTTGATCAAAAGTATGATCTTCATACAAAATCGGCTTCCAAAATTTGCCAGGATTTTGTACGGATTGAATATCTCCACACACTATCGCTTTAGCATCTCTTGAATCAACGACGTGGTCGTTTGAAGTTTTCTCTGCCTCCTCCAACATTAAATTTACCGCTTTGGTGGACCAGTGTAAGTTGACAACCAAGTGAGATACTGCATCACGCGGTGGGCGTTTGAGTGATATTCGAGCATTAATGTTCTTTCCTGCATGGTGTCTTCTGGCTTCAAGGGAGTTATCTTTGTAAGATTCTGTGTAGTTGTAGCACGATGATAATGAAATTGAAAACGTGGGGGGAGCGACTTTTAAAATAATTTCTCTAGCCTGCCACATGAAAAGAATGCTACCTGTACTTCTATACATTATGTCCGTCGTAAGTCTGTTGTGAGACTCCAAACAGCCTTCGATACCCCTCTGTCCTGTAGCGAAAATATTTTCCAGGACCAAACCAAGTTCAGGAAATATTTCTGCCTTAAGCGCGCGACCTCTGCTGTCGTACTGCTTCCGAAATTCTTTGGATTTTCTCAACGCTATTGTGCGTTTGTAGAGACGTCGCTGTTTCTCATTGGTCATATCATTACGAACCATTTTGGACGTTGTTTCAATATCTTCGAACTGAATTAAGTTTCCCTCAAGTTCATTTTTGCTTGCCATAACTGCGTTTTTGTTCTTCACATTAGAAAGCTTCGCTACAAAGTTTGTGCTGGTAGCTTTTGCAAAAAGACCTTTGATTAAATCTCGATCTTTCTTGGTGTCTGCAAATCTCAACGCTGTGTTAAAAAGCCCTCCAATCTCACTTTCAATGTGGCTGTTCGTATGCTTTGTTACCCCCGATCTGCTCAATTCTTCGAGTTTTTCAACAAACATATCTAAATTTTCTCGGTTTTCAACAAAGAATGCCGTTTCTTGTAAATGTACTTTTGACAAGCTTAAATACGGCGATAGAACTGTCAGTAATTCAATGGGCTTAGGGCACCTCTTAAGATATTTCTTAGTAATTCTTTCTTTGCATGTTTTATACACCGTATATAAGTACATAAGTGTTGCTTGGCTATTATCTTATTCGAAAAGATCGAAATAGGTACGGTGGCGGCGTGCTTTTATATGTCCGCGAATCTATACCATTTTATGAACGAAATGACTTAATACCGGATTCATTAGAAATGATATGTATTGAAATCAGTAGACCACATAATAAGTCATTTCTAATAAGTACATGGTACAGACCACCGAATTCACAAGTTCAGTTGTTTGATGATTATGAGAATTTTCTTAGAAAAAGCGACTTGGAAAATAAAGAAATAATAATTATGGGAGATTTTAATTGTGATATCAAAAAATCTCCTCCTGACGTTCACACACGTAGGTTACAATTTCTTTCTTCATTTTTTTTGTCATTGAGAATCATTGCTAGTGAATATCGTTGGAGGGAAGGTACCTGAAATGTTATCTACTGACTTGGTGACAGAATTATCTTCTCTAGCGATCTCATCAATTTTATCCCCAACTCCAGGAATAACAGAGTTATCAGAAAGTTCCTGTTCACTGACGTTGGAGTATGACGAGACAAGATGTTGCGGAATGCAGTGTTGATGAGACTGCGATTTGTACCAATTTCGTGACAGGAAAGGAAATGGAAGAGTTGAGTGACGAGGCTCAACGGCATCGGCAACTTTTAGCTTCTTTTGTTGCTGGGGACGATTGCTCTCTTGTCGTCTTTTGCCAAACGTTAACGGTGTATCTACTTTTTTTCTCTTTGGGATCGGTGTTACAACTTTCGCATCATGTGTTCTAAGTGACAAATATAAACCATTGTAAATTAGGTGTTCATGCATCTTTGTAAAATATCTGCGCTATTCGTGCGTTCCGATTCAAAAAAGATATAGAAAAAATATCATGTTTCTGTATAGCGTTTCCTTAAAATAAGCCAGTTCGGAGTTTTGATTGCGCATAAGATATGTTCCGCGATAAAACGATGTTAACCTATAACACGAGGCTGAGAGCGAGTTACTGTTTGTGCCCTATAAAATTACGACATGCCCAATCGGCATTGATTGACCTTGATGTGGGTTACAGTTTTTAGGGATCGAGAATTGGATTTTTGATAGTACTGTATGTCAAGACTGATCAAACACTCAACTCCTAAAACTGTAACCCCATCAACCTATGTCACATCATTTCGATTTTATCCCGAATTTAATTTGCATTCCAAACCCTGAGACTTTGGTCAAACGTCGAACTTTTCATGAGTCGAACTATAGTAGAACTCAGTGCAAGTCTATCTGATTTAAGCTAATTTTCATTTTGCATGGAGTTTAGCCTGTGTCGCAGCCTAACTTTCCACCCAGATGAAAATCCGGGTGGAAAGTTAGGCTGCGACACAGGCTACATTGAGTTCGACTCATGAAAAGTGGACGTTAAGTGGAAATTGCGATGATGAACCGGTATAATCATTGTAATAACCCCCAGGGCTGGCCGAAGTAAGTGTATATTCAACCTGTATCGCTGCATCATGAAATAGCTAGTACTAGCCGAAGAAATTCGCGATGATGACGAGGCGATTGATAGATAAGAAGACGATAATGACAAGGGAATCAGTGATGTTCTTTCATGAATTGGTAATTTTAAAATAAATGATTTGTATGTCAACCGCTCTCGATTTGGCGCCGCACCAAAAACAAGCAAATTAGTGAATAATTGCCGCGGCACTTATTCAAGCATTTTACGGTATACTTCTGGGTAGTTATGTTTTCTTACCTTTTAGAAGTTGCCTGCGACTGCGCGCTTCTCGCTAAGGGAAGGAAGTCATCCTCGTCAAATGAACGTTGCGTCACGTCTATATCATGTGCTGGAAACAGTGGCACAAAATGGTTAGGTTGGAAAACAACTCCTGTGGTTTACTATTCAAGTTGGAATCCCTCGAAAACATTATGTAAACTGTTCGACTTGTAGTCGCTGAACATTGTAACTGAGCCGATTCCTGTAGCCGTGGAAATACTTTTGCATGAAGCAATGGTCTCATTGCTTTGTGTGCAATTGGATAAACTGAAAAGACAGGATGACGTAAAACTGATGCCAATGCCATTTCTTGAATTAAGGCAGACCATTTTCATGGTATACAAGTCGCAATTGCTTCTTGGCGTACAATACTTTCCATGTCGCGAATGTGGGGATAATCGCACGATAGCGACATCGCAAAGATGCAGTTCGAAGTGTAATGTGTCTTTCCAAGAAGTCTTTGGAAATGAGGATGGCTTGCATAGTAACGTGCATTTAGGTAAAGTTCCCCAGCAACGAGAAGCCTCAGAATGTGCCATAGTTTCTCGCTGCCATATATAGCCATAGACGCAGAATTATACAAACAGTTGCCATCTGCCGTCGACCTTTTCGCTATCAGTTGAACTGGGACATCTTCAGGCATTAGTAGCGTAGCCAGATCGTCCTCAGGAACACTCACGAGTGAGCGATAGTTGTTCTTCTCCAGCTGTAACGATCGAAGAATGGTTTCATACTTCGTAATAAGTCTTTTGCATTGACTGTCATCTTTTCGAATCATTGCTTTCTTTACGGATGCCAAATCTTTCAGAGTTTCTTGCGCAGACATTATATTAGTTGCAGTTGCAGGACTATTAATCACGCGAAATAACAAAGCTTTGAATGACAAATAATCAAAAGGTTGGCCGTATATATACGGAAAGAGTGGAAAACCAGGAATTTAGGGCGTGACACTATCGGTGTACGTAGGAGACAATGGACTATATGATACAGTTGTAACAAGACACAGCATAATTCAACTATACTATATTTCGGAGTATTCAGTAACTATTTAGGTGAAACTATTGTTTTAAACATTACTTATTTTAAACATTCGATATTAGCGAAAGATGGGCCTCATAAAATTTTCTGTGTTTATTTTCAGACTCCCGGCCCAGGGAACCTCTTTTTTTGCTATTTCCACACTAAAATCCACTATTGGCACTAATAAATAATACATAAAATATTCCTCCATTTCACAGTCGTTATTATTTGGAGAAAACAGTGTCAGTGATCGCAATTGATGCAAAGTTGAAACCTGCTGACACCTGACTACTATAATTGTATATCACTCACACAGGACAAAATTGTAGGGCGGTGAAGTGGTATATATTTTTAAGCTGTAATCCGTTTCCGGTACTTGAAGCCCTAAAAAAACAGAATTATACCACTTTTGCGGGCAACTAACATTACATATGAGCAAACAAGACTTGTCAAATGAAACACCAAGTGAAATCTCGGCTAGCCGGGCCAGGCTCTAGTGTATATAAACACAATATAAAAATAATTAACACGTAATAACTGCAAGTTAAGACATGTGACATGGGCTTGGCCAAAGTGGGTGGGTATTTATATAGAAGGTGAGCCAAGCTGACTCGTATACGCAAACGTTTGACGTTTTCCCTCATTTTATCTCATTTTTCCAATTTCTAATGTGTAACACACCCAGTTGGGTTTACGCGGTTTTGCAAACAAGAATTTTAGCAATGTCCCTTACGTATGTCTAAAGCATTTCCTGTTTGCAGCTTAAAAATATACAGAACAGGGACAGCATCTTAATCCTAACTGCGCTTCCTACAAGTACAACTCCCGACAACGTACAGCAACCACTTCAGGTATATTTTGCTTTCCTAAATATGTATGCGTGTATCAAGCTCTACACTGACGACTCCATCGTTGCAGTTATCCCAAGGTTTGAGCTTACTAACCGTTTAGAAGACCTAAGGAAGAAGATCGATGAAGACGACTTGGTAGAAGAACCTTACACCTTCGACAGGGTAAGCCAGTCCAGCGAAAAAGAAACGAATGTTGAGGATGTGGCAATCAACGATGAAAATGGCGGTGGAAGTAGTGATAGGCAGGTAGTGAAAGTATTTCTGAAAATTGAAGAGCGCGAAAGAACACAGTCAACCTGCAAAGATAGAAAAGAAAAAGCAACAGATATTGGAGAAAAAAAGCCCAACATCGACGAAGAGAAATGGAAAGCGGCTTTTAAACCACAAAAGCCATGGGAAGTGAAGATGATTAAGATATATTCCGAGGAAGAAGTGAAAAGAGCGAGAGGCATGAGATCAACATATTTAAAGTTCTGGAATAAAAGAGTAAAAGAAATATGTAGACAAACGCCAAGTGCATCAAAAGCGAAAATCTCCTCTCAAGTAAACAATGAATGGAGAAAAGAACAGACTACCATATTGAAAACAGAGGCAAATATTTTAGACACAACAGGCGAAAAGTCACCAGAAGGCCTCAAGCCAGGAACGCTGAACAATAATATGGCATCGATAAACGTTGCAAGTAACGAACTAAAAGAAATCGAAGAAAGACTCTCGGAGCCGACTATTTCATCTAGTGAGAAAAAGCGAGTATTCCCCAACCAAAAAAGGGCACAATCTCAAATGAAACGTGCACAAGAAGTCATGAGGAAGAATTTGAAGGCGAAGAAAGATAAAGCTGAGTAACGTGTTTGAGGGGCAACAATGACAAATGTAATATTCTACAAAAAAGTTAAAGTGTAAATAGTTTAATCTCTTTCAAATTAGTCAATTTTCCTAGAAAAAGATGTCATGCTTCGTTACCAAAGTTAAATAATGTTATTTTCCGAACTGTGTAATTGTGGGAGGTAAAGGTAATATCCATATTTGCGTTTGTAATCTAAACATCGGTCTGCGTAGTATAGGAAATGATGATATGGCGTACAAGCAGAGTCACGCTCAGATGATGACAGGTGATTCCGAAGGTGCGTCGTGCGCACTTCTCTTGCATAACAACACATATCCGGCTAACTGAAGCATGAAAATTTATCTTATATCATTCAATGACGAGTTAATTTAAAAAAACGTATCCTATTTTGCCTACTAGCCAAAAGCTGATAAGACCAGCAGACCTGCCAACCTACCCCAAGCAAAAACAGTGAGATCCAATTTTTTCCTCCCAAAAAATAGCGAGAAAAATGCAAAAATAGTGAGAAAACAACGTTCATGTTCAAATCAATTCATTTTGCTTTTTTCCCATGTAACAGTAGTTAACAAATACAGTAGTATTAATAAAAGATAAGACTTTTTGTTGTCGTTTTTTGGGTTTTGTTTTATTTAGCTTTTTAGGTTTTTTTAAAATGATAGTTTGCAATACCTGACGCTTTGATGTGGACGCCATATTGAAATACTTCACGTGGGCGCATAATTTATGCATTACAACTACGTATGTGCATAATTATGTACACATGAACTTCAAAATGGCGGATGTGGAAATGAATTTTTCGTGACTGCTAAATTACTACGTTACTTGTCAGTTGTCCTACATCTACAAGTACAGACTATACAATCTATGTCCATATTTATTTTGTCGCTAAATTTCGGTAAATTAAAATACTGAAATCATACCAATGAAGAATCTAGTTTTAGGATTTTCATTTATCGTGAGAATCGAGTACGGAATCGTGAGACCGTGAGATTGTAGTCAAAATCGTGACTTGGCAGGTCTGGACCAGGGTTGCTTTCTTTAAATCCTTAATGGCTTAATCTAGATTAACATGAGAGTGATCAACATGCTGACATAGAAAGAGTAAAGACCCCACGGGCAGCCAATTTGAATCTTTTCAAATTCTTTTATTAATAGCACTTTATAGAAGTTGTTCCATTTCATCAAGGAATATAAGATTCTTAATAATTTAAAAATCAAGCTGTAGACTAGTGAAATATTAAGCTTTTCTTTGTGAAATCCAGTACTCTCTACTCTCAAAGAAGATAAATATTTAGCTTGGTGCTAAGCCTAAGTGTAACGATTGTTATTTAGCTTGTCTCGTGCGTGTTGATTATCGTGTCTATAAAGGAGTAAGGACTAAGTTGCTCTTACTGCTATAATGTTAACGTAAATTGTGAACGTGGGCTGTTGTCCGCATTCCATGTAAATTAAGTAAATTATCAAGTTTATCTCTAGCCTGGGTTTGCATATCCGCATTCTTGTGGTTTCTAGACAGTAGTTGTTTGACGTAAATGTTTTAATACTCGAAGAAAGTCTCTTCACTAAACTAAAAACATTAAAATCACATGATTGTCATCATACAGTTCATATAGGGAAAAAAACAATTGCATGTATACACTAAAAAGCAGACCTACTTGAGAGTTGAGAACTAATTAAATAGTTAATGACAACGCATATTTATATACTTTCATTATGATTGCAGATTTCCTGCCTTTACAATCTGTTTCAAATTCTACAGTAGCAGGGATTCAAAATTGATTCTGTGTAATTGAATTTATTTCTGCACTAATATTACACCGTGTAATGTTCTTTTCATTATATAGGGCCATATAGAAACAACACATTTAAACAACTTCATTTCGGTAAATGACGTCATCGATATCTTCACTTCTTCATTACCCCTAAAGCCCCTAAAGAATTCTTAATTAATCTATTGATACACCTGAAGAATTCCGAAACAATTTGTCCCAACCCCATAAGAATTCTGGGTGGAAAATGTTGCCAACCCCCAAAGAATTCCGAGGTCGTCAACAGGGGGGGTGCGCATATTAAATGTAATAGCCCAGTGCTATTTGGGGTAGAAAGTTCAGGATTCTAGCTAAACGGAAAGTACTTTATAAAAAATGGGAAAACATCTGCCTTTTTGGTTTAGTTCGTAAAAAAGATGGTGGCGATTACGAGCCAAACACTTTCTTGTTGACTTTTCACAGAGGGTTTACAACATTTGCAGTCATATAATAAACTACTTATTGACCTCGCTTGTTCGGTCTGTACTAGTGAATTATCGGACCTCCCTTTTTCCGTAGTGCAAACATCAGTCCGATATTTCACTAGTGCAGACTTCACGCTCAGTCAAAAGTAGCATGTATCGACGGAAATGACTCACTGCAACTGCTGGTCATTTAGAATTAACTGGAGTACGTTGACCAATAAAGGACGGGTTTGAAGAATTCACTGGCAAGATTATTTGTTGTTGTTGAAAGTCGCTTCTATTCTTGGAAAGCAAATACGTCACGTAAATTGTTATTCTTCTAAAAGTAACTGACGGTGATATCTCTATATTTGCATTATGGTAATAAATTTATCCTTCAAGAACGACAGTGATATTAATTAGTGATTTGCAAAGCCATGCACGTGAACGAGAATTCACAAAACACAATTGAGTTTAATATTAATTTATTACGTCTGGCTTTCACAACCATGCAGTTCGCAGTGTAATACGTTAAAAGGTTCAAAATTAACATTTTTGTTCAGCCGAACTAAAGTTTGTCTAATATGTCGAAGCATAAACATAAGCAACAAGAGTTGGCAGATAATAGATTATGACGTTATTTCTCTTCACTCTCATCGCAACAGTTTTTACAGGCCAAACATGATATTTTGCTTAGACGAACAACAATGATAAGACTTCCTGTCGACGTAAATATTTTTTGAAAATTTTATGTACCAATTACGCATTTTGCTGTCAAAATATGCATTTGTGGAGCTGTTTGAGATGATCGCGAATAAATCCAGACTCAAGCGATTGATCTAAGCAAACAAGAGCATTATATTAAAATAAACCATACACATTTTAAAGATAATGGGTGGTTCTTGTATGTTCTCAAGTTTTATAACGATCCGCCGTTTATTTGACGAGAAAGCAGCCAGAGAATTAGGGTATATTTTTAGTTATTTGAAAAGACCGGAAGTCGTTTGTCTACCCAAAATCGAACTTTTTCAAAAATCTCAAAAACTAAAAATCGTTGAACCTTTTTGTATTTACCGTTGAAAATAGTTTGCCGAAGAGGAACTTGTGGCAAGCTATGAAGCATTTGAAATTTTTGGAGTTGTCGCGATATTCTCGATATTTACAGGCGACGGCTCTTAAGCGAAGCGCAGTAATTTTATTGCGGCCGATGTTAACCGGTACCATAACAATAAGCAACAGGCCTCCACAAAGCCACGCAAAAGGCAATACCAGATGGAATCGAACAACACATTTTTCACTTCCAGACAAGAATCCCCAAAGGCAAAGAGTGCAAGTGACGCGAAAAGATCTACATTTCAAATCAATCAACCTAAATGTCACGAAGACCGCCGTGGTCAAGTCGCTGCAAATGAAAAAAAACAACAACAAAGTTACACGATCGTGCTTCATCAGGCGCATGTAGCCGGTAACTTCACTCATAATCAAGACTAAGCATGAAATCTCCACGCAAAAGGCAATATCAGACGGAATCGAACAACAAACTTTTTACTTCCAGAAGGCAAAGGCAAAGCGTGTGAGTGACGCGAAAAATCTTCATTGCAAATCAATCAACCTACTGATAACCCACGACCAAGCATGAAATCTTGCGATAACTGGCGTAGATAACGCACTCATTACTCCTCTCTCCTCCGCAGAGGCTCGGAGGAGGAGAAGACGCGCGAGGAATGATGGGAAGAGGGAAAGAAAAGTAGCCTCTGCCAGATAATGTTGTCAATATGGCGCCCAAATTCCGTGATGGACTAGGCACCAGACTCGGAATTTCAATATATAATCAACTTTAACTTACGGAAAAGTTGGAAATCCATAAATTGTGAACAAAAGACACATTTAAATTGCTGGCAGACAATTCTCAAGGACAGGATTTCCTAGTTTTGAATTATGCAATGTAAACAAACGCTACCCGAGAAGTTTAAATGAAGACACTGAACTGTTGTAAACATAGATCTTACCTATGATAAGTTGCACGTATACACGTAGTGCATGTGGTACGTTTGCGAGCTTGGTGTAATGTAGAAAGTTGGCGCTGAGAATATTCCAGCGCTGCATGTTCCTCGGCTTTGTTTATCAACGATTCAACGTTCGATATTAAAACGTCTGTCAGTCTGGCAGCGTTTCGAATTTTTTGATTCGTTCCGGGTGATTTCCATTGAAGAATTCAGAACTAATAACGTCCAGAACAACATTCTAGACTTAGATCTTGAAGAAAACATTGTACTTCGTGCAACCTATGGTCGCTATCTCCCATGACCAGAGAACCGCAGATTTGTTAATTGACTGAAATCTCTTCGTATTCGCCTATTCGGTTCGTTTGCCGACTTCGAATTCGGTGTTAAAAAATCCTTCTCCGGTGTACTTGCACTTATTGCAAAGCATTCTATATCTTCTCCTGCATTATGGTTATCGTAAAGAGAATAAAGAAGTCTAAATTAATTGAAATATAGTTTACATCTAAATTGATTTAAAATGGCAGACACGTAAATAACAGCAGGAATCAAATAAATTCATGTAATCGCACTATTTCTTCACGAAAATCGTCATGCTAACCTTTGATACTTAGATCTTGAAGGGAGTGCTGAATATCTCCCAAATCGTCGGTTTTTTATGCCATTTACCAGAGAACCGCAAATCGTGCAAGAGAACCGCACATTATCTGGCAGAGGCTTCTCACCTCTTTCCACCTTCCCGACGTTCTCCGCGCGCTTTACGATTGCCCGCGCGCCTGCGAATAGAAGCCTCTGCGGAGGAGAGAGCTCATGACTCCACAAAGTGCCCGAGTCCTCGCTCTTCATCGGAAGTCAAACAAACGTGCATCGGCATCGACAATCGTCATGCGAAACCGACTCAAGACCAAGGCCAAAATCAAGACTGCAGAAAGTTTGCTGCTAATTATAAACGTTCTTTTTCAGAGTCTAATCTTATCAATACTGTCAATAAAGCCAAACGTCGTGCTAGCTCTGTCACGGAACAACCCACGGTCACTGGCAACAACCATACAACACCAGCAAATGGTTCCGTATCTTCCAATCCAAACCGTGGTTCATCAGCAAAAAGTGTCAAGTTGAGGATGAAAAAGGAAAAGCAAGACAAGGTCACAGAAGTCCTTTACGTCCGAACTCAATTAAACGATCCAATCAAACTTGTCTCACGAACTATTTTCCAAAATGCATAGAAAAGGATTAACAAAAAGATAATTCTAGCACACCATATCAAACATTGAAAACCATCGTCACCCAAACTCCAGGGTGCGAAAACAAAAAACGTGACGCGTGACAACATATCTACCTTTGCGTCTTCAACGGAAAATTGTCGGAAGTCAAAACAAGCAAAACTGAGGAACATTTGCAGAATTACTGAAGAGGTACCTCTTGCTTTTTCTCTGGGGACATTCCATGATAGATCTATTTGCGACTGAACAAGCATGCACAATACTGCAGAAAACATTGATAAGATAGACGAGAAGGATCAAAACACTGGATATCTAAACTTAAGTTCCACATACGAGGTAAACTCTAGTCTGCCATTAGCAACATCCAAACGTTGGTACACGGCAGAGTGAGAACTTGCAAAAGCCAACAAGCAGACAGCAGAACGACGCCGAACGTTAACTAAGACTAATATGACCGGTGGTGGTAAAGAAACAGTTGTAGTTCATTGTAATCAAATGCAAACGACATCGCTTTTGGAAAACATGAAAGGTCTAGAAGAAAAAATTAAGAATAATCCGGATGTTGAAAAGCGGACGTACTTTGCTGGTATTTTAGAAGTTGCTAAATCCTTACATCAAAGATGCATCAAAGATCTTAAGAGAACCTGCCAATAAACTGCAGTTAGACAAAAATGGAGATGAGCGCACAAAAAGACCTCGGACAACCTCGTCCGAAATTTACGATAAGCTCTCAAAATACATTAATATAATTCGTGTGTATATAAACGGGACTGGTTTTATTATGGAGAACAAAGATACTAGTCCTTTAATACATTTCATAGAATGTATGTCTGCTATTTTTGATCAAAATAATTTTAAATCAAAGTTAAACAAGCACATTGAAAATGAAGTAGGGGACATTTATCATACCGCGCTGGACTACATGGATAGTGAAAGGGATAGAAACACGATTAAATTTATACTTACCAGAATTACAAGCGTTAAGTTTATGGCCAGGCTTCAAATGACACAAAACAAACAAGCTCCACAAAAATGCAGGGATTTGGTTCCACAACAATTAACCAGTTCGAAAATTTGCGCGAAAAATTGAGAAAGGACCTTCAGGGACGTGAGTTACCCCCGAAACAAGAAAAACAACTGCTACGAAGAAAATTTCAGATTGAAAAACTTCGCACAATAAAATCGAGACAATATAAGTAACATAGGAAGAAAACTAAAACTTGAAGAATTCCCAGATTTGGTAGCTGTCCTGGAATATGAATTTGGCGAAGGAGACACTAGAGAACGTGGAGGAGGTGGTCTCGAAAGCCACTCAAAATTGCACAACGATATTCAATACAGAGCAGCAGGATAACAAGACAAAAATGAAAGATGCCAAAGAAGCAATTATGGCGTTGGCTCCTGAGGACTTCTCCATAAGTTTTTCAACGTGCTTCAACTACACGCAAAACTACAGGAAAGGAACGTATCAAGTCCGGCGGCACCATGAGGGAAAAGGAATAAATGCCTGTGTATCGCTACATAAAGCACCAGATACAGCGCCGATAAAGGACTTAGTCGTAAATACACACTGGACGTCAGCAAATGTCAACTTTATCTTGTACCAAGCATCAAGAAACAAAGAATGTTATTGTGCCGACTCTCGTGATGCCAAGCAAGTCATCCGACCTAATTTGGGGTTTGGTGGCAAAACCTGCAAAAATATAGAAAATCCTGATCACACCTTTGACACAACGCGAACGAATGCTGTTACGCCAATGACCCACTTGTTTGTTGGAGACCAAGGAAACAGAAAAAAACATTACTTTCAACAGTAACCAACATATCCAAGAACTCATCATGACGACATCGCCACGCAAAGAAATAACAATTCATATAAAAAGATCTGGTAAGGCAGTAACTCTATTAAATTGATCTTACTACGAGCCAGAAACTGCCCTTCGTTCTCTGAATGAACTATTGTATTTAATGACTTTACCTGGTCTCGATAGTTTTTTTCGAAATCCCAAAACTGGAAAACTAAAACAAGTAATGGTTTCGGTAGTGGATAATGGAGTTGAAATGCCGAGGAGTCCAATAGTGAAGATGCTTCTAGTTCGACTCCGAAGGTTTTGGGGATTTGAGACTGTCGTACAAGTATCGTACGCAGAATATCACAGCAAACGAAATCCCGTTGAAAGAGTCCATGCAGTTCACACTAAACAACTGGAGAAGCATGGTCCGTTTCACTTGAAAAAAGATTTGCACACTGAAACCAAAGAACACAGAGAAATGAAATGGGAAAGCTAAGAGAAGATGTAAGAGAACAACTGAAAATGGCAAGCTTTGGTGGCACTCGTACATTAAACACGAAATATTGTTAACTGGGATATTCTATTTAGCGCAAAATTCGCTAAAAATCATGAATCTTAGCAAAATTATCCAAACTAAACTTCCGTCTCACTAAAAATTAGCTTACAGTTCAATTATAGTCAAACATATTTTGATCTTGCGAAATTATCAGAAATAACTGTTTTTATCATAACAGCTTTAAAGATCAGCTAATTAAGTATTTTCAATCAACTTATCTTAAAAAGAGCAAATTAAAACAGAACGGGAAGGTTTTGGCTTGTATTTTTTTAAACCAAAATTTATGTTTGCATCACAAAAGAGCTTAATTCTCCAGAAAAGCAACGTTGTGGCAAACTTTATATGAAAATAGAATGTAAAAATTGTCCAGAAAGGTGTGCATTGGCTTGAAATGCTGCAAAAACAGTTTTTTATGCTGCAAAACAGTAAATTGAAACAGAACAGCAAGGCTTCGGCTTGTATTTTTTCAAGCCAAAATTATAGATGCTTGCATTAAAGGAGCTTAATTCTGCCGAAAAGCAATGTCGTGCCAAGCATTATCTGAAAATAAAATAAGAAAATTGTCCGAATAAGCTGTGCATTGGCTTGAAAATTTTCAAGCCATTTTTTCAAGCCATTTGTTATGCTGCAAAACAGTAATTGGAAACAGAACAGCAAGGCTTTGGCTTGTATTTTTTCAAGCCAAAATTATAGAGGCTTGCATCAAATAATCTTAATTTTACAAAAAAGCAATGTCGTGACCAGCATTATATGAAAATATAAATAAATGTAAAAATTGTCCAATGCCGCCAGGAAAATACATTCTTTTGGCAAATCATCAACCCAAGGATCTTTGTTTTGGCGTAGTTACACCAAGTGATTGTCTACCTATTTTATACCACTTTTCCAGTTATAAAAGTCTGAAGCCTCTTTTAAAATATTTTACTTCCAAAAATACAAGATGAAAAGATCAATCTTAAGCTCACTGATGGACCAGTTGCATAAACTTCACCAGCATTCTCAAAAAGATGGTTCCACCATTCCAAATGTTCTTCTGTCACAATTCCGGAATTATCCAAAAATTTTGGTATATCCCTTTTCAGTCTTTCTAAATTGACCTTATCTGGTGACGAGGCAACAACGTTTGGTACATCTGTTGGTATTGGTACATCCTTAAAAGGAACAATTAAATTGAAATTGGTTATTGTACAATGAACTTCATGATAATATCCTGAATGCCAAAACAGCCATTAATTAGTTACAGTTCATGACTCAACAGTTTGACAATTCATTCTAGTACTTTCATCATGGGTACATGTAACATAACGACAGGATATCTATAACTGAACCAAGGGAACAGCATAGAGATCATAATCTGTATGGGGAACACAGAAGAATGCTATTAGACTTGTTTCATACCTGATCAGCATCTTCACCTTTGTAGTTTTTCAAATATTTGCATATTTCCAGTGAATCTCCTGCATGATCAATTATTAATACAAATGTTGTAGGACAGCAGAGATTCGTATTAATTTTAAATGTGGCGATCGATCATGCATGGAGATTCACTGGAAAGGCATGCAAATATATAAAAGACTACAAAGGTGAAGATGTATACCTCCAAACAATGTTTGTGATAGTACAGTACCATAGATATGTGGCAATAACGTTGGAATTTTCATATGCAATAAATGAGTTCATGTCCTCACATCGATAAAAACACTAGATTGGAGTGTTGAAACATTCAACCATAGACTGTAACTTTTAAACCAGATAAGCACCAAATTATGTCTAAATTATTCTGTCCAGGCAATGCACCCTTGAATTTTTTTGTACTCATTCCAACCTAAGGCTAAGCTGATCTCAACCAACCAGTCCTTCAATTTCCTCAGCTAAATAAAATCATCTGCCATTAGCCAGTTGTATAAAATAATAAAGATTTCCTAGGACAGGAATGGGTAAATTACATAGAAATACACTGTCAAAATTCTATATTTATTAAATGTAATTAAGAACACTCGCTTGCTTCAAAATTGGTATGCCTTTACTGGAATCTTTGTCAGGTTTCCACTCTGAGTCTCTACTCCAATTCTTGTATCTTAAGATCTTAAGATGACAGCGTCCTTTGAATTCTTTTCGATAACAAACGCATGTGGGTTGGAGATGTTATGTAGTTGAGTTGTCTATGAGCAGATGGTCAAGGGGGCACAGGCAAGTTTACTGAATATATTGCTCAAGGACAAACCAAAAAAGTATTACTGTATTTTGAAGAGACAAACTGAAACTTAGCAAGTTTTCTAATGCTATTACTTTGATTTTAAAATTGACTACTTTTGCTACTGGTGGGCTTACTGGTCTATCACCAATAGAGAAAGTCAGTACATCAGCCAATCAGAATAGGTGGTGTGTAACCAATCCCTAGAGATTCGAAGGGAAAATATATTTTCGCCATGTTGGATGAAATTATAATTGCAGATGATGAAAATATTGTGTCAAATTCATCCAACATGGCGTCAATGACGTAAGATGCACACCACCAATATAGGATTTGAAATAGTCCACTAGTTGGTTTATACAAAACTAGTGGAGAAGGACAAGTCCTACATTCTGATTCTGCTTCTAGTGGCGTATCACCAAATATCGGTGATACGCCACTAGAAGCAAGAGTAAATTCTCAAATCTGACCAACGGCTTGCCGATGTCCGAAGAATATGTGTAAACCACGGCGAATTTTGTATGACAATGGCAATGCTAGTATGACTGCGGGCTCGCAACAGCCCTAATTTATATGCAAATGGCGTGTAAATGGCCTACTGTTAAGTCATGAACTCGAGAACTTCATGCGAGTGTTAGTGTTACTATAGTAAATATTATAAACGGTAGCATGCGCAGGCAGCGCAGCGGCTTTACTAGCACCAGCCAAAATAAACAGAGTATCGTGAAAGGAATATGACGATGTTCAGAAGAGCTAAACAATACGCGATTTTCGCATGCTACATATGCCTATGGACCATGGCGTTCTATTGAACACCACGTGTCATTAGCGAATATGAATCTCGCTTCATTTATTTAAAGATATCGTAGAATGCCACATGAATCTTACCCGAATAGACAGCAATGTTTACAGTTATTAATCAGTAGCTTTAATGTTTTTACCTTTTCCATCGGGATTTTCGTCGCTTGAATAATTGAGCGGATAACATCCCAACTCACTTTCGTCATCTTCATCTGGTTCAAATTGACTAAATGGGTCACTTGAAAATATCGCTGTTGAATGGCCAATAGGCGAGTCGGAAAAACAAGATAATGGCAACTCGGAACACGATGCAACCGAGAGTTGTGGAGAGTTCAAATGGTCGTCGTCCTGCTCCAAATCACTCGTTCTGCAAGACCAAATATTTGTCAAATCTGACGCAGGGCTTCCAAACGCAGGGCTTCCAAACGCAGAGCTAGAGTCAGGCTCTCCCAATTCGCTAGTATTAAGAGCCATAAAAAAGTATTCAAAACACATGTGGGTTTTTGAAGTCAACGTCATTCTCTTCATAGCGATTGCCACAGAATATTTTATTTTGTTTGTCGGCGCGGTAGCTATCGGTGTGGCGCGTCAGTTCCTCCTGGTATCTCCATATCTCAAACTAGAACGCATTCGAGAAATAGAAATGAGTTTCTATGAAAACGTGCCTATTAACAGCACAATATCGGTAAGGGAGTGCGGGATATCTTGCGTTAACTTTCTCAAATAGGTCGGAGAGAAGAAATAAATTATTTATTTGCGATGCTGCACAATGTAGATGACACCTAATGACACATATGTTTCGTATATTGTCGGCAAAAGTGAAGAAAGGGACGTGTCACATATAAGACAAAGCACAATTCGAAAAAAAACACCTTCTTGAAACTCAAAATATGAGGTAAAACAGGACAAAGAGTGAAACGGTTCCACTCTTTGTCTTGTTTTAACTCATATTTTGAGTTGAGTTTCAAAATGTTTATTTTCGCATTATGCTTTGTCTTACACTGCCCTGCCTCCGGGCTCCGGTCTTTCCGATGTGTCACGTTCAGGCGTTTTGATTGTTTGATGTTTCGTCAGGACTGAGGCTACGTCCACACGTATACGTTTTCGTAGCGTTTTCATATTGTTCTCCGTCCTCAAGGGAATAGAAAACAATGGTCTACTTACCTGAAACAATATGAAAACCTACGAAAACGTATACGTGTGGACGTAGCCTGAGTAAAGGAAGCGATTTTGTCATAATAATAGGTGACAAAATCCCAAAGGCGTGCGGTGACAGTGACTGACAATATTTTATCCTGCTCAATATATGTCGCACACCTGGCGTGTGTTATTTTCATTTCGGAGACCGATAGTGGCTTGGTAGGTTGTGAAAGCTTTCCGCGTCAAAATGTCGAAAACGAAGTCAAGTACCCGTAGCTCAGATAGTTTCAAAGAAAGGTTCGATCGAGGCAAGTGGTGGTTTACACCCGAGGAGTCAAAAGTATTTACACAAAGAGGTCAAAACGGCCGCGCAAAATCGAATGGCAAAGAACTCCTGGACGTTACTGGCATACAAGCAAGTTTAACTAAAGTGGATGTGTTGAAAGTGAGTCCTCTTCACAGATTTTCATTGATTTAGTTTCTTTGTCCTGTGTCCTATAAATTACTGATTCTTTACTGATTAATTTCCCCTTACTGTAAATATCGAACAGCGGGATTGATTGTTTCATATCGTTGACTTGTAGATTGAGTTACGTGGTAAAGATGAGCCATTAGTGTTCAAGCTCACCCTATTCGACTTCACTGGTAACAACTTCCCGCGAACTTTCGAACCATACGTGAAGTTCACCAAAAGCTTTGTCACTCGATTTAATACGGTGATCAATGAAATCACTGGAAAGAAAAATCAGTCTGGCAACAATGCCGAAGGCGATGAAGCACCTGAACGGGCTGAACCGAGTCCAATCACGAGTTTGCGTCAAATGGTAGTCGATCCTCCGTTGTCAGATGTAGAGGAAGTGGAAGAAAGCGGCGATATTTCTCATGCGCCAACACCGACAAGAGTGGATACCCCAACTGGCCGAAAGCGCCGACGTTCAAAAGCACCAGAAGTACATCCGCTTCCAACAGAATTAGTGGAAAAGCGAGTCAAGAATGACGCAGAACCTTGCAACGACAACGAGTTCCAAGGATACGTCAAGGAAATGTTTACAATCAGAGAAGGTGTGTTCTAAGTTCTAACTTAGTGAAGTTTTCTGTGTAAAAGTTAGATATTTTGCAGGAACAATTGCACCGTGGACCACTATATTAAGACCGCGGTGTAAAAGTGGTCAAGGCATCGAATTCTTTGCGGGTTTAGGAATACCAGCCTGAGGCCTGTTTCAAAATTTGATACTTCGCAATGATTTATACGCACGTCAATATTTAAACGTAATGTTCGACTTCTTTGATTGTAGTCGACCACAATATTGAGTTAATGATTCAGTCCAAATAGCGATCAAAGTGCGACGTTGGTTTCAAATGCTGAATTTATCATGTGCGGAATCTATTACATTTACATGCAAAAATAAGTTCGACGTTTCATAGTGGGTTTACACCTGTAGCTATCCTCCGCAGGCAACTCTGTGTTTTCCCAAATTGTCGGACTTCAAATTCCCAAATTTTATTTGCCTCTATTTATTCTCTCCAATTTTATCCCCCCAGTTCCCATATAGGCCCCACTCTTCCTGCTCCCAACCCTTGCTGTCCCTTCGTGCGTAGCCAAAACATTGAAAAGCTGCCGTTTGTGAAGACGTTTGTGAAAACACAGAGCATGCTAGCCTGTACCCGCTAGCTCAGGTTATTCTCACAGCAGGTTTACCACCCGCACCTGATTTTGTCAGGCACTCAGGCATCTATTTTTCCGCACTCAGGCATCTAGTTTCGTTAATACGGAGGTTAATACTGTAGTTTAATACTATTTTATACTGGATATTGTGGAAAGAAGAAAAATACAAGCAAATACATCCCAAATTTTCAACTACAAATGTCAAGGCTTTGTGGTGACATATTTTACTATATAAGGTATTATATCAATCTTCACAATGAACATACAATTTTGATTGATTTCTGATAATTTATAATTTAATATATGTATGTAGGCTATTCTCACCAGGGTGCATTCCGTGTAAACTTCACGCTGAAAAAACCTAGATAATGCATCTTAGTGCTTAGTAATATTTTTGAATCTAAAACTAAGCTTTTAACATCTTTCACAGGTGATAATAGATGTAATGGCAGAATTCTTCTGAAGGTTTGGCTCTATGTTTACATATTTATATCATTCCCTTTTTAAAATATACTATAATTTGTTTTTAGATCCCTTTAAAGTGTTGATGCATTCACTGGTTGAGCCAAGAAAAGAATATTTGGTTAGACCCCTTGACTCTTTGTTTGTCAATTCCCTGAAGAATGAAATGTTGGAATGTCAAAGTATCTTTTCAAAACCTCTGATAGCCATTGTCAAGGGCATTAAATCAAAAGATAAATTTGACGAAAGCAAGCTTGACAGTTACAGACTGGAGGTCATTGGTGGAAACCATCGTCGGGAGGCAGTATCGCAGCTGCATAAAGAAGGAAAACTGGACCCAAGCATACATAAATATGCCATGGTTCAACTCTTCATTGGTAAGTCATTTAATTTTACGTTAACTTTCACTTGTTTTAGGCAAACATTGGATACCTGTAGTAGGTTTATTAAAATTATTAAAAGCTGCAAAGGCCTTTGCTCAAAATGTTAGACAGCTACTGCAACTGTATATTTTGTGTTTCAGCAGTTCACTAACCTTGCTCTAATTTGATTTGTATTTCAAGTTTTTTAATGCTGCCTAATAATGTTTGCAGCACACTACTTTCATTTCATTGTTTTCATATACTGTACACTCTTTTGCCACAAAATTGTCAGCAAGCATTCTAAACAGACATGATATTAGGCCTGCTATTTTGATTTGCTTAAATGATTTATTTCATAAAAATTGCATTGTGCAACATTACCCTGAAAAATTCATAAAGAAAATTCAAAATAATTAATGTTTAGTCAATGCGATACAATCACACATTGTTGTATCATTTGATACTACTAGTAGTTGTATCAGATTCACATGTCAGCTCTGTCTCACCTCTTAAACACTTAAATTGAGCTTTTTCTTAATTAATCTGAACAGATATTACTATACTCATATTAATTAATGTCATAGACTCGGAATTTGTATAGGTACAGTAATCGCATAGGGCTGAGGAAAATTAAGGTTTAATTTCACGAGTGTTTTCAAAATTTTACAATAACACCTGAGTTGCGAAGCAACGATGGTAATTAATTTTGTAAGATTTTTAAAACACAAGTAAAACTAAACCTTAATTTTAATTATTTTATGAGAACTCGTGTGATTTGGTGTTAATAATATAGCGGGCAAAATTATTCAAGCACTATGTTATGTCCAGAAAATGTTGCAGTACATGTACCTTACCATGGTTGTTGCTCAGCAACATTCCAATTTCCCTCACTCTATCGCTGTGGCTGTTGCTTTCTTTTTGTAACACAGGCAAAATTTTGTAATTTCACTAATAGTTTACACTCCTTCAATAGTTTAAATTAGTTCAAAGTAAACAAAAAAGCATTTTCAGACTGAAAAACCATGCAGATTTGTTGAAACTTGAAAAAATCAGCCTCTGAGATTCAATGTTGCTAAGTAACAAAGTGACCAATCACGTGCAACTACTGTTGATCAATGAACCAATCAAGTCTAAGTAATTTTCCCCTTAATTACAAAAAAATGCCCTCTTCATTAGCCAATCATATTCAAGTAATTTTGCCCTGTATATTATTATTTAAGTAATTTTTTACTCGATCTTGTATATCTGATACAACACTACTCATATTGTAAATCGTACTTCAATCACTTAATAACTTTCTGATTCAATACAACAAAAGTAAAATATATACAAGTAAAATTATTTGTACCTTTTTTGACAGAAATACCACAGCAACATGCCTTAAGACTGGCTCGACTACATAACAGGGTAGATGCAGTTCGACATGATTTGACTACAAGTGATAAGATAATTTATAATTCTTTGTTGTTTTAATTTATTGTAAACTCAGATGATATTTCACTGTACTTTTATATCGATCTCCTCCTTCATGATTTCACCAATTTAATTTAATTCAAAATTTATTAAATTCAAACTTTACAATGAACTTTGCATACTTTGGTAGTATTTAATACTAAGAAGTTATAGAATTTGGTAAAAAGTGAAGTTAGTGTCTGAGGTTGAGGGTGCATGCCTGAAATAAAGTAATCTGCTTTGCCTTTGATTAAGTTTGTAGAATTTCTTAAAGAAAATGGCCTTGGGATGCAAAATATAATGAAAAAATTTGAGGAGCATAAGGTTCGTAATAATGACGTGGAAATTGTTGTCTTGATTTGGGGGTCACTTTGCATGTTTTATTTATGAAGCCCATATAATAAGGAACGGATACAAGCAGTCGCATATTAAAGATTTGTGATACCGAACTATCGAAGTGAGGTATAGCGCGGTAAATGGGCCATTACTAATTTCGTTTGTTCCAGGGAATAGTAGGCAAATAGTACAGTACGTCGGCCAAACCGCGAGATCGGAGAGGGCAACTTCAAAGTTTCGATATTACGATATTTGATTGGTAATTATTTTGTTTACAATATTTTCTGTGTATAGAGCCTCCTGTGTATAGAGCCTCCTGTGTACAGAGCCTCCTGTGTACAGAGCCTCCTGTGTACAGAGCCTCCTGTGTACAGAGCCTCCTGTGTACAGAGCCTCCTGTGTACAGAGCCTCCTGTGTACAGAGCCTCCTGTGTACAGAGCCTCCTGTGTACAGAGCCTCCTGTGTACAGAGCCTCCTGTGTAGCCTTGTGTACAGAAGAGCCTCCTGTGTACAGAGCCTCCTGTGTACAGAGCCTCCTGTGTACAGATCCTCCTGTGTACAGAGCCTCCTGTGTACAGAGCCTCCTGTGTACAGAGCCTCCTGTGTACAGAGCCTCCTGTGTACAGAGCCTCCTGTGTACAGAGCCTCCTGTGTACAGAGCCTCCTGTGTACAGAGCCTCCTGTGTACAGAGCCTCCTGTGTATAGATATTTTTCAAAAAGTTCGGCAAAGAGATTAAGTGTTTGTTCAGACGGTAATAATTTAATGCCCGGTAGTAACTAGCTACTCTGTAAATTCGAGGGTAAATATTGGTGAGAACCCCAACGTTCATTTATAGTGAAAGATGATTATCAGTTGCATGGGTTTATTTTTATATTTTTGTCTGAGATAAAATTAAATAGCCAAACAGGGAAAACAGGTTTCAGTAATAAAACAGGTTTATTTTTATGTTTGTTTATAAAAGAATCGCATTAAAATTGCGATAATTGATTGGTAAAACGAAATCAAAGGCGACAAAACACGCAGACGGCGGTTTGTAATATTGCAAGGCCGTTGGTGTTTGTTGACATAAGCAGAAATACTCTGCTGTTGGGCGTGGGAGATGCGCGAAGCAACGGGACAATTAATAACTTGTTAGGTATTCAATTTTTTTCTTAGGATGAATGCCGACTTTGGGTGGACCACTTAATTTATGCAATTTGTGACATAACAGCTAAAAGCAATATGATAGTCTGGCACAGTACGGGTTCTATAGTATACATGCAGTAACCTTTGTAGTTTGTATCATTGAAATAAAATTGATCACATTTCTGCTATTTTGCACACACTTATGCTATCTCGGTCACGTGTTACGTAATATGACGTCGTCGCAGATGACATCATGCGCAAAAATGCAGCTAATTGTATTGTAAATTTCAAATAAAATTCGAATTCAAATGTACTTTTTGTTTGTTGAGAATATGAGCATTGATATTGGTCATGGCGATAGGGGTGTATCAAGCTCTGTTCTTTCAATTTCCCTCTGTAGACATCGTTTGAAGTACTACTTAAATTTCCGCTTATGTAGTAGCCAGCAACAACAGAAGGATCGTTATTTGTTGAACACACCTGTGAGAGAATATGCGTATAAACCTCCAATTAACAAAATTTTATTTAGGTTGAAAGCCAAGACGATATTATTATTCGGCTGTATAAAGACCGAACGCGGAGCGCAAGGTCTTTGCTTTGAACAATAACCAAAGCCGTGGCTAATTTGAGTAATCTTATTAACTGCTAATCAAATCATATTGTTGTTTTTAGGGTTTTTTTAAGCCTTGGGTAAAATAATATGGAGTAATATTCCTAAAACAGTGTCTGTTTTCGTCAGGAGATCTTTACGTCCAGATAATAACTTACTAAAAACAAGAATGTGTTTTGATGCAATATACTCAGCCAGTCAAAGCGTGCGTTGGATTGAACACCTAATAATATAGAGGGGGAAATTACTCGGATATAATTGGCTAATGAGAAGGGCATTTTTTCCCCAACAGTATATAAAACATTTTCTCAACACAGAATAAACAATAGTTGAGATTTCAACAAAATAGTTGAGTATCTATATATTCTATGATCTCGGTCTGCATGCAAATGCTTTCTTAATTTGTTAACTTTTAACTCATTTAAACTATCCAAGGACTAAACTATTTGAGTGAAAATGAATACACTGTAAAACTTACGAACTTTTTTTCCTGTCTTTAAAAAAGAAGATCCAGTATAGGCACATGCCGCACTCCCCCGACATATTATAGCTCTTGAATAATTTTGCCCTCTATATTTTTAAGTAATCACATGGATCCTCGTCGCTTTGCCAAGTTCCAGATAAATTTCCCAATGAACTTCGTATGAAACAACGTGGTTAAAGTATAGTATAAAGACAATATAAAACTACTTTATTGGCATTCGCTTTTTTTCATTTCGAGTTCAAAACATTATACTTAGTCTTTTGATGACTTCACATGAAAAAGTTTCAACTTCTTCAATTTCCCTTTCTGTACTAACACTAAAACGTTTCTATTGGCATTGTCATAGAAAAAAAGTGTAACATACCTCTACCCAAAGAATGCGTCTGCTATAACCATCAATTGCCCCGTGAATAGCGAAGCCAAAAGGTTTTAATTTATCGTACCCATCGACGTGCCAAATGAAATTCAGACCCGGGGCGCTGTACCTTCTCCTTATCAGTCTGTGGCGTTTCCGTCTCTCGATACTGTTTGGATCTATTATTCTCAATAAATCTAGTACCGTATCTATTTTAACTTTCAACCGATAGCTGTACACTAATCGTCGCCACATTGAACGATATCCTATACACTGGCCACTATTTGCAATCTCCTTCAAAATAGCGTCAACTATTAATTCGAGTGGCGAACTATTATGTTGAAACTTCCTTTTTAGTCCAAGGCGGACTAATATTCTTTTTAGTTGTCTTAGACACAGCGAAATCCCATGAATCCTGAGCAACGTGAATACAATTTCGTTATTTGACAAGCCCTGGTGGAAATAGCTGCGAATTAAACCATCCCTTTCAACCTCTTATTGCTCAAATCCTTGTAAATTAGAAAAGGTGTATGGTGGGAGAACTTGAGCATCTAAACTCAAAATTTTCCCTGCTAAGATCGAAATAAAAATCCACGACGGAACCTATAAAATGAGACATGACCTACTTATCATATCGCTTTTGCAGCACACGTTTAAAACACTAAAATCTAGCCAAGATCTACCTAATAATATTACTTCAATTTCAACTTACCATAGTTATCTGCCAAAAATATATACACAACGAAATGTTTTCACATAAGCCTGAAAGGTAAGGTCCAAGCAAGGAAGCTGTGTATAAAAATCGGAAGTCCGAAGTCTGAAGTCCCTACCCGGCTTTCGTAATATATATAAGTAGATGACCCCCCCACCATATAGGGACCAAAGGGATGCCGCCTCATTAATATTCACAGTGACTCATGCATGACTGACGCATGACTCACGAATGACTCACGCATGACTCACAACTGCTCACGCCCGGTTAAAGCTCTACAGCACGCTGGAACAGCTCGGAGAAAGAGTGCTATATTACGACACGGACTCTGTGATTTACGGAAGTAAACCAGGAGAGCCAGAACCGGAGACAGGCGTCTATGTCGGCGAATTGACGGACGAATTGGACGGTGATTACATTACGACTTTTATTTCTGGTGGCCCGAAGAACTATTATGAATTTAGTAGCGGAAAAACGTGTAAGATACGAGATATCACTTTAAATTTTCAAACATTGGAAACAGTTCATTTCAATGTTATGTGTGATTTAGTGTATCTTAATGTTCTGTGTGATATGAAAAACACAGATTGGTGTAGATATACCACTCAAAATTACCAGGAACACTAGCACAAAGCAAGTTATCACAAAACAACAACACAAGGATTATAGGATAGTGTACAATAAACGAGTAATTGCAGAAAATTTCAACACCATTCCGTACGGTTACTAATTTTTGTACATGGGGTCTGTAAATAACTGTAAATAGTTTAGGGTTGTGTGCTGATAATTAATACTTTTGTCTGTACTTGTAAATAGGAAATTTAATACCATATCTTTTATTAACACTACCTGTTGTCTTATTTTGAAGAAAAATTATTGCCAGGTATGGGATTCCAACCCACGTCTTCTGGGACTTTAAGCCCAGCGCCTTAACCATTCGGCCACCCTCGCGCTTACATTTAAAGTTCCATTTTTGCGACTTAACACAATTTGATCATGGGGTAACATAGGCTCCTGGGGACACTCGCACGAAGCAGGTTATCGCAAAACAACAACAAAAAAAAAGATTATAGAATAGTGTATAATAAACGGGTAATTATAGATAATTTCAACACTGTTCCGTACGGTTACTAATTTAGCACATGCATGGGTTCTGTAAATAATTGTAAATAAATGTAAATATAAAATTAATGTTCAATGAAATATAAAATAAGTTAATTAAACGAACAGTTCCATGTTTAATGTCTCGAGAATGTCATTTACTTGCTGTGCCAGCTGTTGTTCTTCACTCTCCTGTAGTTGTTGTAGTAGGGGTAGTGCAGGTTGCTGTATTTGTTGTTGCGGTGGTTGTGTCGGTTGTTGCTGTGGTCCTTGCTGTGTAGGTTGTTGCTGTGGTCCTTGCTGTGTCGATTGCTGTGGTTTTTGCTGTGTCTGTTTAGATGTTTCCTCATTTGTATTATCCAACAAGGGTTGAACTAGACTATAGGCCCTGACGCTTATATCGCTCTAGATAGTGATTTTTGTGATCCCTGAACTGGCAGGGAATGAAATCTTCTTCAATATGTAGTATATGATATTATTAACATAAATTCGACCGTTCCCACGCGCAAAATGTGGGTACCATGGTGCAATCACTGGTGCAATTGGTGGTTTGCGTATGACGTCATGAAAATTCTAAAATCTGAATTATAAAAGCTATAAACTTGCTAATTTGATATATTTTCAAGGTCGTTCTTATAAGTCTCCATCGGAAATTTCAAGTCGATAAAATTATTCCTTCTCAAATTGAATTTTTGCAACTGCTGACGTCAGCATAATTTTCATAGTTCGTGAAAAGCAATTCATCGACACACAATTAGATGTCTTAGGCTTGGTTAAGCTTTTGTAGTGAAATATAGGCTATTTTGAGTCAAAATCTGAAGATTTTGATGAATATTTTGACTGAAACTCACTTTTATTCAAAACTCTGTTCTTTGGCGGCCATATTAGTTTAGACCATAGGACAACAAATATGGCCGCCAAAGAACTAAAGGCGAGTTTCAGTAAAAATCTTCAGATTTTGATGACACAATTGTCAAACCAACAAATCCCGCCCAAAATATGCACACAAAATGAACATATCATGTTTAACATTTTTAGCAACAAAAAATTAGGAATATTTGTCCTGAATAGAATATCAAACGTCTAAAAAATGTTTGTGGAAAAAAAAGTTATTGGAATGACTCTAGTTGTTCAAAGTCCTCTTCTTCGTCATCTCCTCCATCCAGTTCCGTCTCGTCAACTTCTTCGGTTTCAGCATCAGGTAGACCAATATTGCAACACTTCTTGCATGTGCAAAGTTCCGTGCATGGAATCCCCAAAGACGCACAGCAATTATCAACTGCCTTGCCAGCTCTGCATTTGGACTTCTTGCAAGTGCAACTTGAAAGCTCAAGAATGCTTTGTTGAGCTGGTTGCATATCCATCCAGTCAATTCCTAGGGCATTATTGTCCATTTTCCACCCATGACCCACAGGAGATGGAATGTCTGGGTGCTGTTGTAAGCTTCGCTTGTAAATCGCTGCCTGGAAGTTTGCACGTTGGATGTGTTTATGTAAGGAATCTCGATTAGGCGGCATAGCATTTTCTTCCCGTTTAGCTGTCGAGAACAGTGCATAGCGGGCTTCATTGACTTCGCTGCAATCTTTCTGTCCATATAGTGTACACACAAATGCCTCCAGAGCAGTAACCATTTCTTCTGATACTGTGAAGTTTTCTCCGAGTGACTGAAATGCTGAACAAAATGTTGGATTCTGCAGTACAAGTCTTAATGGCTTGGTCTTGCCTTTGCCGTAAAATGCACTAACGGAATCACAACCTGTGAAGCAATGTAGGCCAACCAGCGCATTAGTAACGGCATCTCCAAGCTGCTGCGTTATGGCCTGCAGGTGGATTGTACGCACATTTTCATCTCTCCCTGTGTGAAAATATATTCGAGAGCTTCCAATTATCGATGCTAACGCAAGACCAATAACAAAAACATCAGTGTCTGGACTTTTGATGACAATGTTGCTATCAGACGTGTTAGCAATGTAGCTTGCATGTAGAAACATTCTTGTATCTGCCTCCTCGTGTGTACAATTTGACAGCTGGGAGATTTCCTGGACGTTGACAACACCATTCAGTGGTGTTATTGAATGACACTGTTCGCCATGGGCCAAGATGATTGTAATGCCCTTCAAGACAGCCGCATCTACCTTCTTCCACATCTCGAACAAAAACTTTACCAAATTCTCTTTATTATAGCTGTGGGCCAAGTATTTCTTCCACTGTTTTGGAATAGGCTGATCAGGTTTGCACATATTGATCTTTTGGGAACCACTTGCTGCCCTACGCTTCCGTTCTGCATTCTTGATGCTTACTTCCGGGTAACGATCTGTCACAAAGTGTATCGCGGTTGATTCGTTACTGGTTGCCAAATACACCAACTGCTTCAAGATCTTCTCTGCCAGCTGACCCACGTTCTGCGGCATGTTCTTTGGGCTCATCTGTTGGAGCATAGCCATCCCATCAATGATCCACAAACTTCTTCTCGGAATCTCAACAACAGGAGACACGTCATGTCCTGCTTCTAGGGCGTGCAGTAGCTTGGCCTTGTTGGTTTTAACTAGACAACCGTCAAAAGTAGCTATTGACAAGGGAAATTGGCCCAAGCAATACGACAGCATCTTTCGCTGATCGATGTTGCGTACTCTGCCGATGACAACAAGTCTGGCAAGGAGCTCTCTGTCGCTTTTTATGTTGACAGTTTTCCCTTTTAAGACCACTGTCTTTGACTTGGATGCATCTGTGAAGGTTTTCAGTTTTTGCTTCTTCAGCGTCTCATTGAGGTCAATCTCCCCCTGTAAACGTTCCTTGCTGAAAGCAATGAATGCATCATCACCTTTCTTGTGGGCTGTGATTAGGTCAGAACAGACTTCTGATGAAGCGATGACTCCAGAGGACAAATGCACAAGATCACCAGCATCTACTTCAGGATTCATTGTCGAATAGGTTTGTCATGTTCGATATGATGCTTATTATGTTCTGTACATCAATCTTATCCTTGGTCATACGACTATTTGTCAAGTCCTTGCGGATTGACACTTTCTGCCCTTTCCTTGCCATTTCCTCACACTGCCTTGTAATAGCTGCTCGTTCATGATGAGCTCTAATCCACCTGTTACTGGCTCCTTTGCTGGTGGGAAAAACCTTTCATGCCTCCTCTGGTTTTGGAATCCCTGTTGGCAGTTTGCTCAATTGTCAATATCACATGCAACCCGTGAGAAGCCATGTGCATCTTGCCTTTGTACTGCGAAGTTGCCTCTCTCCAATTCTTGATGTACAAAAGGATGGGTCGTTGCTACATTGTTCATCTCGAACCAGTAGACAGGAAGGTACCTTGAGTAATTAGTTCTGTCATATGCAAACATCCACGGAAGGAGAGCACGGACAGCCGCTAGATGGAGTGACCAATGTCCTTCTCTTGTAGCTCGAATAAAGAGCAGAACATCTTCTACCATTTCCAGATAAGACGACCAAAACGCAAATGTGACATCTTTACTCCTATCTTGTTTGGAAGGCATTGTACACTTTCATCATGCCTTGAAATGAAGACCCCTCCAGTAAATCCAAATACTCTTGGCTTGGGAATGAGGACTGCAAACATTTCACCATCTCATCATACTTCTCGACATCTTCTTCTGAAACAGTCTCTAAGAAACTCTTCCAAGGTAACACATGTAGCGCCTCTGCCATAAGCTTATGACAACGGATACTTCTGTTATAATGGTGACCATTCATTACTCCTTTAACTGACCCGGCTGCAACAATGTCCGACTCTATGAAGATGTCCTGTAGCCCTGCGTCCTGAAATCGCTTGCCTATGCAAGCCAATGCAGTCATCGTGGTATGAAATGCGCCAAGTCTAAGCACAACACGGTCCTTGAAGAGCGGTGTCTGCCATCGGATAGTCTGTGCTTTGGCATAGATGGCTTGGTCCACCACAACCGCAACTGATGGTAGTTCTAATTGATTTGCAATTTCCACACTACGATGAAGAATGGTGTTGACTGTGTTCAGCTCTGTTGGACTGGCATCCACTACAGGAAGATAACCAATTGTCGCTCTTGGTGGTATCTCCGTAGTCAACAGCTCGTTAAAACCAGTCCATGAAGGCAGCGTATGCTCATTTGCGTGCTTGGTGAGATAGTAGGCAGCATCCTTATCCTTGTAGTGCTGCAGTGATATCAGGTGATGATCCAGCTGTAAGTCTACACTGGTAGCAAATACTTCAGGCGATGATTTCTTCTCACCGCTAAACAGCACTATATCCTTATCTGGTGGCAGGAGAGAACGCTGTTTCGTCGTCTTCTTTGATGGCACGGCCAAAGGTGTTTGTGTGACAGTCGGCTGACACTGTGAGTGCTGGATAGCTATACCATTGGTATTATGTGTTGTCCCTTTGCCAGAGAGGGTCTCTTCTCCAAAATCATTGTTATCCCATACAAGGGTCGTATAGATACCGCTCTGCATACATGATGGTAGTGCAGTACTTCCTCTCTGAATTTCTTGTTGGGCCAAAGCTGTATCATGTTCCAGTACAAATGAGTGGGGTACACTGTAGCCGAAACCATTCAGTAGCCCTACAAGTTGTGCTGATCCGGACAGATGCCGGACTGCCATACCTAATGAGATCTGTTTAGGCATAACCTTCTTCCCTTTACTGGCGAGGTATATAACATCTTGAGCAATGGCGAAAATGCGTCGACTTTCTGCCTCTGTCACGTTGACAAACTCGTCATCTGTGGGGTCTTCAGATGCACCTACAATCCAAGCTATGAAGTTGAACAACTTAGGTGGAATAATTCTTCGTGCACTATCGAGATTCAAGTCAGATGCATTTGGGGGCCATGGTAACGTGCTTGTTGAAACATTGGCAATCTCCTGTCTTAAATCCAAGGCTGTTGCAAACCGATCCCTTAATTTGCTCAAGGTTGGCACATGCGTTGACTCCTTGTTTCCATCAGGAACTTGTGCTGGCCTTTTTTTGGGGTGCTCTTTTTGTGGAACACTGTCCGTGACATCATCAGTGTCAGTTTCTGAACCGATTATTGATTCATGTAGAAGGGTATATATACATGTATATATATATATATATATACATGTATATATATATATATACATTTATATATATATATATATTAATTTACTGTCTAACACCAGACAATTTTATTGTCCAACATCAGATGATTTTACTTGTCAAAGGGAAACCCCTCAGATATCAATGGGTTAAAATGCTGAGTCACATTTACAAATTAATAAATAAAAAAAGACATGTGTCAAAATTACATAATTTTTATCTGACTGAAACAAACCTTATGTGGTCTCTGTAACATTCCTGTCATTAACCCATTTCTGGCTAAGCAACCTTTAATTTTTACTGGCTAATGCCAGATGATTTTATTCTGGCTAATGGTAGAGGATATTTTATTGAGCAAATGGAAGTGGCAGGTTAGGGTGGAATGGGTTACAAACTATCTGGCCTAAGCAGTTTTAACATTTTATTCTTGCTAATGCCAGATAATTCATTTAGCAGAGGGAAGGGGCTGGCCTAGGCAGGAATGGATCAATGGGTTAATCAAAGTATTGAGGTTTTAACACAAATGTTATCAAATTTAATTTGGTTTGAATGCACTAAAAATTTACTTAAAATTTGGACAGCAGAGGCCCATATACAGTATGTACTGTCAATACTGACCAGCACTTATGCAAGGAAAACAAGTTGAACTAGTGTGACTGGAAATTGGAAACTTAATGTGACTGGAAATTGCATGTTTATGATCTTCAAATGTTTGAATCAGATGAAGCAAAAAATATAACATTACATTCGGCTCACACTGTGTGTATATAATATTATCATAGACCACAATTACAGTGTTGGGCAATGGGCAATACGACAAATCTTCAAACACATGCATATTGGACCAAGCATTCTAATAAGGTCCATTAATATCTAAATTTCTGCCTACCTGCAAGGGAAGAGGCCTTTTCTTCTTGCTTCTTTTTAACTGCTCGTGCCTGTTTAGATGAATCGGTGAAATAATTGTAGCATTTGCGATGATAACCTCCGTCTTCTGGTATAGGGATTTCGTCTAGCCGACATGAAATGCCACAGTGATCACGCACAAAACATCTTGCAATTTCAGCCTGAGTTCCTACCAAATCTTTCCAAATCCCAACACAACGCAAGTATGTAGACCAGGTTGTCTGTTTGAAAGGCCTAATATCACCAGTAGTATCTGGAAGATGGGCAAAACATCGAATATTCGATGTCTTCAAAGTCGATGAATTCATGGCGACCGACTTCCCACTTTCCGCCATTCTTGTCAAACGAGAGCCATGCAGCCAGTGTTTGTACCAAGTATGTGGACCAGGTTGACTCTTTAAACAATTTAATATCACCAATAGTATCAGGTACATGCGTACAACATTGAAAACTTGATGTATTTATCGTTACTCGGTGGTCAGAACTCATAATATAACGACAATCTGCAACCATTGGAAAACACTAGATCAGATCGATCTAAACCTGATGAATAAGCAGTTTTTCTTGTTTGGGTCAATGTTATCTAGTATTTCCATTTTACCTCGGGGCTGAATTTCATTAATAAATTTCGCGATAATACCCAAACAAGACACACGGGAACGGTAATAATAGTTTATAATAATACTTTATCGTAACTGTAATAGGGTTTTTAAGTCCTGCCGTTCTAGGAATCACAAAACTACAAGCCAGAGATGGACGTCCTATGGTCTAAACCGCCAACCAATGCTCCCTAGCATTTGTTGAAAGGTAATCCAATACCTTCTTCAAATTCGTTTTTGCTTTTATGTTTTTTCTCCTATAAACTCTACTTCTCTCCCTGGATAATGCTTTTCTGCGATCCTCCATAGCTGTTTTATTATGAACACTAATGGAGCTCTAACTTTTATACATTCCCGCGATTAAGACTTGGGTATCTGATTGGTCCATTTTGTCGGGAAAAAAAGCGGCAATTTTAAAGTTTCAGCGTGGCGCACGCATGACTCACGCTATTTAATTAACCTGGTAGGGTTACAGCAATAATTAGTATAATAATCTGAAAATAGAGAAAACCGAAGGGCTGACGGGTGGGAGGGGCCTCTGATCTTGTTTTACTGAAACAGGCGAAAACGGACCAAGAGGGCCGCTATGTGGCTCTCCCTGGGCCATTTGTAAAATAAGTATTTCATTTTGCAGAGTAATTTATATAGTGTAGTTCACGTTATGCCTCGAAAGCGTAAGGATTGTTCTTAGTAATTAATTTAGCCAGCTTTCATCAACTCCCGACAAGAGACAAACAACGTGTCCGAAATTGTCAAAATCGTTCAATTAGCGGTGCACAAGAAGAATTTGTTCAGTTAAACAATGCACAAATCGCAATTAGCACATCGTTTTCGGACTCTTATGTATGGCGGCACAATTACAGCATTTCGAATAAATTATGACACGCCTGAATTCGTCTGACTAATGAACAATTGCTTGGGTCATTAGGGGGATTAGAGATAAAAAAGAACACGTGTATTTTGCATAAGACAGAATTCAAAGCATTCAGTTTAAAATATTTATTTAGGCTTTAGGCTTTAGGCTCGTACGTATATCAGGTACAGAATTTAAAATATTTTATTGAGAAATATGTCTTTACACAAGAAACTCTTGATTATTTAGTGATCTATCAGTAACACGGGCATATGGGCATACAGTACATCATATAATCCGACTCATTAAATAATCAGTGTGACGCCTGGCGCCCGGGGGGATAATCGGGAGTTGTGAGAGGATAATAAGGGGCATGAACGAGCATGAATGCGCGGGCAAGTTGAAACGAGAAACTGGAGAAAGTCTTTAGTGTTGGGCGTCTCTACGTGTAAACGATTATTTGCAATGTTCGTAGATAAACCTCTTAGTCCCCATGGGCAGTACGTTTACTCAATCACAACTTTTTTTAAAAGTTTGTATAAGCACTAATGTTTCTGTTTCGATTAAATGATTAACATATTTAAAACTGCTTAGTCTCTTCGTATAACATATCCCTTGTATATGCGATATATGCTAAATATCTCACAGTGTACATAAAAATCCTGCATGTCAGTAGGGCAAAGTGAATAAATCAAAGTTGATTACTAATACTTAGATTGAGGATATGTCTAATTCGAGAGTCCAAAACCGTTGTGTAAACACGGAACGGTTTGCCGTACTTGTAAAGTCAGTCGAGAAGTCGCGAGTATGAGGAATCGAATCGAGAAACTGTAACCCCCCAAAGATATCCCCGGGCACCCCCTCAAGATATTACCAATACCCCAAGGGGTGCCCCCAAAGATACCCCCACCACCCCGGGGCACCCCCAAAATAGCTGCTCTTTTAAATTAACTGAATTCGGTAATTGATCAATCATCCTTAACAACACGCCGCACCCTCTTCACGCTATATTTTACTATAATATAACTCAACAAGATCTTTTTACGAGAGTTGATAAGCGGTGACTTATACATTTAACCTGTACTGAAGGAATGTCAGAAAGACATATGCATTATTTGTAAATACTTTATTGAACTTCAGCATAGTACAGAAGATAATGTTTCAACAGTAACTTTAATTCTTATAATTGGTGTCATTCCAATACTATGGCATTTAGATTGATTGTAGGAGTACACTAGTTTTTGTAATACTGGTTTCTTTCGTTTGATGAAATCTAAACATATATTCAAAATGCACCGTCCTGTATAGCCTTTAATAAACCATTATCAGTATGGCCCAATGTCGCTTTTCTCAGGTATTCAGCACTTATTTTTATACTCGGGGTTGATATACATAATGTATATCAGTCGTAAATATCCCGGATCTTACTCGAATTTCATCGGGACATGTCGGCGTGAGATCGACAAACAGGTAAGAATACGGCTCTTTGGTTGCCATCTGGTAGGCTTGCTGGAAAAACTTTATGTTGTCGGGATACAACTGTTTGACAAGATGAGTCACTCAACTTGCATCACGAACATTTTTTGTTAGGACAAAGTAACTAGCGTTGAGAGAGAGATGGTACGATGGTCTTTGCTTTGATGAAACAAATTTTTAACTTTGTGTGCTGATAATTAATACTTTTGTGTGTACTTGTAAATAGGAAATTTAATAATATATCTTTTATTAACACTACCTGTTGTCAATTTTCTGGCGTGGCGGTTCAAAGGTTTAATGAGGGTCTTTTAGAGCACAGGGGTAGGGGTGGGGGTCGGAAGGGACAGGGAGTGTATTCAAGCGATAGCTCCACGAAAAGGACCCCAGGGCCATATAAAGTATTTATTTTTGAGTACCTTTTCAAATCGTTCATTTGTTATTATGCCCCGAAGGCGTAAGGATGAGTTACTCATTTACTCACGAGAAACTGTAAACTGTAACCCCTCAAAGATATCCCCACCACCCCCGGGGCACCCTCTCAAGATACTACCAATACCCCAAGGGGTGCCCCCCAAAGATACCCCCACCACCCCCGGGGCACCCCCAAAGATAGCTGCTCTTTTAAATTAATTTTAAGAAGGTATTGGATTACCTTTCAACAAATGCTAGGGAGCATTAGTTGGCGGTTCAACCCTTGTTGGATAATACAAATGAGGAAACATCTAAACAGACACAGCAAAAACCACAGCAATCGACACAGCAAGGACCACAGCAACAACCGACACAGCCACCGCAACAACAAATACATCAACCTGCACTACCCCTACTACAAGAACTACAGGAGAGTGAAGAACAACAGCTGGCACAGCAAGTAAATAAATGACATTCTCGAGACATTAAACATGGAACTGTTCGTACCCTTGTTGGATAATACAAATGAGGAAACATCTAAACAGACACAGCAAAAACCACAGCAATCGACACAGCAAGGACCACAGCAACAACCTACACAGCAAGGACCACAGCAACAACCGACACAGCCACTGCAACAACAAATACAGCAACCTGCACTACCCCTACTAGAACAACTACTACAGGCGAGTGAAGAACAACAGCTGGCACAGCAAGTAAATGACATTCTCGAGATATTAAACATGGAACTGTTCGTTTAATTAACTTATTTTATATTTCCTTGAACATTAATTTTATATTTACATTTATTTACAATTATTTACAGAACCCATGCATGTGCTAAATTAGTAACCGTAGGGAACAGTGTTGAAATTATCTATAATTACCCGTTTATTTTACACTATTCTATAATCTTTTTTTGTTGTTGTTGTTTTGTGATAACCTGCTTCGTGCGAGTGTCCCCAGGAGCCTATGTTACCCCATGATCAAATTGTGTTAAGCCGCAAAAATGGAACTTTAAATGTAAGCGCGAGGGTGGCCGAATGGTTAAGGCGCTGGGCTTAAAGTCCGAGAAGACGTGGGTTCGAATCCCACATCTGGCAATAATTTTTCTTCAAAATAAGATAACAGGTAGTGTTAATAAAAGATATGTTATTAAATTTCGTATTTACAAGTACACACAAAAGTATTAATTATCAGCACACAAAGTTAAAAACCTTAAACTATTTACAGTTATTTACAGACCCCACGTACAAAAATTAGTAGCCGTACGGAATGGTGTTGAGATTTTCTACAATTACTCGTTTATTGTACACTATCCTATAATCCTTGTGTTGTTGTTTTGTGATAACTTGCTGTAATATCCCAATGACGTCATGTGGACGATTGTTGATATTAATAAAGGGAATTGGGTACAAGCCAGACTTGTCGTACTGTCTCGTACTGTCTACGGAACTGTGTGGTTGAATATTATAGTTCGCGACGAGGATTAAAAAAAACACAACGACACATAGAACGAAGGAAAAAAAGCGACAAAACGAAGGACAACAACCAGGAACGGCAACAGCTGTGAATCGGAGCGAGGAAAAGACCGAATGAGAAATAAACAACAACACAGGCAATATATTCACTACACGTCAGACAGGTCGTATTTGAACATGGCCGAGCATAGTCTACCATATTTTCCACCATTCGACTGCGATGAGGATCCGTCCAGTCTTGGGGAACGATGGAAGAAGTGGAAAGGCCGTTTCTTGAACTTTATTACGGCAATCGACGCGAAAGACGAGACATGAAAGCGCGCTCTTTTACTGCACTACGCAGGAGAGGCTGCCAGCGACATCTTTGACACCTTGCCAGACACGGGAGAAAACAAAGACTTCAAACTGGCGCTCGAAAAATTCGACGAATATTTTACACCTAAACAGAATACTGCTTTCACGGTGTACCTTTTTAGACAAATTAGCCAAGAGGAACACGAAACGATCGATCAGTTCTGCACAAGATTACGCCACAAAGCAACACACTGCAACTTCACCGACAATGACAATGGCAGCGAAATTAAACAACAAAAATCATACAAGGATGCAAGTCGACGAAACTCCACCGACGCGCTCTACGTGAACCGTCGCTGACACTACAACAACTTCTCGCTGAAGGCAGATGCCAGGAAATATCAGAACTACACGCTTCAACGATCGAGAAAGACAAAAACCCTCACCACTCTCACTTCAACGACGCCACGGTTAATATTAACCAGGTTAGACCTCGCCGAGAACAGAGCCAACAAACACACAAAACGACACTAGCGAAAAAAGACGTCTGCTTTAACTGTGGTGGCGAATTTCCACACCAAAATGGACAAAATTCTTGCCCAGCGAGGGGAAAGATTTACCGAAAGTGCGGGAAAAACAACCATTTTGCTCGGTGCTGTCGGGCACCTCGCCAAAGACAACAAGAACAACGCCAGACTCGATATTCAAAACAAAGCACACTCCACAGCGTTCAAAAGGATAGCGAAACCACATCAGAACAGCAAACACCACATGATGCGGGGTCAACGACTAGTTCATCAGAAGAAGAGTACTTATTTTCTCTCACAAAAATAAACAGTAGCTCATGCCCAAAAGAACTTGAAGCGAAAGTGAGCTTGAACGACTCGACGGAAATAACCATGATGATTGACACCGGGGCCTTTGTAAACACCTTAGACGAACACACCTTTGAGACACTCGAGAAAACCGCCAAAAACATAGAACTGGTCAAATCCAAGGAACGAATCCTTCCCTATGGCTCAACGACCCCGATATCGCTACACGGGGAAGTAACTACCGAAGTACATACGAAAGACAAGATTACTGTGGCCACTTTCATGTCGTAAAAGGGAAACACGTTTCGCTGATGTCATTTAAGACTGCTTCAGAGCTAGGACTCGTCCAAATAAACACGGAACACACAACGAATGCCATTCGCACTGAGGACAGTCAACTAACATCACGCTAACAAGAAATTTTGAAAAAGCATGATAAAGTATTTCATGGTCTTGGCAAACTCGCCGGATTTCAAACGACTTTACACATCGATAAATCTGTTAAACCAGTCACGCAAAAACCAAGACGGATTCCCTTCCACCTGCGAAAGAAAACCGAGGCAGTGATGGACCGACTAGAAAAACTCGGCATTATCGAGAACGCAGAGGGCCCAACACCCTGGGTGTCATAGTTGGTGGTTAGAAACAAACCAAAAAATCCTGACCAAGTTCGCGTTTGTGTCGACATGAGGGACGCTAATAAAGCCATCACACGTGAGAAACATCCAACACCAACAATGGAAGAATTACTGCACGAGCTAAACGGGGCCAAAGTCTTTAGTAACCTAGACATGAATAATGGTTACCTTCAACTCGAACTGAACCCAGAATCCCGGTACATCACTACTTTTTCAACACATAAAGGTCTAAAGAGATACACACGACTGAACTTTGGTACGACCTCCAGTGCTGAAATATTCCAGAATGCCATTCAGCAAATTATCCAAGGCATCGATGGAGCGAGAAACATCAGGGATGACATAATCATCTTTGGTGCTGACCAAGATCAACACGACCGCGCCCTAGAAGCCATGCTACAACGATTCAGCGAGAAAAATCTAACCTTGAATCGCTCCAAAACAAAACGACCCTGGAATTCTTTGGCTCAGTCTTTTCACCAGATGGAACGTCTCCCGACCCAAAGAAAGTCAGTGCCCTTAAAGAAGCAACGCCACCTACCAACGCATCTAGCTGCAGAAGCTTCCTCTGTATGGCACAGTACTGCTCTCGATACATCCTCAATTTCGCCACGATAGCAGCCCCCCTATGGGAGTTAACCAAACCAAACGCACGATGGGAATGGCAGATAGACACCAAGCATGTTTCAACCACCTGAAGGACCTGCTCTCAAGCGATACAGTCTTGGCCTATTAGTAGTGTACTAATAAATGTGAATTTTTTTAATGTGTTGGAGATTGGGTATTAGTGATTAACCAATCAGATTGCTTTATTTTTTTTTTCAACCAATCAGCGTTCAGTATGAATAAATTATTTAAATTTTGGACGGAGGGTGCTAGAGAGTAGGTGTTGGCTGTTTATATATTTTAATTAATTCATTGTGGGGTGTGGTGTTTTGTTTGTTTGTTTGTGTGTGTGTGTGTGTGTGTGTGTGTGTATTTTCCCACAGCCGGGAGTCGAACCCGGATTAACTGGTACATGTACCACCAGCACCTTTCCACTTTGGTTCATGTGGGTTATTTTTGTTGTATGTGTGTAAAAAAAATTTAAAAAAATTTAAAAAATGAATTTTTTTGACTTTTAAGAGAGAGAAAAAAATCCTTTTTTTTTTGTTTAAATTTTTTTATGTAGAAGTAGTAAATGCGGTGTATACAGATAGGAATACAAAATAAAAGTGAAGAAATTCTATAATTTATTGTGTACATATAGTTTTTTGTTTTTTTTAAAATCTTTATTTTTTTACTAAAAAAAAAGTGAGAAAAAATAATTTAATTTATTTTTGGAGTAAAATAAGGATTCTCCATATATGGTTAAAAGAAGAAAAAATATGTAAAAAAGAAGAAAAAATTTTTTTTAATTGTTTTTATGTTTATTCGAAAGTCAGCTCAAAAAAAATGGGTGAACGGGTGGAATCATTTCGATGTGTATGCAAAAAATGTAAAACTGAATGTGATTTAGCAAAATTGAAAACTGTAGCGCAGTATTTCAATCAAAATCCTGCAGCATTCCATTATCTCATTGAGTAAGTGAAAAAAATATTTTTGTGGTTAAATTTTTTTTTTTAATTTATTTTAAAAAAAGTTTTGTTTTTGTTTTAGGAAAACTGAAAAAAAAATTAAAGATGAAAAAGATATTGAATGGAAAAAAAATGAAAACGGAAAAAGAAGTGAAGAAGTCAAAATTGTTAATGATGTATTAGGATTTTGTATTAAAAAAAAAGTTGAATAGAAATGTTAGTTCATGATATAGAAATTGATCTTAATTTTATTCCTGCAAAATATGAAGCGTTTGGAACAATAGCTGAAATTTTGAAAAATATTATTATAAGTAATACCATGATATGAGGGAAATTAGTGATTAAATGTCCCCGAAGCCGAGGGTGAGGGACATTTAATCACTAATTTCCCGATATATCATGGTATTAGTTTGTAATACCATGATTAATGAGGAAATAGCATTTGAATTGTAAGGACTCGCTTGGGAATAAAGCCATCAAAAATTGATGAATACATGTGTATAAATATGAGGCACATTGGATATCGATTCAAAGTCAGTAAGGCAGGCGAGATCATGGCAGAGAACCGTTTTGCATTTGTCACAGAAAAGGATGTTCAGAATGTCCGAGAAAATAGAACACCTTTGAATACTAAAAAACACACCATGTGGAGCAGAAACGTTTATAGACAGTGGGCAGAAGCGAGGAATAAGGAGTTCAATGAGTTTGTTGCAGAGGATGAAGAATTCAGACGTGTACCAGATTTGGATTGTCTAACCATAAGGGACATAAACTACTGGCTGAGCAGATTTGCCGTGGAAGTAAGGAAGAAAGATCGAGGTGAATACCGTCATGAAGTGTTATACAGTCTGTTCTGTGGTCTTAATCGAACTGTGGAGTCGCTTCATCCAAACAAGAATTTGTTTCGCTCGGCGGAGTTTAAACCTCTACAACAAGCTCTTGATGGAAAATTGTGTACTATATCTTAACTTAAACATGTATAATAAAGTCATTATTTTGTTGTGTGAGACGTTTATTTGTTTGGAAACTACTCATGCATACAAATTAGGGAAAATTTCTAATTTTTCCCCGTTTTGGAGGAAAAATTAGAAATTTTCCCTAATTTGTATGCATGAGTAGTTTTCAAACAAATAAACGTGGGGAATTTAGCGATTAAATTTCCCTAAGAGAACAAAAGAATCCGAGGCGATCATGGTATTACAGATATTAAACTTAAAGTAATTGGTGTAATAAAAAATTATTTTAAAGAAAATGAAGATAAAGTGTTTTTTGAAGCAATTGATATGTCAGGTGCTAGCTCTTATCCATACAATTATATATGGACGTTAAGTCAAGTAGAAATCCATAGTTTTGTTGAAGATATAGGGTGCTTTGATGAATATTTTAGAAGAGAATAAGAAGAAAAAAATGGAACTGGGAAATAAACAAACGTATATCGATTATTTAATTTTGGAAAAGATAAAAACCATGGATATTATTTGTTTTAATTCGGTAATTCAACATGTGAAGAATGAATTACATGAAGAATTACAACAACTATCTGATCGTACACAGTGTTTTTTGAACGAAATTCAACTTAGTGAAGACGTTCAATTAGATGTAAAAAATCTTTTGAATGAGAAGATAAAGACGGTAGTAGAAAAGAAATTAAAGTATTTGTTGAAAAAAAGAGAGGAAAAAAAGATATAAAAGGAATAGGTATTTTTACATTTCATTCATTCACGAAGTTGGTATGGATGTTGAGAAGAAATCAACGAGATTTGAAGCGTCTGGAATAGCGAGTGCTAATACACGAATAATTTGTGTTCCTTCAGTATGTTACAGTGTTCAAAAAGATTTTGCCAAAGATATTGAAAAAATAGCTGATTGTGTGCAAGAAATTTTGAATGAAAAGTTAAGCAAAATTGGTCTTGCTGATGAAATTACAGTAAACATTTTGGGTGTTTTGAACAGGGAGATAAATAACGGTGTGAAACGAAGTTTGGTGAATTTGGGATACAAGGCAATCGGTGCAATAGAAGATCCAATAGAAAACGCACTTGGTCATTTAAAGATTGAAGAAGAAAGAAAGATTGAATAAAAAAAAGAAGAAGTAAAAAATCAACTTGAAGAAAAAAAAAAATGGATGAAAAAATTCCTTTTCATGAACTGAAAGATAAATTACATTTTGAAATGAAAGATAAACTCACTTATATTGACGCGTTAATTTTGGACAAGATAAAAGACGACGAACCTATTTGTTTTAATTCAGTAGTTCAATATGTGAAGCGTGAATTACATAAACAATTACAAGAACTATCGTTTCATACGCAGTGTTTTTTGGACGAGTATTTGACTGAAATTGAACTTATCGAAGACATTCAATTAGATATAGAAAATCTTTTGAATGAGAAGATAGAGACGACAGTGAAAAATAAGTTAAAGCGTTTGTTGAAGAAAAGACAGGAGGAGAAAAAAAATAAAGAAGAAGAAGAAGAAGCGAACATTCAATCTTGAGTAAAAAAATGGAAGAAAAACTGATTAATAATTTAGAAGAACTATTAAAAAAAGATAAAGAATTAGATTTAAATAAATGGTATAAAGAAGGAGAAGAATTATTAGAAAAACAGAAATATGCGGTTGAACAAATTATTGAATTAAAAAGGTTAAAACCTTTAAAATATGTTAAAATTTATTTGCATTTATATTTGAGAGATAGTGTTAATGAATGTATAGGTTTTAATTGGTCGCGATATATTGATTTTTTAAAGAAAAATGTTGACTGAATCAAGAATTGAATTATCCCCGAGCCCGGGGATATAATATATATATATATATATATATGTATGGCACGGTGTCACGCGGTAAGAATAGTTGGACACTGGTGACTAGCGACGAAGAAAACTATAAACTCTCAAACAAATAGTGTTTTGCTTTCGTTTATTTAAACGAAACGAAATGGAGCACGAAGAAAAGGATACAAACAACCCGTTTAATATATCTTGAAGAGAAACCAGAGAACTTGAAGAAACCGAACGCCGTATGGTAAACAAAAACTCGATCTGCAGTGTATGTAGCCCTGGTTTGAAGACACTCCGTGAGTCCATGGTCAAATTAATCATCTTAAAGTGGTTAATGGTAGGATTCTTGTTGTTTTCAAGTTTTCGCTTAACCTAAACAATATTCAGCTTCACGTTTTCGTGCTTTCCCTTTGCTCATCCAAACCATAAGTCAGCTTAACTAAAGCTAACTTAAAACACTACCTTTAAGGCTTATATTAACCGTGGTGGCCGTGCATGCACTTTTTATTATTAAAAATACTCATGGGCTTTGTTGGTTTTCTTGGCTGTGTTTGGACTGAAACGTCTTTTGAATTCTTCTTTCTGGAATCCGATTCTACTGAATTGTTTTTATCTCAGACTCTATTATAAATGTAATTTCTGAGCTGTTAATTACTTTTAATACTGCCTTTGCAAAATGTACATGCATAGAGAAGCTATTTAAAGGCTTGCTAAAATTAATCCCTTTTGAAACCTCCTAAAAACAATATATTTTTTACAACCAGAATTTAATAATGAAATCTAAATTTTGCTTTGATATGTTCAACTTTCATTAAATGATTTAAATCAGTTTTCTCATCCTATCGACCTATCCATAAATTGTATAATTTAATATCCCAAGGATTTAACATCATTTGTTTTTATATCTGTTTGTTTTTGTATTGGCTGTATATTAGGAGTGCTTATTTTAATCAGGGGGTGGGTGGGTGTTTTAAAAAAGAATGTAAAAGCGGGCGAGGGGTTGTTGCGTTCATGTATTTCTAGTTAAGCAGAGATGGTAATGATAGATTTATAGAAAAAGATGTATGTAGATATGTTCAAAATACGTTACAAGTGAATAAAATTGTTGCGGATGCACAGAGAGTTTTGGATGAAAAGTTGAAGGAAGCTGAGATTCACGATGAAATTATGTTGGATTTATCTGGAATTTTGAAACAAGAAATACGAAAAGTTGTATCTATAAAAGTACAACGTTTCAAACAATCTGAATTACTCTATGCGCATCACCGCAGCACTCCAATTTTGAGAACTCTTTATTTGCGAGAAAAATTGGATAAAATTGTGAATCATGGAAAGGTGGATAAAGAACGGAAAAATGAATTTTGAATATAATGATGGAAGTGATAAAAATGTTAATGAAATAATATTTATTGATTTTAATGAAATATCGAGTTTGTTGCAACAAAGTCCAGATTCACGTATTAAAGTTACGAATGTAAAAAAAAATTATTTCAATAATTGTGAGGATATGGTTTTTTTTGAGTTGTATGGTATTTGGAATTTAATTGCACAGTATAACTATTATCAAACATTAGTTAGAAATATTAAAAAAAAAAATCATGATTTTAGTTTGGATGTTGGAAAGTATACGTACAAAAAACATTGGGAAAAAAAAAATAGAAAATGTATAATATTGTGATTTAAATAAATATTCATAAATGTGTAAAAATATAAAAAATTTATAAAAAATGAAAAAAAGAAGGTTATAATTGTGTTCACATAAAAAAAAATCATTTAAAAGTTGATTGCTCTGTGAAGAAGATCTTTTGGAAGAGAAAAAAACGATGATTTATTGTAATAAAATGGTTGAGAAAAGCGATTATTGTATGGTTGAGAAAAACGATGAAGGAGAAGAGGAAACTTTAACTTTGTATAAAAAAAGAGAACCACATGCTAAAGAAAGAGAATTTATTGAATTTAATGAGGTATCAGATATATTGTGGGGTAGTTCGGGAATAGCTAAAATTACATATGTGAAAAAAGAATATTTTCATATGTATGAAGATGTAGTTTTTTTTTAAATAAAAGGGATTTTTCATGATGGAGCAGCGACATCGAGATATTATTGGACATTAGTTGACCATTTTAGTCATGGGAAAAAAGAAAAAGACGTGATTTTAGTATGTGTATTGGAGACAATACAAGAAGAGAAGATTGGAAAAAAGATTATTATTATTAAAACTTTTAATTTTTTTTAATTTTTTTAAAAAGAATTCTGAGGAACAACCATATGAACCTGAAGAATTTACACCTTTTGAATACGATCCAGGAAATTGGTTAACGGAAGCTATACAAAGTTGGACAAATCATCATTTGGCTTTAATAATTCCTGAACCAATGACCATTTGGACGGAATTTAAACCTGAAATATACGATTCAGATGATGATAATGATATTCTTAATAATTATGTTGAAAAATTGAAAGAAGATATAACTCTTATGGAAGAAAAGAATTTAAAACAAGAAAAAAAAGATTGAACTAAACAGTTTTTTTTATTTATTGAATTATATTTGATATTTATATTTCATAATGTGATACAGTGTAAGATTTTTTCCATATATTAATGATAAAATAGTAAGGAAACTGATTTGTCTAAAAAATGAATAAAGACAAAGATTGAACTAACAGTTTTTTATTTATTGAATTATATTTGATAATGTGATACAGTGTAAGATTTTTTCCATGTATTAATGATAACATGGTAAGGAAATGGAAATGGAAAGACATATAAATAAATAAAAATTTATTTTTTTAGAAATTTTACAAGATCTGCTGCACTTCCATCCCATACTAACACGTTAAGATCACTATTCTGCACTATTACATCAAGATTATCTGATTGTTTTTTTTTGTCCAGAAAGTGTTTTCCTTAAAAAAAAATAAAAATTTGTTTTCCTTTTTTTTCTCTTTTTTTTTACATTACTAATATCGACGTAAAAACGAACAAATTCGCTACGTACTTCAGGGTGAACTTGATAAACAGATAGAAACGCGTCGAGTGTAACCGATGTATCCCATACATCACACCACATCAATTTGCTCTCGAAGTTATCGAGTTTAATTTTTCTTTTTTTGTCGACCAATACTGCAGCTTCGTATTTTTTCACACGGTTTGTTTTTGATGTTTCGTTTTCATTGGGTGGGAGGAATCCTGCGTAATCAATACTGAAACTGAATTCACCTGCTTCTTCTTTGGGCCAAGTACGCATATATTTCAGTAATCCGTTGACAAAACCCAGTCTTGCATTAATTGGATCGAATGATTCATCTTTTGTGGTCTTTGAATTTTTTTGTAAAAAACCCTTCCATGCTCTTTCGCTGATCTCTCGCATCATTACACAATGTTGTTTATCAGTGCAATCGAATCTCACTTCTTTTTCTTCAGTTTGATTTGTTGTTGCTTGAGCCATTTTTATTTTCGATACTGGTTCTTTATTAAAGCTCCTCTATATATAGTATATATTTTTTCCAAATATGGTTATTTTGTTTTAAAAAAAAATATATATATATATATATATATATATATATATATATATAAAAGAAAGAATTGTCTTCTAAAGAAACTAAAATACAATGAATTTGTGTAAAGGAAATCTTTCGAAGGAGGAAAAAATAAAAGTAAGAAATGCTTTAATTTTAAAAAGTATTTTGATGAATGTTTATGCTGTACAGACTTTCAATCATGGTGCAATTGGTCTTTTGTATTGGATGTTTGGTTTACTAACTCATTATAAAGGACGATGTATTTATTCTATTGAAAGGGAAAATAAACAGGAAAAAGAGGGTAATGATTGGATACCGGAATTATTTTTATACAATGGAATTATTGAAGAAGACGACGAAGAGGAAGAATGGCTATTACCCTATATTGTTATATGTGCAGGAACTACGGATTTTCTGTTACCATATATAAGTGATAAAGAAAACTGTTACGGAATAGTTTATTCTGATCAAACGTTTAATATTATGTTACAACGTAATCCCAATTATTGTTGTTCTATATTTCCTATAAATGATAAAATTAGATATTATTTTAAGGTTAATCCTTCAAATATTCCTGATAGTTTTCATTTAATCGGATCTATAAATAACATAACAAGTGAAATGTATTCACCTGTAGCGGGAGAAATATACTCACTTTTGTTTTACATAAATGAAATTAATGAAATAGCAGTCAATAATTATTTTTTTTAAAAAAATTTCTTGGATACATTTCCTGCTGAAAAATGGTTGTTTGATATGGAATACCGATGAAAGTCATGAAGATGGTCGACATTGGGTAGCTGTATGGTTGGAAAATAATAAAATGTACTTTTTTGATAGTTTTGCAAAATCTGTAAATTTTTATAATAAAAGTTATTGGAAAGAATATGCAAAAAAAATATTTTATTTTTATATACTGTCAAAAAAAATCTTTACAATCAATAATTACCTATACTTGTGGATATTGGAGTTTATTATATTTGTATAATAAAAGTAGAAATAAGATTGAAAATAGTAATAAATGTAAAATAAAAAATGTAAAATATAAACCTAAAATAAATAATGATTTAATTTTAAAGAAAAAAATAGATTCAAAGTATGGAAAAATTATTGATAAAATTATATTTAAAAAATGTTGTAAAAAAAAAAGAAACTGAACAAAAATGTTGTAATTTTTATAAATCTTTTATTAAAAAATAAATCTTTATAACTACTTTTTTACTCTTCTTTACAAATAATTTTTAATATTTTATTACTTACACGTATTCCACTACATTTTACACATTTTTCTTTTTTTTATCAATTTTAAAAAGTTGTTTTTTTACTCTTTTTCTTCTTCTTTTGTTGTACATTTTTTTTCTTTACCAAACTGATCGTAATGAAAAATGTGTATCACGACGTGGTTTTCTATTTTTGGATCTTTTTTTATATACTCTTCCACTACCTTTTTTGTTTTTTTTATAATTTCTACCGTATTTTACATCATGAAAAAGTCGTTGATTTTTATAGAATTGTGGTCTCCTATACGTTAACCCAGACCCACGCTGCTCAGCTTTTTCCACGCTTTATCTATCGTCCAAGCACCAGCATTAGCTATACCATTCACAATTCCTTCGAAAAAAACACCTTTTTGACTCGACATTTTTTTTTTACCAAGTATTAAATATACCTCTTCTTCTAAGCTTGGGATCAACATAGGTAGTTGTACCACCGCTTTGATTTCTTTTTTTATAGCGTTTACCACCTCTCTGTTGTTTTTTTTTAAAATGTTTTTTACTTATTTTTCTTCCTAGTTTAGCAAAATCACCATAAAAAAAACCCACTGCGTTTTTGTTTTTTTTCTCTTTACACTAGCACCACCACCTAGTAAACCTAAAAGTGGACCCAGCAACATGGCTGCCATTTTTTTTCTTTCTTTTTCTTACACGTTCGTAACACAAAAGTAGAAAAAACTATTTTTCATTTATTATATAGTATAAAAAAAAGACAATTTATTTTTACATTTTTTTTTACACATCATAAATTAACGTATTTTCACCTGGAAAAATATTAGTTCGAAGTCGTGAATTTTCATAACTATTTGTACAATTATCAAATAACAAATAACCATATGGATTTTTATTAACATCAGTTAATACACTATCGAATATGTTTCTCTTTATTTTTTTATTATCAGCAATAGTATACATATTTCGTACATCTGCGATATTTTAAAATATTACATGCTATTGATTATTAATACGTGAATTTCGTAATTTTCCATCACCATACATTAAATTTTGACATATAAAAATTACACTTATATTTTTATGATGTGCATCACGTGACGCATAATTATTTAATTTATCTAAATTCTCGTTCAAAGACGTAATAATAGTCATAAGATCATCTAAAATTATTAAAGTATTATCGCTTAAATTCGTTTGTAATTCATCAGCTGTTGGAATTCCTTTATTACAATCAATAAAATCTTCTTTTTTTTTCTTTAATAATCTTTTCTATAGTTTGATATATTTGTTGTTGAGCGGTGTAGAGATAAATAATTTTATTAATTTTCGGTTCAATAATCACTTCAATAGAATTCAGTAATTTATATATCCAAAATGTCTTTCCAGATTGACTTGGTCCGCATAATGTTAACATAAAAGGGTGTTGACTGTTTAGTTTATCCAGTATTTTCTAAAAAACTATACGGAAAAGTATAGAAATTATTTTTAACAACACGTTTATTAATATTTAGTTTCATCTTGCATAAAAACATGATTTAATTTATCTCTTGTTATTTTATCGTTATATGTAATTGTAATTTTTGGATTTTTTTTTTCAACACATTTAGATAACGATTCAAAATTTAATATCTTTTTTACATTTTCATTAGTTAAAACTAAAACCTTTAATATGAATAACTTCTTTAATTTTATCATTGTCATCATCGTCTTTTTCTTTTAAATTAGTTCGATAAGAATAAGATTTTGGACCAGTAGAACAAAATTGAGTAATGCATTCATTCTCTTTTAACTCATTTGTTAATTCTCCTAAATAATTCCCTGTTTCAATTCCGTCTTCGTTATTTTTTTTTACATAAAAAACGGAATCAGTATCAAAATATAAAACACGTTCACCTAGTTTATCAATTACAGGGGCGGATCTAGCGTTAGTCAAATAAGTCAGACGACTAAGGTAAAAAAAATAGCGATTGCAAAAAAAAGTCCGGTTAAAAACGACGTAATAGCAGCGAGAACAATTGCGGAAAATGTAATTCGTCACCAAGACCATTTGCGGGAAGGCGTGCGGACGTTTTATACCTCCTGGTGGCACTGATTAGGTTTGCCGAATTTGGCAGCCATTTTGACTTATTTACCCCGTTTTAGCCACTCTGATTGGTCAAAATAAGGTAAATTCTGAGCACTGATTGGTTTGCCGTATCTGGCAGCCATTTTGACTTATTTGACCCGATTTAGCCATTTTCATTGGTTGAACACGGCTTGCTCCAAATCTCGACTGATTTACCTCAAATTGAGCAATCTGATTGGCTATGTAGAACCTTTACTAACTTGCCAGCCACCAAGTGTGCGATCTGTTTGCCTCGATCATGGCTTCTACAAGCATATTTGATCGCGCGCGATCAGCTTTAAAAAGAAACAACAAGGTGTTATTGCGACAAATATGTGCATCGATTTCATCTGAAAGCGTCATGGTTTGTCGAGTTCTCGGTAACTAAAGAAGAATATTTTCTCAAGACTGCTTTACCTAATATAAATACCTCAACACGTGAAGCCGTGAAGGGCATTCTCTCGCTCAAAAAGTCCAAGGCAAGTTTAATTTAAAATGTTTTCATATATTCATTATGATTGGTGTTTATGAAGCTGTCCGACGCAATAGTGCTGTATTGCTTTCAATTCTTGAGGTCATAACTGGTCTCGGAGCGCGAAAATGTTTATGAATTTATCAGCCTATACTGATAAAAGTTTTTCGAAATTACAAGCTGACAGCTATTTTGTTGCGCTTTCGAAAGGCAGCTTGAGATACGTGAAATATCTGACAACACGATTCATTATTCCCGTGTTTATGGTCGTTCTACGAGATAAAAGATTGCTAGATTTGTTAAATTTATTCAGAGTTTTGGTTTCAATTTCAAAATACGTCTGGCTGCGGGCATGCAAGTTAGGGTTTTCCCTGTATTTGTGTAAAATCTGTGTCCTCATTTGAACTCGGTAAACAGTCGTAATTTATAAGTTTTAAAGTAGGTAATGAGAACCACACGGGTGTTAAAGTAGCGTGATAGCAGATATAAGGGAGTAAATCGTCGACGGAGATATTTGATTTTATACTAACAAAGCGCGAATGAATATTAGCTCATTAGCCTGTGGCTATATATGTTGCGTATCAAATGACGGGATCCAAGGCCTGTTAGACATGCAGTATAAAATTACATAAAGAATTATAAATAAGGTTTCACAAACAAGAATGATGCGTATACGTAACGTAGCAATGTTCATCATACTTTGGGACACAAGGCGCCATTAAAAACATGTTTTAAGACTTTTAAAATTGTGCTCAAAATTGCTGTTAGAGTGCGGAAAACGCCGTTTCAGAGACCCAAATTTTAAAAATTTCCCAGGGGGGCGCATGCCGTAAAAATGTGGACTTCAACAAATTTGACTAAGGTATAAATATTCCTAGATCCGCCCCTGAATTAAGTCAAATAATTTCAAACGAACGTAGGCCGTTACAAAACAGGCAATAATTACATTCCCCATTTTTAACGGAGCTGTCATCTCATCTGTTTTCATATAAGTGACTCGTAAAATTTCCCCATTAACAAAATCAATACCCGTTACTTTTACATTTGAATCATTCGCTAATTTTAATAATTCATCACATTCGCTTAAAAAATCAACTTTTGTATTATTCTCATTTTGAGCAAATTTTCCCCAAAGCGCATTTAGTATTTGTTTAGCTGTACTACGTAACCCCGGATTGTAACAAATCTTATTTTTATCGAGTAAAATAATTTTTAATATACTCGTCTACTTTACTTTCAATTCAATTGTTATCAGCATCGTAACATTCTTTGGGATACCCTGATGCTTCTTGTTTAATTTTTTAAAAAAAAATTCACATAATCTTGAAATATTCTTTCTTGTCGAGAAAAATCATAAATTTCAAAAATTTTTATCATTCGATAACCTTTTTCAATTTATTTCAATACTCGTCCACATCCCTAACATACTTCGCTCGTTTTCATTGTGACAACAGCGTGTTAATTGCGTAGAATTGGCGCACGTATAGCATAAGGGAAATAATAATTTATCATTTATACGTGAAGGTAATACAGGAGGTAAAATACGACATTTTACTAAACCAAATATTTCAGATAAATTTTTATTTTCACATTCGTCTTTAATGTAAACTGTAGGATGACCTACAGGAAATTTATTACTTTTTTGAACAAAAGGGTATAAAGAGGTAAAGTCAATGTAAATTTCTTTTTCGTTTTCATCGGTATTCCTAAACAAACAAACAGGCGAAGTTCTACCCCCGTAAAGCGCATCAGTGGTTCTAAGGGAATATCTTCGTAAAAATTTATTTTTTTCTCATCTAAATCATTTTTACTAATTTTATTTTCCTCTAAAAAATCACATTCCCATTTTTCTACTACTTTGAAACCATTTTTTTCTAATTGATATGAAAATTTTTTAGTAGCTGAATAAAGATTACCAAATTTCTCATTATTTATCTTATTAATTTCGTACGGATAAAAACATTTTGGACACCCGTGATAGAAACACCCGTGAAATTGATAAACTGTATTGTTACTGTTACAATAACCGTCAACATAACGGTTTAAAACCATTTTTGTATCTGCGCAGCAGATATATTGCTATCGTGTTGTGTGTATGTGTGTGTGTGTGTTAACTTTTTTGTGTAGCTGTAAACAATGCGCGACAAGTGAATCGGGCATGATCGGGGACAATCGAAGCTCAGAATTTTTCAGTGTCACCTATACGAGCTGTCAGTTTGAACGATGGAAACAAGTATTTTTCATCCGATCGTCTTTACAATATTTCGTTCGCCATATCACGAAGTCCTCCGAAGCGACAAAGTTTTGGATTAAAATACTACGATTTTCAGGGTTCTATTCTATACGATTTTTTCAAATTCACATATCTTGTACATAATTTAACGTTCTATCTAACTATACGAGTTTCGTTAATGGCACAAACCTACAGACGATTCAGGGATACTTTAAAATGATTGCGTTTGACCGTACGCCAAGTGATAGCATAATAATGCAATTTGATATTTGCGCTCATCTCAGTTCAAATAGATTTTTCTCCGTTGCTATTCTATACGATTTGTTCTAATTCACATACGTTGTACAGAATTTAACGCTCTATCTAACCGTGCAAGTTTCCCAAATGGCACAAACCTACAGACGATTCAGGGATTTACTTTAAATATGACCGCGTTTGACCGTACGCCAAGTAAATAGCGTAATAATGCAATTTGATATTTGCGCTCATGACAGTTCAAATAGCCTTTTCTCCGTTGCTATTCTATACCATGTTTTCTAATTCACATATCTTGTACAGAATTTAACGCTATATCTAACTGTAGAAGTTTCGTGAATGGCACAAACCTACAGACGATTCAGGGGTATACTTTAAACACGCGGTATCCGGTGGCTCAACTGCAATGAAGATATATCCCAATACGGCTGTTAGCCGTTAAATTCTATATTTCCGACAAAGTTTTTGACTAAAACACTATGATTTTTCAAGGTTCTATTCTATACGATTTTTTCTAATTCACATATGTGTAGAGTGTTTAACGTTCTATCTAACTGTACAAGTTTCGTGAATGGCACAAACCTACAGACGATTCAGGGATACTTTAAATATGACTGATTGCGTTTGACCCGATAATTGCCATTTGATATTTGACGCACATCTCAGTTCAAATAGATTTTTCTCCGTTGCTATTCTATTTTCTCTAATTCATATTTGTTGTCCAGAATTAACGCTCTATCTAACGGTATAAGTTTCCAAAATGGCACAAACCTACAAACGATTCAGGGGTATACTTTAGACCCGCGGTGTCCGGTTCAACAGCCGTATTGGCATATACCCGATGCAGTTAGCCGTTAAATTCTATATTTCCGACAAAGCTTTGCACTAAAACATTTCGGAGACGGGATATTCCTGTATTTTTAACGTGACTTATAGTAAACTTGTGAGTGTGATCTACCACAGTTTTTGTGAGTCAATAGTCATGATAAAAAATTATTTGGGTCAGAGAACGTGTACTTTATCTTTAATTATCTTATAAGATCATCTCGCTAAAATCTTATAAGATCAGCTACGTGTAAAAATCTTATAAGATTTTTCTTAAGATCTTACAAGATCACACAAGATCTTGACAAGATTCTCACAGTGGTGGGTTTGGCGCAGATACATGTACGCATAGCGGACCTTTTGTTTCACCATTTTGTGAACATTTATACTCTAATTCACCGTTACATTGTGTTTCATTGATTTGTTCTAACCAAATTAACGCCGTGATACTCTGCTTGACTTTACCCCTGTATCCCGTTGCTGGAATAATTCCGACACATTTTTCTCTTAAAAAATTTAAACGAAATACTTTCAATGCGAGACTCGCAATTGTAATACATCTTGTATCGTAAAAAGGAGATATACCCGTTGTTTCGTATATCAAAGAGGAAAACTTTAAACACCCTTTTCTTAAAATAGTTACATCAGAAGCACAATAATAATACATTTCTTCTTTAAATACGTATTGATTTTCTGTCTCCTTTTCCAAATACCATTTTTCAAATTTTTCTTTTTTTTTTTCTGCATATTTTCTACATAAAAAAATTTACGATCAACAATATTTCCCACGTAATTTAAATCGTAAAAACGATACGGATGAAAGCCTTTGCACTCGTCATCGAGACCCATCGCCTCGGGTATTTTTGATGGTGACATGTAAAAATGAAAAACTATCAAAAAAAGAAATATTTTTATCGGTAATTTTCAACATCATTACTTTATTCCCATTCATAATTGTTTCGGGATAAATTTTCTTTTCTTCAATAGAAATTTAAAAATAAAAATCGTATCGAACCGACCACCGTTATGTGCTAACCAAACAGAATTTTCTTGTAATAAAATAAATTCTTTTACAATTCACATAATTCTTTTACAACGTTATTGCCTTCAAAAATAAACCCACGTTTTCCGCAACAATCAAAAAATTTTTGTTCGTCATTTGAATATTTTTCAAATTCAATATTCTCACATTTTTTACATACTTTTTGAACTATACAATAATAAGGAATCATTAATTTATTTTCATCATTACGTATTTCAAAATCCAAAAAAAATTATTTGTTATCTTTATATTTTGTTTTTTCTTTTTCTTTTGATAATACGCTCATGTAGCAGTGATGCTTTTTATCTTTATAATCATTACAATGAAAACAAAACGATTTTTGACAATTATGCATTTTCACATTTTTTTTGGTCAAAAAACAAAAACGAGGAACAATTTTTCCACAAGTATTACAATAAAAATAATATTGACACAGTGTTAATTTTTCATAATTGAGTTGTTTTGGTTTAAAAATTCTATTTGTAAGATGGCTTGAAAAACATTCCTCGTTAAAAAATAAAATATTACAATTAGAACATTCAATCTTCATTTCACGTAAGCATTATTTTTTGTCTAAAACATCTTTGACATGTTAAATTACTGTTACACATATGATTATCTTTATGTTTAAAATGCCTGAAATAACTCATACATTTAACACAAAAGGATGAAGGGTTAAGTTTAGAAAATTTACACATGCTTAAAACAACATCATAATGATTATTATTTAACCACAAACAAACAACATTATTTGTTAATTTTATCCGTACGAGAATCATAAATAATACAATCGTCAAACTTATCAGAATATACTACCAAATCAACACCCTGAACTTTAAGAAATTTCTCATAAACATTGCGAAAATTATTTGTTTTTACTTCTCATTCAGGAATTCCGCACTGCTGATAAATATTACGAATTTCATCAACGCTATAAAGATCATCAGGAATTGTGAGGAAATCTTTCCATTTTTATATATTTAGCATCTTTTTTTAAATACGAAATTCCGACTAATAAACTAACTACAAAACAACAATTTTTAATAAAACGATTTAACTTATCACATATTACATAAAAAACACCTAATCGATAATTACGATTATATTTTTCAATTTGTTTATTTACACCTCCTCCATCATCATCATCATTAATATTACCTAATTTTCTATAAATATTTTTTTTTCTTAAATTTTTTTTCTTCTTATTTCTACTAAAATTTTGCGAATATCGAAATGTTTGTATAACGACATTCATTTCCCAACGATTAGCTATTAAAAATCTATTACTTTGCATCATCTTTTCGAAAATATTCAATAAAAAATCAACATAAAAAGGTTTTAACGGAAGTACAGCTGTAGAGAAATATGTTTTCGGACCATGACTAAAAATCAACCTAACATAATCATTTTCTGACGTAGTAGATGCTCTAGCTACATTAAGTAAATACGAGAATACAATTCTTAACGATTGAATAAAAGCAATAAAATTAATATTTGCTTTTCTAGAAATTGAAATATTAAATGTTTTCTGTTTCATTTTGAAACGGTCGTTGTACGATTCTTTTAATATACTTGCATTAAAATCCTCTTCATTTTCTATATCTTCCTTTTTTCCTTTTTTTTTTCTTTCTTCAAGTAATTTAGTCAATTCAGCAATTTCTTCATCCGTATATTGATTAGTCATTTTCTTGTTCTTGTTCTTGTTCTTGTTCTTTTCCTTGTTCTTGTTCTTGTTCTTCTCGTACTCGTACTCGTACTCGTACTCCTTTTTCCTTTTTCCTTCCTCCTTCCTCCTTCCTCCTCCCTCCTCCCTCCTCCCTCCTCCCTCCTCCCTCCTCCCTCCTCCCTCCTCCCTCCTCCCTCCTCCCTCCTCCCTCCTCCCTCCTCCCTCCTCCCTCCTCCCTCCTCCCTCCTCCCTCCTCCCTCCTCCCTCCTCCCTCCTCCCTCCTCCTCCTCCCTCCTCCCTCCTCCCTCCTCCCTCCTCCCTCCTCCCTCCTCCCTCCTCCCTCCTCCCTCCTCCCTCCTCCCTCCTCCCTCCTCCCTCCTCCCTCCTCCCTCCTCCCTCCTCCCTCCTCCCTCCTCCCTCCTCCCTCCTCCCTCCTCCCTCCTCCCTCCTCCCTCCTCCCTCCTCCCTCCTCCCTCCTCCCTCCTCCCTCCTCCCTCCTCTCCCTCCTCCCTCCTCCCTCCTCCCTCCTCCCTCCTCCCTCCTCCCTCCTCCCTCCTCCCTCCTCCCTCCTTATTATCGTGAAGTTTCTATTTTTAATATGTCGACAAAAAGACACGATCTAATTCATTGCTTTGATGAGGATCTTTTTGGTGAAAATCCGTATCGATATTTGGATGAAAGAAATAAAGTTTGTGTGAGAAGACAATTTTCAATTCATGGACTAAAATTATACAATTATAGAAAAAACAAATATTACCTTAGTCAATTAGAATTTTTTACATATTTTAAAGAAAAAATGGCAAAAACGAATGTTTTAATTGGTTATAAAGGGGGAAATATTGAATCTAGTTTATGTAAACAATTTTGTATTCCAGCTATAAATTTAGAACATTTTAATGTAGAAAAATACGAAAAATTACTAACGTATTTAATAAGGATATAAAGAGATGTAGACAACATGTAAAACCAAATTGTCATTGTGCCTTCTATGAGGTTCTTCTCTTTGCAGCGAGAGTTTATGAAAAAATTTGTAAGATTCCTGAACATGTTAAAATTTTGAATATTTATGCATGATAAAAAAATTATTTAAAAAAAATATCGTTTCTACCATTTGGAACTAACTTCTTTTACACCCATTTTCTCAAAATTAGTAAATGGAGTTTATAAATTTAAGGAAAACTTGTGGAAAAGAGGTGTTATTAGACAAGAGATTGTTGCACAAGATGGAACCCTCTTGGTAAATAATCCCTATTTTGCTGTTCCGCTACCCAGCTTTTCAGATGCTTCTTTAACAATTGATTTAGAAAACGAATGGAAGAAGAAAAAAATTATTCATAGTATTAAAATTGATATTAAAAAAAATTGTAAAGCTGAGTATGAAGACGCTATTATAACTTTTTCTGTAATGCAAGTAAAAAAAAACAATTTTTGAGAAACATTTATTGAAAGATCCCCGTTTACCCTTTTCCAGATGCTTTTATGGGCTCATATGTTGCAAAATCTGGTATAAAGACTGAAGGACAACTAATAAGATTAAATGAAAAGGAAGGGATGTTTTCAAAATCGATTGAATATACTGATTTAAAATATAAATTACAGAATGATGAAGATCTTGCATTGGTTCAATCTGTTTTATTTGAAGGTGCTTATAAAATGCTTGGAAATGTACAATATGGTGAAGCTCTGAAGCCCTATGTAGATTATGAAATTTGTATAGTTTATTCTGATGAATACAAGTAAAAAAAAAAGTATTTTTTTTGTAAAAAAAAAAGTTGTTTTTTTGGAAAAAAAAAAGTATTTTTTTGTAAAGTATTTTTTTTGTAAAAAAAAGTTGGTTTTTTTTTAAAAAAAAAATAATAAAAAAGTGATTTTTGAAGTGTTTATCTGTTTTATTATAAATTAATTAATTAATATACAAAATATTTTTCAGGATAATAATATAGAGGGCAAAATTACTTGAATATGATTGGGCAATGAAGAGGGCATTTTTCTGTAATTCAGGGCAAAATTACTTGCCTCTGATTGGTCGATACACCAGCGCGGGAACATTTGTGATTTTGTAAAAAATAAATTATCATGGCGTAATGTTTTGAAAAGGGTCATGGCTTCCCGTTTTGTTGAGGCAAATAATGAAGAAATTGAAGAATTAAAGATATCAAGTGACAATGTAAACACAAAGAAACACACTATCTTCTGGGTTGGAATTTTTCAAAAATGGGCAGTGCTCAGAAACGTCAGTGAAAACCTTGAAGCGTACGAAAGTGAAGAACTTGACAAGGTACTGTCGCGGTTTTACGCCGAACTACGCAAAGCAAATGGTGAAGATTACGAACCGGACTGCCTTAGAGTAATGCAAGCATCATTGCACCGTTTTCTCAAAGAAAAGGCCTATCCAAAATCTATATTAAAAGACACTGAATTCCTCAATTCCAGAAAAGTGCTCGAAGGAAAAGCAAGAAAGTTGCGAAGAAACGGCTTAGGAAAACGACCAAACAAAGCAAAGAGTCTCACCGAAGAAGAAGAAGAAATATTGTGGACAAGCGGCCAGTTAGGAGGAAAAACACCTCGCTCGTTAATAAATACATTGTGGTGGCTTCTTACACAGCATTTCGGCTTACGCGGTCGACAAGAGCACCACGAAATGAAGGTTGAAGATTATTGTTTACGAAAGGATGACAACGGCATCGAGTTCATCACATTTGCTGAAGGAATAACGAAGACAAGACAGAGCGGCTTGCGAGAAAAACCCAGACTTATTAAGCCAAAAATGTTTGCTACTGGAGACGAAAGAAGATGTCCAGTGTCTCTTTTTAAACAATACATCCAACGGCGTCCCAGCGAAATGAAAACAACGGGCCCTTTCTACTTATCAGTTATCGAAACCCCTACCACGGATATTTGGTACAAAAAAACACCAATGGGCAAAAATACTATCGATAATATCATGAAAAAGATGAAGGAAAACTCACCTTTGAAAGTTGCTTGTCCCGAGAAAAAGCTAACCAACCACAGTGCCAGGAAAACCGTCGTAAAGAAGTTAAAAAGCTCGGGAGTACCAAAGTGTGAAATAAAAAATATCACGGGTCACAAATCGGAGAAAGGCCTCGACGACTATGACTCGGGAGATGAAAAAGAGCAGCAAGTTTTCTCACATGTAATAGACGGCGCGTCTGAATTTTCCCGACAACGGCAAGTGTCAGAGGCTAATCGACGATCATCATTGTTGTCTTCACCGCTTTCCCCACGCAACATCTACAACTTCAACAACTGCCAGGTAACTTTCAACACGGCTGGTAATAATTCAGCACAGACAAGCTCGAGTTTCAGCACCAATACCAAAGGCAAACGACCCTTCAAGAGGTTTATTTTGCACTCCGATTCAGATTCTGATTGACGATGACTGTTGACATTTCAATAAAGTTAAAGCTCTTATACTTAATATAGTTTCACTTGTTATATTTTGATGTTTGTTTGAATTAAACTCTTTAAGAGATTTTATTTATTGCCTCAGTGCAGTGAACTTGTTTATCAGTTTGGCTTTGGCATTTAGCGGGCTTCCTTGCAGTCATGACGTACGTAAAATAATTATGTTCATAATTATAATTATGATTTAATTTTCCCCTCTATATTATTAACACATAATCGCACGAGTTCTCGTAAAATTACGGTTTAATTTCACTCATGTTTTCAAAATCTTACAAATTACCCTCGTCGCTTCGCGAATCGAGCAATTTTGTAAAATTTTGAAAACACTCGTGAAATTAAACCGTAATTTTCCTCGGTCCCATACCTATACTAATTTCTACGGTAATTTACAATTCCTCCAGCCTGATTTTTTTTAAATACATTATTTTTTGCATTAACTATTTGTTTTTTTTGCATTAATTTTTTTTTTTTTAATTAAATTTTTTGTTTTTACAAAATCACGTAATACAGCTGAATTAAAAAATGTTTTTTCCCCTCCTTTTTGACTTCGTCCTCTTTGTCTTTTTCCTCCTTTGAAAGTTCCGCCTCTTTGACGTTTTTTATTTCCCATTTTTCCCCCAAAGTATCCCCTCGGCCAGTATTCAGTTCCGTAATCAACTAATATTTCACGATGTGGTTTTATACTTTTAGTAGCTCGTAATTTAAAATGAGGTACTGCTTGTGTTTTTTTCGATAAAATCATAATTATTCCTAAATTTTGACCCCTTTGCGTCATTCGCGTATCGCGGGGCGGCGTCAATTGTTTTAAAAGCGTCGACACAATCGTGGTGTCCATCGCATATTGAGTATTGAGCTATTGAGCAATTGTATGTTTACCGTATTTTTTATCCAATTCTCTCATACTTGTTTGATGTCCTGAATACAGACCGATATCTTCGTTACGTTTGAAGGAATTTTTCCAACTATATAATCCTTCACCAGCGTTTCTAATTCCTAATTTTTTAATACGTAAGTTATCCTCTTTTGCTAAATGTATCCAACATTTACGGGTTTTTTTGTTTTTACCATTTATTTTTTTTAATGTATTGTTCTTATTCCCATATATTTCTTATTTTTTTCGGGTTTTTTTAATAAAGTCTAATAAACATGTTATTTTGTATAAAATATCAGTGGGAATATATGTAATTTTCTTTTGCATGTCTTTAAGTCTTTCATTTAATTCAAAATATGTTATAAATAATATTTTGTCTTCTTTTTCAAATTCTTGTAGAGCATCAGTTAGAATAAAAGAGGAAATCTTTGTCATTATCTTCAATTTCGTATCCAATGTAAGTTTCATTTTTAAAATTTTTTAAATAAACTTCTATGTGAACAGTAACCATATTTTTTTTGGGTTTTTTTGAGGAAAAAAATTAGAGTTTAATTTAGTTTGAAACTTACCTACGGACTAATTTTTTAGATTTCCCTTATGCTACGCGTGTGCCCATTCTACGCAATTAACACGCTGTTCTCACAATGAAAACGAACGAAGCATATTAGGGACGTGGACGAGTGTTGAAATAAATAAAGCTATTGAAAAAGGTTATCGAATGATAAAAATTTTTGAAATTTATGATTTTTCTCGACAAGAAAGAATTTTTCAAAATTATGTGAATTGTTTTTTAAAAATTAAACAAGAAGCATCAGGCTATCCCCAAGAATGTTACGATGCTGATAAAAATTAAAAATTAAAAATAAAGTAGACGAGTATATTAAAAATTATTATGAAAATGAAGGTATTTTACTTGATAAAAATAAAATTTGTTATAATCCGGGACTACGTAGTACAGCTAAACAAATACTAAACGCACTTTGGGGAAAATTTGCTCAAAATGAGAATAATACAAAAGTTGATTTTTTAAGCGAATATGACGAAATATTAAAATTAGCGAATGATTCAAATATGAAATTAACCGGTATTGATTTTGTTAATGGAGAAATTTTACGAGTTACTTATGAAAACAGATGAAATGGTAGCCCCGTTAAAAACAGCTAATGTAATTATCGCTTGTTTTGTAACAGCCTATGCTCCTTTGAAATTATTCGACTTAATTGATAAATTAGGTGAACGTGTTTTATATTTTGATACTGATTCCGTTTTTTATATTAAAAAAAATAACGAAGACAGTGTTGAAACAGGTAATTATTTGGGAGAATTAACAAATGAGTTAAAAGAGGGTGAATGGATTACTCAGTTGTGTTCTACTGGTCCAAAGTCTTATTCTTATTATTACTTTCACTTTTAATAAACGTGTTGTTAAAAATAATTTCTATACTCTTCCGTATGGATTTTTAGAAAATACTGGATAAACTAAATGGCGCTGTAATACTATTTCAACATCCTTTTATGTTAACATTATGCAGTCCAAGTCAATCTGGAAAGACATTTTAGATATACAAATTACTGAATTCTATCGAAGTAAGTGATGATTGAACCAAAAATTAATAAAATTATTTATCTCTACACCGCTCAACAAGAAATAAACCAACAGCTGATGAATTACAAACGAATTTAATCAATAACACTTTAATAATTTTAGATGATCTTATGACTATTATTACGTCTTCGAAAGAAAATTTAGATAAATTAAATAATTACGCGTCACGTGATGCACATCAAAAATATAAGCGTAATTTTTATATGTCAAAATTTAATGTATGGAGATGGAAAATTACGAAATTCACGTATTAATAGTCAATATCATGTAATATTTAAAAATATTGCTGATGTACGAAATATGTATACTATTGCTGATAATAAAAAACTAAAGAGAAATGTATTTGATAGTATATTAACTGATGTAACTAAAAACCCATATGGTTATTTGTTATTTGATAATTGTACAAATAGTTATGAAAATTCACGAATTCGAACTAATATTTTTCCAGGTGAAAGTCCTTTAATTTATGAAATAAAAATAAATTAAAAAAAATTTAAAAAAAAAAAAAAAAAAAGAATTTCTTTGTGCTTTTTTTACTATAAATAAAGAAAAAAAATAGTTTTTTCTATTTTTACGTTACGAGCGTGAAAGAAGACAAAAAAAAATGCCGCGTCAAAAAGGCGGATTTTTACCTTTTCTGGGTCCAGCCTTAGGTTTACTAGGACTGGGGGGTATACTAGGTGGTGGTGGTCGTGTAAAGAAAAACAAAAAACAACGCGGTGGATTATTTTTTGGTGATATTGGTAAATTAGTAAAAGTAACTAAAAAACATTTTGGTGGAAAAAAAACAAAACCCGAGAGGAATTGGTCGAAGTTATAAAAAAAAAATCAAAGCGGGGGTACTACAACCTATGTTGATCCCCGGATCCCAGAAGAAGAAGGTTAGGTTTCGCTAATAGTTGATAAAAAAAAAATTAAAAAAATGCCACGTCGAAAACGTCAAAAAGGAGGATTTTTAAGGGATATTATTGAGGGAATAGCTAACGTTGGTGCTAAAGGACTAAGTAAAGTATATGATAAAGTTGGTGCTGGTGGTACTCAGCGGGGTAGCGGCTTAAACGTGTATAGAAAATACAGTAGAAAAAGAAATTATAAAAACAAAAAAGGGGGAGGAAGAATATATAAAAGATCAAAAAAATGAAACTCACGTCGTGGTACACATTTTCCACTAGGTTCAGTTTGGTAACAAAAAAAATGTTAAACAACAAAAGAAAAAGAAGAAGAAAATTTTTTTTTTAAATTATTAAAAAAAAAAATGTATAAGATGTACAGCATATCCTCCTACCTAGAATTACCAATAATCAGTAAGTGTGAAATCCCTAGAATTACCAATAATCGTTAATTTTAAAAAACTAATTCCCAACCCACCACCCCAACCTAACCCTAACCCCCCCGGAAACCCTAAACCTAACCAAAAATCCCGGTGAACCTAAACCTAACCACAACCCTCCGGGGTAATAATAATTTTTCCATACTTAATAATATACAAGAAAATGTTACTTGACTGTGATTGGTTGGTTTCAGTGCATTTAATCCCAAACAGCAGTGCAAAAATCTGTAACAACAGTGCAAAAATCTGTAACAAACTCATCTGATTGGCTGAAAAAGAGAAACTAGCCAATCACAATGAAGCAAAATTTCCTCCAAAAATCAAAATACAAAGTTTTTTAACTTTTTGGTAAACAAAAATATATGGCGGGTTTTAGCGGTGACCAGAGATTTGCAAATGCTGAACCGTCTTTGATACAGGAGCTACAAAATAATGCCAAAAACAAAAATACAGCTATAAGCACTGGTTTCTGGGTCAATGTTTTTAAGAGCTGGGCAGAACAACGCGGATATTCAGGGGAAATTGAGAAGTACGAAGTGAGCGAGTTGGACACGGCACTTCAACAATTTTACGCCGAAGTAAGAAACAAGGACGGGAAGACTACGAACCGGACAGTCTTCGCGTAATGATTGCAGCTCTCGACCGCTATCTAAAGGAGCATAATTTTAAAACCTCCTTAATTCGTGACAGAGAATTCAGCTTGTCCAAACAAGTCCTCGAAGGTAAAGCAAGACGACTTCGCGAAGAGGGGAAAGGAAAGCGTCAAAACAAGGCAAGAAGTTTGTCCGAGGAAGACGAAGAGGAGCTGTGGAAAGTTGGCAAACTAGGGAACAAAACACCAGAAAGCCTAGTGAATACAATTTGGTGGACACTCACCCAGTACTTCGGTTTACGTGGCCGCCAAGAACACCACAGTATGGCTGTCAACGACTTCTCGCTTCGCAAAGACGACAACGGTCGTGAATATGTCGAATTCGCTGAAGGCCTGACCAAAACGAGAGGCGGAGGATTATCGAAGAAATCCTGGGATTTTTCACCAAAAATGTTTGCCACTGGAGGAGAAAGATGCCCTGTCTCGCTGTTTAAAGAGTACTTGTCGCGCCGACCAATCATTTACGAACCACAGGCTCCTTTTACCTTTCCATCAACTACAAATCCAAGGACGAAGTTTGGTATAAAGCACAACCGATGGGTACGAATCGTATCAATGAAATGATGAAGCGAATCGTTGCTGGCACTTCTCTGGAAAGTAGCAGCAAGAAATTGACAAACCACAGCGCTCGGAAGACCCTTGTCAACAAGTTAAAAAAATGCAACGTTGAACGGTCCTCCATTGTTAAGGTTACTGGCCATCGAAACCTACAGTCCCTTGACGACTACGACGAAGGAGATGAAGTTGAGCAACGAGATCTCTCTACAAAAATATCTTGTCGAAGCAATTCCAGCAACGTGCAATCTGTATTGACCGCAGCGTCTAACATCGTCTGCCAACAGCAACAAAGTTCTGCCTCGACTAGTTCTACATTAAGTCGTCCGTATGGACTTAACGTCTCTCAACAAAATACAAGTCAAACAAATATGGCCTTTAACAACTCGTGTTTCAACAGTGCAATGGTCAGACAAGAAAGCCAACATCAGATGTTTAATTCAAACACTTTCCATAACTGCCAAGTTAGCTTTACTGTCATGTCGAAGCCGTCTGATGATGGACAAGCTCAAGGACAAAAGCGGCGTCGCACTTTCATGATCGACAGCGATTCCGACTAACTGATGAACTATTTGAACTGGATATTTTCGTTTTTGAGTGTTATAAATCAAAGTTGTTTAATGTTTTGACTGTACGATACTAGTTACTTCCATTGCTCGTTTGAAATGAACAACTGTTGTAAATATTTTAAGACGCATGTCGCGTGACTTTGTGTAAACCAATTAAAACACGACCCGAAGATCAAGTTTTCTTGATCACCGGATGTTCGTCTTATAATTGTCTCGCACATTTTCTTGTATATTATTGAT
>JAWNZC010000354.1:8325000-8346424 GCA_035771165.1 Paragorgia papillata
TTATCATTATCATTATCCTTATCATGTATCATATCATTATCATTATCACTAGCATTATCATGTGCATTATCATTTGCATTATTATTATCATATGATTAGCAGTATCATTATCATTATCATTATCCTTATCATTTATCATTATCATTATCATTATCATTATCATTATCATTATCATGATCCATTATCATTATCATTATCATTATCATTATCATTATCATTATCATTATCATTTATCATTATCATTATCATTATCATTATCAGTATCATTATCATTATCATTATCATTATCAGTATCATTATCATTATCATTATCATTATCATTATCATTATCATTATCATTATCATTATCATTATCATTATCATTATCATTTATCATTATCATTATCATAATCATTATCATTATCATTATCATTATCATTATCAGTATCATTATCATTATCATTATCATTATCATTATCATTATCATTATCAGGATCATTATCATTATCATTATCATTATCATTATCATTATCATTATCATTATCATTATCATGTATCATGATCAGTATCATTATCATTATCATGAGCATGTATCATTATCATTATCATGGGGATCATTATCATTATCATTAGAATGATCATTATCATTATCATTATCATTATCATTATCATTATCATTATCATTATCATTATCATTATCATTATCATTATCATTATCATTATCATTATCATTATCATTATCATGATCATTATCATGATCATTATTATCATTATCATGATCATTATCATTATCATTATCATTATCATTATCATTATCATTATCATTATCATTATCATTATCATTATCATTATCATTTATCATTATCATTATCATTATCATTATCATTATCATTATCAAGTATCATTATCATTATCATTATCATTATCATTATCATGATCATTATCATTATCATTATAATTATCATTATCATTAGCAGTATCATTATCATTATCATTGATCATTATCATTATCAGGATCATTATCATTATCATAATAATCCATTATCATTATCATTATCATGTAGTGCATTGTAGTCACTTATCATTTATTCATTTTCATTTGTATCAATATATCATTATCATTATCCATTATCATTATCACTTATCATTGATCATTTATACACTTTAATGCATGTTATCATTTATCATTTAATCATGTATCATTATAGTCATTATCATTATCATTATCATTTATCATTATGCATTATCAGTATGCATTATCATGTATCATTATCATTATCATTTATCAGTATCGAATTGATCACTTATCATTATCATTATCAGTTGATCATCTATCATTTATCATTATGCATTATCATTATCATGTATCATTAGTGCAATTCTCATTATCATGTTATTCATTATCATTATCATTATGTTATCACTTTATCAGTTATCCATTATTCATGTTATCATTATCATTATCGATTATCCTGATCATTAATCATTATCATCATTATACAGTTACTTCGATGTCTGCATTATCATTCTGAGCATTATCATATCAGTATCAAGTGTTATCAAGTATGTCACTTATCATTATACATTATCAATTATCATTTCATCAAATTATCTCATTTATCATTCAATTGATCATTTATCATTATCATATGATCAAGGTCTGTTCATTTTGATCTACTGTATCCGATGGATGCATTATCATTATCATTATCATTTAATCATGTATGCACTTTATCATTTATCATATATCAATGTATCATTAGTGCTATTGTGTGTATGCATTTAATCAAGTTATCTATTATCATTGATCATCCATTATCATTATTCAAATTATCATGTAATCATTATTCATTATGCATTATTCGTATGTATCATTAGTCACTTATCATTATCATTAGTACATTAGTCATTAACATTATCATATCATTATTCATTATCATTATCAGTTATCATTACTCAATTTATCTATTGGATCATTATCGATTCTCATTATCAAAGTTTAGTCATTATTCATTATCAGTTAGTCATTTATCATTATCATTATCATATTATCAATTATCATTATCATTATCATTATCATTAAATTCCTTATCATTTATCATTGATCAATTATCATTTATCATGTATCATTAGTGCATTGATCAGTATCATTATCGATTATCCTTACTCATTTATCATTATATCATTATCATTATCAATTATCATTATCATTAGCCAGTATCATATACTCATATATCATTATCATTATCAGTATCCTAATTATCATTTGTATTCATTATGCAGTATTCGATTTATCATTATCATTATTCATTTACTCATTCATCATGAATCAGTTGATCATTATCAGTTTATCATTATCATTATCATGATCATATATCATTATCATTATCAGTATCAGTTAGTTCATTGAGTCTATTATGCATTATCAATTAACATTATTCATTTATCAGTATCAGTTAGTCATTATCATTTTAGACGAATTATCATTAATCATTAATCATTATCCTGATCAGTTATCATTAATCATTGATCACTTAATCAAGTATCATTATACATTATCATTGATGCATTATCAAAATCATGATCATTAGTCATTGTGTGCTCATGTGATCATTTAGACATTAGCCTTATCGATTATCATTTTGTTTATCATTGTCATTATCATTAAGTCATTATATTATACATTGACTCAAATTATCATGTAATCCATGTATCATTATTCCGATTATGCATTATCATTATCAATTATCATTAGTCATTGTACTATCATGACTCATTAGTCATTGAGACATTATCCTTAGCATTCATATTATGCACTTATCAGTTGATCATTATCATGTTCATTATCATTATACATATCATTACTCATTATCATTATCACTTATCATTATCATTATCATTATCATTTATCATTATGTCATTGTGCATTATCATGCATCATTATCATTTGATCATTTTCCATATCATTATCATTTAGTCATTATCACTATCATTATCATTATCTATTATCACTTATCAATTATCAATTGATCATTATCATTATCACTTTTGCACGTTAGTCATTATCATTATCAGTATCAGTTATCAGTTATTCAATTAATCATTATGCATTATCGTTGTCATTGAGCCTGATCATATGTCAGTATCATTATCAGTTAATCGAGTATCGATTATCATTATCATTATCATGTTATCAATTATCGAATATGCATTATCATTATCATTATCATTATCATGAGTCGAGATTATGCATTGTCATATATGCAATTATCATTAGCATTGAGTTCATTATCATTAATGCTATTATTCATTATCATTATCATTTATACAGTTAGTCATTGCAATTATCATTATCAGGATCAGTAATCCTTTATCATTATCATTTATACATTATCAATCCTTTATCATTATCATTATCATTATCATCATTATCATTGATCATTAATCAACTTACTCATTATCCTTAGCCATTATACATTATTGCAGTTATCACTGTATTCATTAATCATTATCATTCTATCACTTTATACATTATCATTATCATTATTCCATGAATCATTATCATTATCATTATCATTATACATTATCATGTATCATTATCATTATCATTATGCATTATCATTAGTCAGTTATCATTATCATTATCATTTATCATGATTACATTCTATCAATTAAGTCACTTATCACATTTATTCATTATCATTGATTGCACTTATCATTTATCATGATACATTTATCATTTAGATTCGATTTATGCAAACTTATACTTTATCATTTAGTCATTATCAGATGTCTCACTACGATCCATTAGTCATTAATCATTATCCAGTGTATCAGTGTATACATTAATCATATTACATTATGCAGGACATTTAGTAAATGATAGTCACGTTGTATCATTATCATTAGTCTATTATCATTTATCATTATCATTTATCATTGATCATGTGATGTACATTATTCATTAATCATTATCAGGTTATATTTGATGCATTATCAGAGATCATTTATCATTAGTTCAGTTATCATTATCATTATCTTGATCAGTTATCATTATCAGACTCATGTATCATCATTATTCATGTATCAGTAGTCATTAATTCGATTATCACTGATCATTAGTCACTTAATTCATTTATCATTTATCATTATCATTAATCATTATTGCAATTGATCAGTTAATCTAATTATCATGATCATTATCATTATCATTTATTCATTATCGATTATTCAATTTATCATTAGTCACTTATCAGTTATCATGTATCATTATCATTATCTAAGCTTTATTCATTATCATGTATCTATTATGCAGAGTTATCACTTATCAATATCAGTTATCATAATTCCAGTTGTAATGGCAACTTATTGATTTATTCAATTTGTAGCAGGTGTATCATTATCATTATCATTATCAGATCATTATCATTATCAAGTTATCAGTTATCCATTAGTCATGTTAGTCCATTATCATTATCATTATCATTATCATTGTGATCATTAGTCACGTGATGCATGTGATCATTATCATTTAATCATCAATTATCATTATCTATTATCATTCTCAGTTGATTCATTATCAGTTATTCATTATTACATTATCATTATCAGTTGATCAACTTAGTCATTATCGATGATGATCATTCGTCATTAATCGAGTGTGTATCACTATCATTATTCCAAGTTAAGTTTTTTCATTATCAATTGATGGGCATTATCATTATCATTAGTCATTTATTCAAGTGATCATTATCATTATCATTGATTCAATTATCGATTATCATTATCAGTGAGTCTCATTTAGTCATGACCATTAAGTCAGACTTATCATTATCATTTAGTCATTATGCAGTTATCGATTATCGATGTATCATTAGTGCAGTTATCAGTGAGATCATTATCAATTATCATTATCGATTATCAGTATCAGTTATAGCATTATGCAGTATCCATTACGCAGCGTTTGTGAATGCATTATCATTAGTCCTGTTATCATTCATTATCATTATCGAGTATCATTATCATTGTATCATTATGCATTATTCATGTTATCATTATCACTATCATTATTATCATTTGATCATTAGTCCATTTAATCATTATGTAGTCGATTATCATTATCATTTATCATTAGTCATTATCATTATCATTGCTCATTATCATCTATTCAATTATCATTATCATTTAAGGTCATGTAGTATCATTATCCATTATCAATTGACTCAATTATGCATTAGCACTTAATTCACTTATCTATTGATCCGATTATACAAGTTATGCAGTTGATCATTAATGCATTATCAATATCATTATCATTGATCATTTGCTCAGTGTCCATTATCTATTATGCATGATCATTATCATTATTCATTATCATTGATCATTATGCACTCTATCATTATCATTATCATTATGATTCTGATTATCATTTATCATGTATGCATTATCACTATCATTATCAGTTAATCTTTGATCTATTATCAATATCATTAATGGCATTATCTGTGATCATTGTCTCATTATCATTATCACTTATCAGTTTATCATTATGCATTATCATTATCCAGTGCACTTTATCACTTATCATTATCAGTTATCATTAATTCAAGTTTATTTGCACCTTGTGATCATTATCATTGTATCGCCACTTAGTGCATGTGTCATTGTGATCATTATACATTATCATGTATCAATTATCATTATTCCATTATGTCATTATTCAATGTGTGAATCATTATCATTCTGCATTAAGCATTATCAGGTTATCATTATGATCATTATCATTAGTCATTATCAGTTCTCATTATCATTATCACATTATCAATTATCATTACATTATCATTGATGCTATTATCACTATCATTATCAGTTGATCAATTAATCATTAGTGCATTATCCCATTATCATTATCAATTATCAACTTTATCAATTATCATTAATCAAATACTCACTGTATCATTATCAAGTTAATCATATATCATTTATCATTATCCCATGTATGTCATTATCAGTATCATTATGCATTATATGCATTATCATGATATCATTATCATCAGACTTGATGACTATTATCATTATCAAATTTATACATTATGCATATATCATTTATCACTTTATTCATTATTCATTATCATTATCCATTGTGATAATTGTATCATACATCACTTATCGATGTATCATGTAAGTCAATTATCAACTTATCATTATTCATTTATCAGTTCTACATTTTAGGTCCTTTTTCGATCAATTGTATGCATTATCATTATCACTTATCATTACGCATTCTCATCATTAATCTACTTATGCATTATCATTACTCATTAGTCAATTAGCATTATCATTATTCAGTATTTCATGGATCAGTTTATGTCATGTATCATTATCATTTATCAGTATCATTGATCATTCTCATTATGCATTATCATTATCATTATCACTTATCATTATCATTTTATCATAAGCAACTATCATTTATCATAAGTATCATCTATCACCTTATCACTTATCATTATCATTTATGCATTGTAGCATTATCATTATCATGTTATCATTATGCAAGGATATCATTACTCATTATCATTATCATTATTCTATATGCGATATCATGTATCATTGTCAGGATCATGTATCATTATCAGTATCATTATACATTATCAGTTATCATTATTAGCATTATCAGTCTATCACTTATCCATTTATCATATATCATCTGATCAGTATTCATTATCATATAGTCACTTAATCATTATCATTATCACTGTATCAATTGATTGCATTATTCATTATCATGATATCATGTTATCATATTTCAATTGATCATTATCATCTTTATCAATTATCATTATCTCACTTATCATTATCATGATCCTTATTCAGATTATCATTGATCATGTATCATTAAGCATTAGTCATTATGTTCATTTATCATGTATCAGTTTTTCCAGTTATCATTATTCATTATCATAGTTATCATTATTCAATTATCATTTATCAATGAGATCAGTATCGATTATTCATTGAGCAGTCTCATTATCATTATCATTATGCGATTATCATGTATCATATTATCATTATCACTTGATTCATTGTATCGAGTATCAGTAGCATACTCATTATCAAGTATCATTATGTCATTCTATCATGTTATTCAGTGAGCATTATCATTTTTCACGTTTATCTTTTGCATTTAGTCATTATGACCACTTATCATCATTCATTATCATTTATCATTAGCATTATCGTTATCCATTTATCATTTATCGCAATTAGTCATTATCATTATCAATTATCATTAGCATTATCATTGATCACTTATCCACCTGAGCCATGTATCATTTATCTCATTAGCATTATCATTATACATTATCATTATCATTTGATCATGTGATCCATTATAATTTTATCAGTAGTCATTATCATTATCATTTTTCATTTTCATTTATCATTAGATCATTTTATTCATTATCAGTATCACTGTAGTCATTATCATTACTATCATTATCATTGATCATTTAATTCAGTATCAATTATTCGCAGTATCATTATCATGTATCATTATCATTTATCATATATCATTCTATCATTAATTCGATTAGTCATTATTTCATTATCATGTATCAGTATCAAAACGCATTATCTATTATCATTATCCATTTATCTCCATTATTCGAGTATCAGTATCATTTAGCATTATCATTATCATTCTCATTATCATTATCATTATCTATAGCATTATCATTATTCAGTTATCTATTATCAATTATCATATATCAATTATCATAGTATCATTAATCAGTTATCTTGATCGAATATCATTATCATTATCATTGATCATTATCATTTATCACTTTATCAGATATTCATTATCATTATCAGAGTTATCATTATGCATTATCAGTTACTCATTATCATGATCATCTATCAGTTGAATTCAGTTATGCAGTATCAGTTTATCATTTATCATTATCATTATCAGCTTATCATTATCATTTCTCAAGTTATCAGTATCATTATCATTTATCAGTTATCATTAGCATTATCATTGATCCATGATCAAAATTATCATTATCATTGTATCATTATCATTATCATTTATCATTATCATTATCATTATTCATTATGTATCAATATCATGTATCACATAGTCAATGATCATTATTATTATCATCATAATGCATTATTCATTAGCATCTATCATTTATCAAGTCTCATTTGATCAATTAAGTCAGTTATGCATTATTCATTATCCAAGACCGTATCATTATGCATGTATCATTAATCATTATCATTATCAGTTATTCATTATCGATATTTTCATGATCATTATGTAACATTATCATATATCATTATCAGTTTGCATTAGCATTGATAGCATTGATCATTATCATATTCATAAGGCCAATCATTATCAGGATCTTGATTATGTGATCATTATCATTATCGATTATCATTATCATTATCATTATCACTTATCACTGTATCATGTATCAATGTATCTCTTAAGCAAGTTAATTATCATTATCATGATCATGTATCATGATCATGCAGATCATGTATGCATTTATCATTATCATATCATTGCATTATCATTATCACCTTATCATTATCATTATCATGTATCATCATTTATCATATCAATAGTCATAGTCAGTTATTTCATGTGATCATGTATCTATAGCATTATCATTTATCAGTGTTTATCAGGATCACATTATGCATGTATCACTATATCATGGTGTGTATCATTATCAGGTATGTCGATTATGATTATCATTAGCATTATCAGTATCTTATTCACGTATCACTTATCATTGATCATGGATCATTTATCAATGATCATTGAGCATTATCACTTGATCGTAATTCAGATGTTATCATTATTCATGAGCAGCTTATACATTATGTGATCATGTAGCAGTGATCATTATCAATTATCAGTATCATTATCATTATCCTATTATCATTATCATTATCATCTATCTAGTTATCATTATCATTATCATATATCCATTATCAATTAGTCATTATCATTAGTCATTATCATTAACGTTATTCATTAGCATTATCGTCAACTTTAATCATTACTGCAAGTAGTCAGTGTAGTCATCATTATCATGTAGTCACGGAGCATTATTATTGTCATTATCATCTGTGATCATGTGTAATCAGTTATCAGGTATCATGTATCATTTTCTCTATCAGTTAGTCTAATTATCATTTATCATTATCGAGTATCATTATCATTTATCATTCTCATCTTATTCAGTATCATTATCATTCTCATGTATCATTATCATTATTAATGTATCATGTGTGATCATTTATCATTATCAGTATTCATTATCATTATCTATTCTATCAAGTATCATTATCATTATCATTATCATTTATCAAGTTATACTTTTTCATTATCATTATCATTATCTTTATCATGTATTCATTATCATTTATCATAATCATTAGCAGTTATCATTTATCATTATCGATCTTATCATGTATCTCATGATCATATATCATCTATCATTATCATTATCATTATCATTATCATTATCATTATCATTATCATTATCATTATCAGTATCATTATCATTATCATTATCATTATCATTATCATTATCATTATCATTATCATTCAGTATCATTATCATTATCATTATCATTATCATTATCATTATCATTATCATTATCATTATCATTATCATTATCATTATCATTATCATTATCATTATCATTATCATTATCATTATCATTCATTATCATTATCATTATCATTATCATTATCATTATCATTATCATTATCATTATCATTATCATTATCATTATCATTATCATTATCATTATCATTATCATTATCATTATCATATCATATCATTATCATTATCATTATCATGTATCATTATCATTATCATTTATCATTATCAATCATTTATCATATCATTATCATTATCATTATCAATTATCATTATCATTATCATTATCATTATCAATTATCATATCATATCAATTATCATTATCAATCTTATCATTATCATTATCATTATCATATAAATCATTATCATTATCATTATCATTATCATTATCATTATCATTTCATTATCATAGTCAATATCATTATCATTATCAATATCATTATTATCAATTATCATTGATCATTATCATTATCATTATCAAATTATCATTATCATTATCATTATCATTATCATATCATTATCAATTATCATTATCATTATCAATATCAAATCAATATCATTTTCAATCAATTATCATTATCATTATCATTATCATTATCATTATCATTATCAATTATCATTATCATTATCAATATCATTTATCATTATCATTATCATCATCATTCATTATCATTATCAATTATCATTATCAATTATCATTTATTCATTATCAATTATCATTATCATTATCATTATCATTATCATTATAATCAATCATTATCATTATCATTATCAATTATCATTATCATTATCAGTATCATTATCATTATCAAATTATCATTATCATTATCATTATCATTTAATCATTATCATTATCAATTATCAATTATCATTATCATTATCAATTATCATTATCAATTAATCATTATCATTATCAATTATCAATCAATTATCATTTATCATTATCAATTATCATTATCATTATCAATATCATGTATCATTATCATTATCATTTATCAAATCAATTATCAATTTATCAATATCATTATCAATTATCAATATCAATTATCATTATCATTCATTTTCAATTAACATTATCAATTATCAATTATCAATAATCAATTATCATTATCAATAAATCATTATCAATTTATCAATTATCAATAATCATTATCAATAATCAATTATTCATTAGCATTATCATTATCAATTAATCAATTATCAATTATCAATTATCAATAAATCATTAATCAATTATCATTAAATCATTTATCATTAATCATTATCATTATCAATTATCAAATCAATTATCAATTTATCATTATTATCAATAATCAATTATCAATTATCATTATCATAATCAATAATCAATATCATTATCAATCAATAATCAAATCAATAAATCATTATCAATTATCAATCAATATCAATAATCAATTTAAATCAATTAAATCATTTAATCCAATTAAACATTATCATTATAAATTCATCAATTATCAATAATCAATAATCAATAATCATATCAATTATCATTAAATCAATTAATCAATAAATCAATAAATCAATTATCAATATTATCAATCAATCAATAAATCATTAATCAATTATCAAAATCAAGTATCAATAAATCAATAATCAATATCAATTATCAAATCAATTAATCAATCTCATAAATCAATCATTAAATCAATAAATCAATAAATCAAATCAATATCAATAAATCAATCAAAATCAATCAATCTAATCAATATCAATAAATCAATAAATCAATCAATCAATAAATCAATTCAATCAATCAATCAATCACAACTAAATAATCAAATCAATAAACAAAAAATCAAATCATCAATAAATCAATCACAGACAATAATCAATAAAAAAAACATCAATAAAATCACATCAATCAATAAATCAATCAAATCAAATAATCAATCAATCAACCAATCAATCAATAAAATGCAATCAAATCAATTCAAATCAAATCAATCAAAATCAAGCATCATCATGATCATCATCATGAAGCATCATATGAATCATCACCATCAGATCATATCATGAATGAGATCCATCAATCATGATCACCATTCAATCAGAATCAGCATACCATCAGAGCATCATCATTCATGCATCATCATGATCAGTTCAATTCATATATCACCATCATGATGTCATGATCAGATCATCATATCATGATGATCAGCAAGATCATGATGATGCAATTCATGATCAATCATTGATGATCAATCATGATGATGATGAGATGATCATGAATCATTATCATGATTAAGAGAAGATCATTATTAGAAGCATCATGATGATGATCAGATGAAAATGATCAGATGATGATCAGATGATGATCATGAACATGATGAAAGATGATGATCATGATGACATGATGCATGATGATCATGATGATGATGATTATGATGATGATGATACATATATGATGATGATGAAGATCATGATGTAATCATGATGAATCATGATCATGATGATGATATTTCATGATCATGATTCAGCATGAGATGATGATCAGATGAATGATGATGATGATGATGAAGATCATGATGAAACCATGATCATGATGATCATGATGATCATGACATTTATGATATGATGATGATCATGATGATATCATGATGATATCATGATGATTGATCAACAAGATGAATATGAATGATCATGAAGAACAATATGATCATGATGATGATCAAGATCATCATGAACATGATGATCATGATGAATGATAGATGATATCATGATGATGATCATGATGATCATGATGAAGATCATGAAGATCAAGATGATCATGATGATCATGATGATCATGATGAATAGATATGATCATGATGATCATGATGAACATGATGATCATGATGATCATGATGATCATGATGATCATGATGATCATGATGAACAATGATGATCATGATGACATGATGATCATGATACATGATGATGATGATCATGATGATCAAGATGATCAAGATGATCATGATGATCATGATGATCATGATGATCATGATGATCATGATGATCATGATGATGATGATCATGATGATCATGATGATCATGATGATCATGATGATGATGATGATGATGATGATGATGATGATGATCATGATGATCATGATGATCATGATGATCATGATGATCATGATCATGATCATGATCATGATCATGATGATGATCATGATGATGATGATGATCATGATGATCATGATGATGATGATGATGATGATGATCATGATGATGATGATGATGATCATGATGATGATGATGATCATGATGATGATGATGATGATGATGATGATGATGATCATGATGATGATCATGATGATGATCATGATGATGATCATGATGATGATGATGATCATGATGATGATGATGATCATGATGATGATGATGATGATGATGATGATGATGATGATGATGATCATGATCATGATGATGATCATGATGATCATGATGATGAAAATTTTTTTTTTCTTCAGTTTTTTTTTGGGTTTTTTTTTGTTCTTTTTCCATTTTTAACTAAATTTTGAAATAAGCGGATAAACAACAATATGTCCTTTGTTTAAATAACTTTTTGGATCAACAATTATTTTGGGTTGTTTCTTTTTCTTTTCCTTCTCCTTTACCATTCTTTACTCTTTTTCTTCTCTCTCTTCACAACGATAAGATACGGTATTACACGGTGCTAAATGATATAAAGGACGAAGATAAAGTTTTTTTTCTTTTGGAATATTTTTTTCTTCTTTTTTTTTTTCTATAAAATGTTTCCATTCTTTATCTTTATCTATCGGTGATCATTAGATATTGTACAATAAACGAGCTGGTGTTGATACTCCGACTTTTATTTCGTTACGAAATTCACCCATAAATAACATTGTTCCAGCCTCCGTATCAGCCGAATATTCAACATGTGCATTAACTACACCACTAAGAAGATTGGGTAATACTTTTAAATGAGTATCATGATTTGATGTTAGGTCAAATCCCAAAATTGCATAACCGTTGATAAAATCATTATAAGATATCGGCATTTCTGAAAATCTTTTATTAAGTACTTTACGTAATAATCGGTACGCTTCTATTGAGTTTGTTACAGTCGTTACACTCACATTATTTACTGAAATATTAACATTTGAATAACCTTCCCACCGGAAATTAAATGCGTTAGTTGCAGGTGTCCCGTTAAAATTATTTTGACGTACATGCATCATAAATAAACGTACAGGGCAACTGCCATTAAATATATCATTTACAATCACACTTCTTCTTCCAGCGGGAATAGTTTCTGTCACTGTATGTAATGTAGTAGTATAATATTTAGCTTCTTTTTGATTCGTCACAAATGATGTATTTAAGGCGTCCGTTAATTGATCTTTTGGTTTGTAAAGCGGAATTTTCAACTTAAAATTTTCCAACCCAATTTTTCCCGTATTTACACCTAAATCAGCGTGATCAACTTGTTTACATAGCACTCGATTTGGAGCTCTTGCTAGCCTTATTTCAACTTTAAAAGCGCTTGGAAGATATTGATCACCACCATGATCGCTGAAACAGGGTAGGTCAATATGATCAATTAATTGAGCTTCTCGATTATTAGGAGGTATTACAAGATTCGCGGCTGCAGTTCATAATACTCCTGCATCGTTGGTAATACTAAGAACCGCTGAAAATTCAGCGTCACTTGTTTTCATTAACCCTATACTATTCCCATTATGCACGAAAGAATATACTTCAGAAAATTTATCTTTTGGATTCGAAAAAATCACACTTTCTTGCGTTTCCAAAAAAGTATCATTATACGGGCTTGGTTTAAAAAATTCTAAGGGTTTACTAAATAATGTATCGTGTTGATCAACTTCTTGTTCTGCGGGATCTATTTCCATTTTTATTTTTTTTATTTTTATTTATTTATTTATTTTTTTTAAACGTTAATTTTCAACACTTTTCCAACAGTTCCTAATACATGAGGAAGAAACATTCCAAGTGCTAAAGCTGCTCCAAAAGCACCCCCTTTTTGTACTCTTTCTTTTTCTTCTTTTTACTCTCCTATATCTTTTCCCCATTTTATTTTTTTTACAAAAAAAAAAAAAAATCTTTACTCAACGACGACAAAACAAGTAATGATTTTTTTTTATATAAACATTTATTTTTAAAATCAATAACAATTTTTTTTAAGTTAAATTTTAAAAAAAAAGAGTTTTTTTTAACGTGTTAAACGTAAGAGTGCAGGATCAATTGTTGTTGTTCTTTTTCTTTTCTTTTTTACAAATTTTGTCTCGTGATCTTCATCCATATTTTGCGGTAAACCAACTTTCCCATTCAATAAAATCTCTTCTTTAGTTAATGAACTTTTTGAAATTATGAGATGTCCTGCTTGATAATTCCCACCATTTCTTGATCCATTCATTAATTCAATATAATCTTTTGCAGTTAATTTTCCACTTGTTTTTTTTCCCAGCCATTATTTAAAAAAAAAATAAAAAAATCAGATCATTCTTTTACCAATTCAAAAACGTAATGTATTTTTTTTAATCGTTTTCATCTTCATATAAACTTAAATATAATGTAATTTCTTCATTTTTTAATTTATAAGATTCGTTTTCGTATACGATAAAAAACTGAATTGTTTCCTTTGCATTTTTAAAATCCGTTAATAAAAAAAAGGTAATTTTCGTTTATCATTATTATTCATTACATAAATTTTTTTTCATTAATAAATAATGAAAAACGTTTTGCAAATAACTAGAAGCATCGGGGTTTGTACGTTTTAAATGAGCATCCTTTATATTTACAATTTTTAATTTATTTTTTTTTGTTTCTTCTAAATTTTTTGTAAATCCTGAAAAATCAATTTTTCTTGAAAATAATAAACGAAAATTTCCTTTTATTCCTTTACATTCAATAAAATTTAAATTCCATAATACATTTTTATCGTTATACGTCGCTGGTTTTAAAAATGAAAGTTCATAATCTTCAATACATAAAACACTACCTCTGTCTTTTAATTTTATTTTAAGCATTATGAATTAATCCCTCAATACAAACAGTTCCAGAGTCAAATGGTATTTTTTTACCCACGCTGTCTTTTAATACTATATGTAATGAATGAATTTTCATTTTTTTAAATTTTCTTTTAACTAAGGGAGGTGTATAAACAATTAATTCACCATTTCCCTTTCCTTGATCGCTCCAACTAATCGGTATTATGACTAATATTTCTGATGACGTATCACCAACAAAACTTCTTTCTAATTCTTCACAATAAACAAATATTTTATCCAAACCATCGGAAATATCGGGTAAATAATCAGCGATAACAGTATAATTTGTACTATCAAGTTTCTTTTGATCCGTATTTTGATTAAAATGAATCGTGGTTTCCGAAAAACCCAGCATAAATGCTAATTTTTTTAGAAAATGTCAAATCAAATTCGATAAAAAATTTTTTCTCCATCATCAGCCTCAATCGCCCAATCCAACACCTGTTTTAACCAATATTCAACGTATACATTTACACTTATTTTTATTTTCCCGTTATTATCGTATATAAAAACAATATCGTATTCGCTTACAGCGTTATTTATATAATTTATTAATTTTTCTAAACTGTAAATTCCTTGTTCAACGATAATTTTATCCAATAATATTTGTAAAGAACAATCTTTATAATAATTAGCGGGAACAAACCATCTAAAATCTCTGTATTTTATATCCACTTCAAGCCAACATTCATCATCGGCTATATTTTTGGTTGTCGAAGGGTAAGAAATAGATGTAACTTCAAAAAATGCTTCCTGATTTAACCCATCAATGGGTTTAAATAATTTCATCTCAAATTCATTCGTGTAATTAGTTCTTCCTTCTTTTACAGTATTACTTAAAATTTGTAAATTCATATTTTCTGTAATTCTTCCAAGTACAATATTCCAGTTATTTTTTCATTGTTAAAATCTTTTAATTCGTACGTAATTGGATCGGTAGCAAATACTTTATTTATTTTAAATTTTTCTTTAGTCCAACCACGTAAACTACTTTTTTCAAAAATATTGTTTTTTGCGGTAACAATTCGTACAACAGTTCCTTCTTTTAGGACATTCTTTGTGAAAGTGATAGGAGATATAATTTTACGTAGCATTATATATATATATATATTTTTTTTTTGTTTCCACGATATGTCATACGGTGTAGAACCATTCTAAATTGAATGCGGTGATTTATTGTATCTTTCAACGATTATGTGTAAATAACTATGATAATCAAATTCTCCAGTTAATGTTAAAACACGCCTTACCATTTTTTTTAAAGTTTGAATTACTCTTTCAACATGAGAGGCTTTAATTTCATGATTGTAAGTGTGAAAAACAGAAAATCCATATTTTTTACTTAATTCTTTACGAATTAATTGAAATTCTGTCCCCTCATCACTGTATTTTTGTAGGTGGGTCTTCTTTTTTCAAAATATTTTCAAATTTATTTGCTGTTTTTTTCAGTTTTTTTCTTTAAAAGTTCAACCCATACATATCTTGAATAAACATCAATACAAACCAACCAATAACGATATTGTCTATTAGATCTTGATAAATCTTTATTTTCTGCTAAATCAATACACCATTGTTCATTTTTTTCATTTACATTAATATTTAATCGTTTATATATATTTTTAATAATTCTATGTTGTTTATATTTCTCTAAATGTTCTTTATCTGATGTTTCTCCTTTCAATAATCTTGCAGCTTTTTGTATAAATTCTTCTGAAAACCGAGTTTTTTTTTGGGTTTTTTTACTCATTTTTTTTCTAAAAAAAAATAAATTATATTTTCTCAATTAACTCTCTAATATACTCCGCTTCACCAGAAATTAACAGACTAACAAAATCAAATTTATCTTCATCTTTTAAACCTGCATTTATATTTTCGTTGTAATGACAAATACAATCTTCTAAACTTAATTGACCCAACTTAAAATAATATAATAACTCAACTAAAGCCGCGTCATTTATTATTATTTTTTTATCTAACTCACAATCAATAGCGAGTGATGGAAATATATCTTGATCTGCTGCTGGCGATGTCGGTGGTGGTTGTGGCGGTGTTGTTGTTGTTGTTATTGCTCTCTTTCTTTTCTTCTCCACGACACTTTCATTTTTTGTTTTTTTAGACGTTGCACTACCCTTCACAGCGTGATAGAATTTTCCCAATTGACGCGCTATTTCGCCCAAATTATCTGTTTTCTTAAACGAAAAACTACCCCATTGATCTTCCCAATTAGGTGCTGGTTTTGAAAACTCGTTATACGTTATATCATTATCATCTTCTTCTTCATTGAATTTTAAATCTTCGTCGGGAAGAACAACCAGTTTCTTTTGAATAACAAGTTCGCCCGAACCAAAGTTATTATTACGTAGCACAAGACGCATAGCTTCTTTCTTCTTGTAATTGAAATATTCGAAAACAACGACGAATATTTGACTCCCCCAATCGGATGTTGCGTTCATGTTGTTGAGAGTATTAATCAATTCTGGAATTATTTCCATTTCCAACTCCATCTCGCTGTTTACCAAAAATTTCAGACGCATACATTTCATCTGTTACGTCATTTATACTTCCAATTAAATGAAAATCATCATTCTTCGTATTATTTGAAGGTTTAATCCTAACATAATATTTAATTTTATAATTTACAGGTAATACAGAACAACAATAATCTGAGTTAAATTGTAACATAATTTTTCTTTCATCCGATTGTTCAGAATAAACTATTCCGCATTGTCCCCTACCGATTATATAGGGTAACAGAAAATCCATAGTTCCTGCACGTATGACTATATAAGGAGGTAACCATTCTTATTCTTCTTCTTTTTCAAAAACAACTCCATTGTATAAAAATAATTCAGGTACCCAATCATCATCATCATCATCATCATCTTCTTGTTTATTTCCCCTTTCGATAGAATAAATACAATGTCCTTTATAATGATTTAATAAACCAAACATCCAATACAAAAGACCAATTGTTCCATGATTAAAATTCTGTAATGCGTAAACATTCATCAAAATACTTTTTAAAATTAAAGCATTTCTTATTTTTATTTTTTCCTCCTTCAGAGGATTTTCTTTACATGAATTCATTTTTTTCTTTTCTTTCAAAGATGATTTTTTCTTTTATATATTTTTAAAAAAAATAAATAAATAAAATGACTATATTTGGGGAAAAAAATACTATATATATAGAAGCGCTTTAATAGAGAGCCAGTATCGAAAAACAAAAAATGGCTCAATCAACAGCAACAACAACAACAACAACAACAACAACAACAAGTCAAGAAAATGAAATACTATTCGATTGCACCGATAAAGAACATTGTGTAATGATGCGTGAGATCGGGGACAAAGCATAGAGAGGTTTTTTACCAAAAAATTTAAAGACCGTAGAAGATGGAACATTCAGTCTAATTAATGCAAAACTAGGTTTTGTCAATGGGTTACTGAAATATATGCGTTCTTGGCCACAAGAAAAAGGCGAATTCAGTTTCAATATTGATCGCGCAGGTTTCTACCCACCCAATGAAAGCGAAACATCAATCAACAACACGTATGGAAAAATTCGATACCGCAGTAACGGTTGAGAAAAAAAGAAAAATTAAAAGTGATAACTTCGAGAGTGCGTTGATGTGGTGTGATGTATGGGATACATCTGTTACAGCCAGCGCGTTTGATGAATTTGTTCGTTTTTACGTCGATATTACCAATGTAAAAAGCGATGAGGGGGGGAAAAAATTAAAAAAAAAATTTATACGACTTTAATTTTTTTTAGGAAGACACTACTACTATATGGACAAAAAAAACAACTATCCCTTGAACATAGCGATCTTAACGTGTTAATATGGGACGGAAGTGCAGAAGCTCTTGTAAAATTTCTAAAAAAAAAATTTTTTTTTTCTTTGTAGACGTTTCCGTTTCCATTTCCTTTCAATTTTATTGTTAATAAATTAGAAGAATTTTACATTGTATCACATCATCAAATGTAAATATTTCAATAAAAAAACCAACTGTTAATTCTTCTTCTTTGTTTATTTTTTTCTTATGTATGCATATAAAAGAATAACAAAAGGGCAGACAACATTTTGGATGCTGCAAAGGCTCATCTGCATGATAAGATTTGTTGTATATGATTGTCCTACTGGCATTACAAAATTGTTGGCAAATGAAACCAGGCTAACCAGCTTATGGGGCATGTCGGTCATACACACCATCATATACACCAAGTTGAAAACCATATACGACAATTCATATAGTGTACATGGGGCTTAATTAACTAAACAATTAAAAAATTATTGCCAGACTCATTAACAGATTAACTCATCTCATGTTTAAAATACATTGTTAAAATACATTGTTAAAATAAATTGTAACCTTGCATAATACAAGCAATGTTACCAGTACAGTAGCTTACTCTGTTATTTGTTTACAGTAAAGGATATATCCAATGATTTAATATCCCAAAGTAATGTTATACAGTATTAATTGATTAAGTGGTAAACTGGCTGTTCATACATCTGCCATATGTTTTAGACAGCTCAGTGTTATTAATTATTGCAACAGTATTTTAATAATATTGCATGCAAAATCAAAATAGAATTACATACAGTATGCCACTGATCAGTGAAGATGTACTTAAAGTACATTTTATAGTGTTACATAACAGTACTATTTACAGTATTTCACTATACATCAACAAGAAAAGGGATATCTCCAATGATTTAATATCCTGAAGTAATGTTATGTATTAATTAAATGGTTGAACTGGCTGTTCATACATCTGCCATAATGTTTTAAGGCTGGTTTACACTTGTGATGCAATAAACTTCACCAACTTCCAATTTCATTTGTACTGTTGTTTCATATTCCTTGTTTTTCTGCTTGTTTGTAATTGCTTAACATACATCTCAACCAGAAATTGGTCATATTTATCACATAAAAAATCACACATTTAAACTGGCCTTTAGACAGCTCAGTGCAACAGTAGTTCTAATAAATATTGCAAAATCTAAGTAGTAATTAACCAGGAAGTAATCTTATACATTTGTATTAAGTGGTTATAAACTGGCTGTTCATACATCTATTATGTTTTTGACAGTCCAGTGTCCACTGTAATTATATATTGTTATTCTCATTTCTGTTCAGAGTAATGCTTACAGGGTTGGACAAAGTTTTTTTACTCATGGCAAATTTAAATATACACTGTACAGCTTACTTTAAGATGACTGATATTAAAATATGATTTTACTGATTTTAACATAAATTAATAATAAACCTTGTCAGCAAAATTTAACTTGTCTTATAGCTAAATTTGTCCTGCGCATCTTGAGGTTTGTCCAACCCTTCTTCTGATATACAGTTATAATAATTACATTGTAAGGCATACCAGTACTCACATGAGCAGCACTCTCTGGCCTATAATATATAGGTGACAGATAATATTGCTGTCATGTAGAACACTGCTAAATTATATTTAATGTATTACTAATTTCTTTAATATTTCTTAAAAATTTACAATACTATAATTTTATGCAGTTTTAAACTGTTTTAATATGTTATATAATCATCTTTGTGATATGCATTTTTAATCATTTCTCAGTCTTAAAATATATATCAAGAACTCTAACTTTTTTTTAATAAATGTGAGAAGTAAACATTGAAAATAAGCTATAATTTGTGTAATTTTTGTGGCTCTGTATTTTTCAAAAAGAACTTGACTCACTG
>JAWNZC010000355.1:0-77500 GCA_035771165.1 Paragorgia papillata
TGCCTTTTCCTTCAAGACCAGGATTCTATTTCTTTAATTTTTCTTAGTGCCGTGATACCATCTCTCTTTTGGACATGCCCAATAACTTCTTGTTTCACTACTTCAATGCCTTCTGCTTGTATACATCTTTAATTTGCTAGTTCAATTCTCAATACTTTAAGGTACCAAGATTTGCGGTACCATTCCACACGGAAGTTGGATCATTTTAATTGGGTAATGATGATGCCATTCACAAAAGTATTCCCATCACGAGTAACATAGGATAAATTTTCAGCGAGAACAGCAACTTGTTCAATGATAACCTTGACGAGCTGCGGACGGTGTGTAGTGGTTTGTTGGCTGACCCGCCGTCAAGAGAATGAATATCTGCCACCATTTACTATTCAAGTTCTCGACGACCTCAATGTGACCTCCGTGGCAGGCAGCGTGTAGAGCAGTTCTTGCCAAGCTTTCCTCCCTTTTTTTCCTATGTATACTCCCACTATCAACTAGCGTCTGTTTACTTTACTGTTACTATTACTTAACTCTTCCCTCTTATCACGTTATCTATTAAATATTTGTGATGGGCAATACAACCTTTTTGGTCCTCTCATGACCCCGCCTTTATTCCTGAGATTGGCCCCAGAATATCCCTCCTCGAAGCATCACACCATTATTCAGATACACAGATTGTGCTAATAATAAATATATAATTTCCTTATTGTAGCAAAGACACAAAGTTATTTTAAAAATCCATAAGGTAAAGTATCAATATAAATTTTACAATCACTCGCTTATTTTAGAATACTGTTTTTACAGCTAAATTCGCCAAAGTTCTAAACCGAAACGAAATTGTAATAGCTTTTACAGAAATACTTCTTTCATCTTCTGCAAGTGGCATCTTGTTTATTAAAATTTACTATAATGAAAATTTATTGTAAATGTATGACACATACAGTTTAGTAATACAATAGGTAGCTCTTAAAAGAGCTGTTTTGTGTGGCTCTTAAAAGAGCTGTTTTGTGTGGCTCTTAAACGAGCCATTTTGTATTTTTTATTTCCTTTTTGCTAGCTTCTCTTTCTGGTTCTAGTCGCCAACCAAAGTCAGGTAATCCAATATGGGCATTGACTTTACCACCAAATGTGCTGGCGCCAGGAACTGCCGAAGCTGATTTGGTTTTTCGATGTTGTGGATGTCTAATGCCTCGTTAAGTGTTGTATAGCTGTTATTGTGGCCTCCACCCTAACCCGCCCACCAAGGAGTTCCGGGTGCTGCTCCATCTCCCCGAGGACCGCCTTCGCATCATTTAGATACTTCATACCGTGCCGCGTCGTCATTGGCGAATTGAACGCAAACTGATGTGGGGAACGAAGGAAGTGGAAAATAAGGTTGTATACCTTTACTTTAACGATCTTGGCTTCTGTGTTGGGGTTTGCAAATTTCGTGTTAAAACAACCACCATAATTGTAACGTGGTGAACGCCGTCTGTCTAACGGACGTAAACATCACGAATTCGTCAAACTTAATGTTTGCATCGAGGTCGTGCCGATCGTTGACTTTCATAACGAAAACGTGGGGTAGCTTGACCGAAACTGACAAATCCTACTTATTTGGAGGGTATCCGTAATCCGACGCTTTGCACCTAGTGTTAAAGTACAGATAAAATTACTAAAAAGTCCTGAAAAACATTAAAAAAATAATAATAATAATAATTAAAAAAATTTTGAAAAATGCTTAACTGCAATATCTCATGGGGGATTACGGAATTTCTGCTTCATCCCGAATTGCACGAATATCTAAGATATGGTACATCAGCCGCTCTTAACGCCGTGATGAAACATTCGACTGCCACACCCTTGTTAGCCCCACGAGTGAGGTGCTCCACCCGATCCTCCGCCGGTAAAACAAACGTAATCTTCCTCGATCAAGGCGTCGCAAATGCTCGTCTTCAACCCAGGCGTTTCGTAACGCGCTAATAATTACGGGGTTGTAGCAAAGAACAATGCAGTCAAAATCTTCTTCGTGCTTGATGAACCTTCGATGAGTCGAGGTTGATATTGATACAGTGTTACCAACAAACCTCCTCACAGTACTCACGATGTCGTTCTGAACATTCAAATTTATTGCAAACATGTCCACATCCAACGGTACATCCTCCTCGGTTAACCGCCAGAGGTTATCAGAGCACGGCTCCATATCCTTGAGGAACAGTAGTAACCATCGTACGCTTGAAAAATAAAGTAACCATGGTACGGCGCTTGAATTTATTTGACATCTGCAAATCTGACTTGGCAACTCTTTTTTTGTCTTTGGAGTTGCAGGACCTTCTAGTGTTCAATCCTCCAGTGATTGACAGTCTCTCCATCACCCTCTGTCTGCTTGATGCACCACCGTGATAGTGGCATACTGCTGATGCCACAGCAAAACGAACAACTTTTGCCCCATGAAATTGATGTTTTGGGCGTGAGTAAAAGAGTAACTTATGAGTAAAAGACCGTGTCTCTGGCGTAGCACCGTTCACAGCCGTGCCACAGACAACCTTGAATTTCCCACACGGTGTTTGTTTCGGCGTTGTAATCGTCGACGAAAGTACTTTCCAATACGCTGTTCCCCATGGTTACGGGCGTGCCGTATAGTGATGTCGTCTCGAAGGGCAATCCAGGTCAACATCTTGCGTGAGAACTCCATCGCCGTCATCCCACATTCGATCATAAACATTCGATCATTGCCCTCAAGATGTTGACCTGGATTGCCCTTCGAGACGACATGGCTATTCGGCACGCCGATTAGTTACGAAGTTACGGGCGTGCCGAATAGCGATGTCGTCTCGAAGGGCAATCCAGGTCAACATCTTGAGGGCAATGATCGAATGTGGGATGACGGCGATGGAGTTCTCACGCAGGAAAGTCTTGCGGAAAACAAGATTACACGCAGAGGCGATAGTGAGGGCAAGAGGCGAAGGGACCCACATCGGTCACATCACGAAACAGTTCACGGAACTCGAGGTAACAACGGCGCAAAATGTCAACATCTGACTGGCAGTAACGTAGGATTTCGGCTTGGAAGTCCAAGACGTAGTCACGTTCAACGAAGTCGTTTTACCATGCATGAAATTTCTCGTGATCACCGGTGCTCATACCGTCGGGATCATAGCACTTGACGTCTGGAAATGGTTCAACGTAGCTCTGGTTCTCAGCACGGTTAAAGAAGTGAGAAAGTAGCCTTTCTGTAGCTCGTGAGACCAAAAGTCTTGGGGAAATCAGCAAGACAAATAGGGATGAAACACAACGAGTCGATGAACTTAATCTTTAATTTTGGCACGAAGAGAGAAAGGATCTTTGCGCCTTGGGTGATCACTTCGGGAGTTACACCGTTCTTGTAGAGGTATTGATAGAATGAAGTAACCATCATCATAAGCCTGGTAAATTGTGCGCAATGAAAGTCGTATTGGCGTTCCCGATCTGGAAGAGCCACTCGCAGAACTCGTCCTTGGTATTTGGCCCAGAAAATACCATCTCATCGCCACTCTCGTTCTGGACCACGCAGAGGTTTGGAACGTGCTGGCCATCGTCTTGCGTACACTCAAAATTAAAAAACAAAAACATCAGAGCTTGATCTCTTTCGGTACTGTCGTTGACGTCGTTATCCACCGTAACATCATCGTCAAGAAACTCGTTACTGGTACTATTCTTGGGCAGCTCGTGGTTTTCTCGTTTCGATCGGTTGTATGTAATATTTATGATTCTCGGGTTTGATGTATTTTTTGGCAAACGAAGCACCGCACTAGGCCACAGTGATGGTCGTTGATACTGGCTCGAGTCACCACGCGTTGACACTTTTGGTACTTGGTCAAGGAACTGCAGAGGGCTTCCTTGTTGTCGGTAGGGGCTTTATGTCGGGCGAAGCACTCGTCGTTCTTGAAGAACCCGATTGCAGTCCTTGCAGCATTTCCATTTTGATCACGGGACAGTTCTGGGTGTTGCACAGCTTGCAGAGATCTCCACATGGATGGTCTGTAATCTTGTCATATCCTTTCTTGCATTTATGGCAGCACTGCTTACGTGCGAGAAAAGCAGGTATACTCGTGATGACGTCATAGTGGTTGTCATGGTGATAAAGGTATAAGCACTTGTCGGTCTCTGGACCGGAATAAATTAAAGCACTTCAAATGTTCCTTAGATACCGACATTGAGCTGGTATCCAGGGAGGATAGGCCTGGAAACTTCTTGACCTATGCCGCAGGGACCCAAGGGGACACCAGCGGTCTCGTGGAGCTCGTGGGCCAAACGACCTTGATTAGGTCTGTGATGAACCACGATATTTTTGTACGCTGGATCTTTATCGAATTTCGCCTTAGCAACGGCATTGGCGCGGGCACAACAAAGTTCATCTTTGTTTTTAATTTGCATGAAACACCGTTTCTTATTCAGGTAACTCTGGAGATTGACTACGTTTCGCCGTTTTCCTGCACCACCGTGAGGCATTTCCACAGTGGACCACGTTGGACGTTCACAGATTCGTCCAACGTAAACTGTGTATTGGACTGAACGACACGTGCGACTGCGGCCAAGAATCGCTCAGGGTCAGACAGTCTTGTTGAAGGAAAGGCAGGGAAATAGGTCGGTCTAACTGGTTGGATTTTTAAATTAAAAACTTCTTTTTTTTAATTTAATGTTTTTTCACCATATTTGAGTCAAATATTATAGAATATGAATTAGCTGACACAGAATCAGTTACTTATACATTTACCGTTGCCATAGTAACCAAGATAGGACCCCCTATTGGGTAAAATATGGCGTTTGCGCCAAAAAGGATAGGAGCCAAAGTAAATTACAGAGGATCTTGGAAACAGTTTTAATGGATACCTAATATATCAATCTATGATGTGAACCTAAAAAAATACACAGCTAAAGGCATAATGTCTTCACATTTTACTTTTTTATGAATATATGAAAATTTCATGGAACGAAGTTCATCAACAGGGTTCTCTTGTGGAGTATAATGCTCAGATATAATTTATTTAGGTTTACGTCATAGCTCTATTAGTAATAAACAAACACTGAAAATTTCACCTTGATTGGATGAATAATAAACCCAGGAGAGTTTTTGGCATCTCGTGAATTGATAATTTGAGAAAATTAAGTTTAAAGTTTCCATATGTATTTTTTGGAAAAACAATCCTGATTCAGAAAACTTGAACAGGCATCCAGATTATTTAAAATAAACCTGCTGCATAGGTTTCCCCTTCTTTTTCTTTATTCTTGTCTCCTGCTTTTTTTTCTCTGGCCTCTGAGGACCTTTCTTCTCATGTTCGTGCTAACCTTGGCTTTATAATTGGCCTTCGTTACTCGCAACCGATCAGCTTGGCTAACTCCAGCTTGATTCAGGGCTCCTAGATTCATTTCCCATTGCTTCAAGGACTTTTACAGTAGCCTTTTCACCAATGTTGAAATGAGCAACAGCATCATAGACTCCCAATTAAATATATTTGACCCAACAAACACTGTTTTTGGTACTCTTCGCCCAAATCATGCCATTGAAAGCTTCGTTTTGGTTCTGAGTTTTTCCATCCAGACACTTAGAGAGTAAAGCATCATCACTTAAAATGGCATACACAGGCTTAAGTGCCACTGTCACATCAACAGGCAAACCTTTCCCATGCTTGTAATTACTGGTTTTCAGAGCCTGATCCCTCTTATATCCACACCAGCTATCCTTTCTGTCAGGACAATGTGTATGCAAAGGGCGTTTATCTGTGGAGGCACAGTGGAAAAGCGAAAGCAAGCACATTTTTTTCTTCATTGTAGCAAGATTTCCAGTGTTGCTTCTGATGGCTATTCCATAATAGTTCTGCATCTTGTCTATCATACTATCGGTCAACTTTCCTTTCCCACCTAACCCTTTTTTCCCTTTTTTTAGTTTCCTCAAAGCTGTCCCAAGACGTTTTTGCACATGCCCAACACATTCTTTTTTTCTCACAACAACACCAAAATATTTCTTTGTAAATATTTTCAATTGCATTAAAGCTTTTGCTATCTTCCATCCACCAAACAATTCATGGTACTGAAGTTTATGGCAACTTACTGAGCGCTTAAAAATTCGCTTTGTGCCTTCAGGCTCCATAGCTGGTGCTGACCCACTATAGTTTGCTTTGCATTTTGATGCATGTTCTGCTTTCCAAAGTTCACTTTGTAAATCATCCTTACCTTCAAAACTTCTTACAATTGTGACAAACTTTACTTAGCGGCTCCACATCGAGAACTTTCCCAGTTTCCATAGAGATTGCCGTAGCACACCTATGCAATGAAGAGAATCCCCTTCTTTGCCATCTTTTGCCATCACATGAAATAGCAGTTTTTTCATTTCATTGTTTCTCCATTTTCATTGACTTCGTCACTTTTTAAATCATGGATTTCATCTACAGCATCTTTCATGGTCGATTCAGCAACATCTTTGGCAGCACGCAAGATGGCTTTTGAATGGTAATCATAAGCCCTTGGGCCAACTGGTTGGGGCATGTCCATTGTTGAACAAAATTTTTGCATTGCTGATAAGCCACAACCAATAGATCTCATGCCATAGATCATTCTCCTGTTTACTTCATAACAATGGCCAACTTTTTTTGAAGAATAGAATTCTTCAGAGCATCCACACGCACCACAACGAAGAGAAAGACACGAAGCACAACCCATCCGCTTTGGTACCATCTTCAACAAGTTCTAGCTGGCACTCAAAACATACTTTACATGGCATTGTTTTAAACATGCTTCCCAAAATATCAACATCAATAATGCGATAACCACTTAATAGATTTTCATTCGTCAAGGAGCACTCGCTTTAGCAGTTGAACCAATCTTTCTAGCCGAAGCTGACGTACACGTGGTTGCGGCTTCATCTTGAGATGTTGATTCAAGCACATTTTCATCGCTCGTACTTGCTGTGGAAGTTTCACTCGTTTTCGAACGTTTTGGGTTTATAGCGAACTGATTTCCACCAAACTTACGCTTCTTTGAATAACCAGAACGCTGTTTTAGCCATTTTCGAAGAAGTGAACCGCAATTTAAAACCAAGAAATTGATTGAAACTTTAAAATACAAAATGGCGTTGCAGTAAGAAAGCTCGACCTTCTCCGTGACCAAATAGACGTTATACTTCATTTAGAGTACAATATACTAGCTTCAAATAGAAGTGTAGTGAGGGAGGGGTAGTCAAGTACAAGTATGAACTTTTCTGGTTGGAAATCCTGAGCCAGTAACGTCGATTTAACCATAACATTCGGTTGCTAGGGTGGTTGCTATGAGTCAATTTTGATAGTAGACAACTTTGTTTCAAAATTTGACCCCTTAGGAACCCAGATATGACAAAAAATATTATGCTAGCGTGAAAAAGCATAAAATAAAGACCCAAAATTCACAAATCTTGAAAAAGTGATTTTTCCGAACTACAAATGTATAAGACCATTAAATGTGTCCCGCGGGGACTAATATATGTCCCGGTGTCCCGATAATTAATATTCACTATGCAAATGTGTCCCAGGGGTACTAATATTGGTCCCGGTGTCCCGATTGCCCCCTTTTATCCCCATACACACCCGCCTCCCCTAATCAGCCCCGGACACCCCCTGTACACGCCCAATCACCCCCAATCTTCCCCTGGACGCATCCATTCACCCCCAATCACCTGATACCCCCATTGACCCTACAAACACCATGGATTACCCCTTCCCCATACACAATAATAGACATAAGTTAGTGTTAATAAAATATATAATTTCAGTTTCCTATTTACAAGCACACAAAAGTCAACATTATTTACAAGCACACAAACACGTGAAAAAAGTGCAGTAATTAATAGGAAAACACGAACTATATATACAAACACATTAAAAACCGTACGGAGTGGTGTCCCATTCAAACAAAAATCGAAAGCATTCATGATAATAAAATATATATATATTTTGAGAATTAATTACAGCTATTTACAAAGTTCACTCGACCATTCGTTGAGCCAGAGATCTTCATGCTCTCCCTGGTTTTGTCGTTTTGTTGAGAAAAATTCATGTAGGATATCCGACACCTCATTTTGGGCTTGCGACTGGGTGCCGTCGACGTTTCGACCAAACTGATGAAATGAATGCCCCGAACATTCTGATGGTGCATCAAACTGTTGTTGCAGTTGAACTTGTGGTTCCTCATCAGCGTTACCATCGACGTTTTGTCCAAACAGATGAAATGAATGCCCCGAACATTCTGATGGTGCATCAAACTGTTGTTGCATTTGAACTTGTGGTTCTTGATCAGTGTTACCATCGACGTTTTGTCTAAACAGATGAAACGTAAATGGGGCCGGGTGTTCTATGTACTCTGGTTGTTCATCTGGTTGTGGTGTTTGTTCTACCATGTCGAGAAGAATGTCCGGAAACTCGGAAATGGTTAGGTCGACCAAGTTATCGTTCGATGGTTCTTGTCGCTCATCCTGTAGTTGTAACTTAGAATACATGTACTCTTGTAAGACATGGTGGTGGCGGCGTATTAAAAATCGACCAGATCGTCGTAGTTTTTCACGGGTTTCTCTGTTTTTTCTCCGATGTCGTCGACTTCTCTCCGAGTCAGTCATTCTCGTTTTTGTTTTCTCCATAACTTGTCCTTCGTTTACAGTGAGAACTGAAATGTAGCTATCTGGACGCTATTTCGTTATTTATTTCAAATATAAAATAAAATAATTGAATGCTCACAAAAAATAATAAATCGATAATTGTTATTGTCTCCCAGAACACATTATGTGACGCACGGTGTGATGCACGGTGTGATGCATGCTATTGTAATACCCCTCCACACCCCTCACTAACGTATTAGCGACAGTGACTGATCAATAAGTTTAGCCGTGTATAAAATAACGCTCAATCAGTGTTCTCCTTTGTAATGATTCAATTTAAAACCTATTAGCGGCAGCGATAAAGTGATCAATAAGTTTAGCCGTATATAAAATAACGCTCAATCAGTGTTCTCCTATGTAATGATTCAATTTTAAAACCTATTAGCGGCAGCGATTAAGTGATCAATAAGTTTAGCCACTAGTTTAGAAACATTCGGCCAATGGTTGAGAAGTCGCCACGTGTGATGACAAACAAAAACAACAAACGGTTCTTTTAAGAACCACCTAAAAATTTCGAAAGAAAAACTCACGAAACACTCAATCGAAACACTCAAATTGTTTTTTTTAATACTATACATACAAAGTCAACGCATTTGGTTTATATCATTTCGTATTAGCGGCAGTGATTGATCAATAGGTTTAGCCTAAAATAACGCTCTAACAGTGACAACCCACTCAATCTGTGTTCTCCTATATGTAATGATTCAAACTTAAACCTAATAGCGGCAGTGATTAAGTGATCAGTAGGATTAGCCACAAGTTGACGCTCAAAGATTCGTTTTATATACTGATAACATCTGAACATAAAAACACAGTTTTATAAAGACTGGCACAACTTTCATCAGCCAAATGGTTGGATAATTTAAGTAAATTTTTCTTTCCACAGATGGAACAATCCTTACGCTTCCGAGGCACGATGTACAATGAACGTTTAAACTTTTAGTAACAAGTTAAATTACGTTAAATTCTCAAGGGCTTATGTGTCCCTGAGGGACTTTTATTTCATAATTTGTCCCGTTTGAATAAACACCCTGTACCCTCTCTCATCCCTCTTTACTCATTTACTCATGAGTTACATGTTTACTCACGAGTTACTCATTTACTCATGAGTAACTCATTTACTCATGAGTTACTCATTTACTCGCGAGTTACTCGGGAGTTACTCATTTACTCACGAGTTGCTCATTTACTCATGAGTCACTCACGAGTTACTCATTTACTCATGAGTTACTCATTTACTCATGCTCATTTACTCATTTACTCAAGACCCCCACCCCTACCCCTGTGCTCTAAAAGACCCTCATTAAGCCCTTGAACCGCCACGCCAGAAAATTAATAACAGGTAGTGTTAATAAAAGATATATTATTAAATATCCTATTTACAAGTATTTAATGCTTGATCTAAAGCCGACTACGGATGACGATCACCGCCTCAAGACCAATGTTTTAATTAACATAAAGAACACTAAAGTAAACGATTAACTATTTAACAAAACTTATCAGGGAAAAAACATCAATTATAATGTGTATAAAAGTTATAATAAAGTTTATCCAAAGTGTTACAACTGTTTGTCTTTGATTGTGCCCTGGAATAGTACCTCATCTTCTTCTTCGTCAGAGCTCTGACCAGTTAGACTATCCAGTTCGATAGAGGTGATTGTGATTACTCGCCTGCTATGTAATTTTCTGCGGACAACCAAAATGAATACGACCAACAAAACCACAATCAAAATTACAGATATGACAATCCAAAACGTCTTTGACTTTGGTCTCTTTTTCTTTGAACTTCTCAAATTAACGGTCGCAGGGCCAGTCTGCAAAAGGCCGGTCGTATATGCGGGCGGTATATTATTCGTTGTCGTCGGTCCACTAGGTGCTTTTGTTTTTGCGTTACAGTCCGTTAAGACCTCCGAGGTTACGTTTAAATTCGTGCAGTTTATAGGGTTGTTTCGCAGGTCCACCAGTTTGTAACGTTTGAATACGTTTAGATCTTGATTTGTGATCAGCGTGATCCGGTTGAAACGCAAAATTAAAACTTTGTAGTCCGTCGGAAGGCTATCCGGCACCGACGTGCGGTGGCCATTGGTGCAAATGATTGCGCTACGCTTCCACGAGCAGAAGCAGTCGTAGGGCAAGCGTTTGCCATCCATGTTAAGTATAAAACCAGAAATAGAAAGGACAACATTTTTTATTCTAACGCTACGGAATAACCTCTGAACAATGACCGGAACGATTCTGGGTAATTCGAACCCTTAAAACGTTTATCTCATGCTACACCTGGTCTCATTTCTTGCATATTGCTTAACATGTCAGGATGGGACAGTGCTTTGGAAAACCGATCACCTAGCTTAAACCTAAGAGATATTTTTTAACGGATACGGTGTCTCTGTACGTGTTGCGGTGGACAGGTTTTAATCTATCAATCGGAACTCGATGGAAAAGAAGAAGATACAAAACCTTTTGCGGAAATTATACTACGACCCGAAACACCAAGCTAGTTTTAGCGGTGTAGAAAAACTTTATCGTGCAACCAGAGCGGCTAGTAGAGACAAGTTAAAAATGACAAGAAAATATGTGCGTGAATGGGCGCGTTCTCAGGAAACTTACACGTTAGACAAACCTGTTCGTAAAAACTATCCAAGTAACACAGTGTTTGATGGTGGTATTGATGATCAGTTCGAATCCAATTTAGCTGATTTTCAGTCTTTAAGTGCGTATAATGATAATTATAGATTTGTGCTGGTTTGCAGTGACTGCTTTTCAAAATACGCGTGGGCAAGACCCTGAAAAATAAAACGGGCCTGTTGTCACGCTAGCGTTCCGTAATATACTAGATAGGGACGCGTGCCGAAATATCTTCACACGGATCAAGGAACAGTATCTAAACGCCTCGTTTCGGAGTCTTATGCGACAATATGGCATTCACTTTTTTTCGACAAACAGTGAAACGAAAGCAAGCATAGCCAAGAGAGATATTAGGACGTTGAAACAGAAGAGTTACCGCTATTTCACCGCGAACAACACCACGCGCTATATTGATGTATTGCAAGACTTGGTTTTTGCTTACAACCACAGCTATCACCGTTCGATTAAAGAAATACCGGCCAACGTTAACAGAGACAACAGTGCTTCCACAACTGAAATCCAGATTTCCTGTTTTGTTGTCCTGATATTTCCTGATATTTTATTTAGATTTTTACAGTTCTCGTATAAACACCACAAAAGCGAACCAAATATCTAATATAATATTCACATACAAGCTTTACGTTGCTATTTGCCAGTGTTAATACGCTTTAAAACCCCTTAGCTGACGGCTTTTCGAATTGATTCCTCACACTATCTTAAGTTCTTCTTATATACGGCTTCTCAAAGTGATTCCTCATTCTATCTTCTCACGGATTCTTCACTTATAAACAAGGGTTAGCACGCAATGATTCTAGGATGACTTATTCTGTTTTGAATATTATAACATGCCCCACAACTGCTGACTGTCGATCAGTATTACTTATATAAGTCGAGCATCTTTTGATGACGATCTTCGGGAATTAGTCGGAGAGCTATCGGGTTGTGACGTATTACACGGGGGGTTGAGTAACAGTAGAGGGTCTCAAAGGAGCCTGAGACGAATGAAGGACGCGACGCGGTTTTGCCTATGGTAACAGTTAGTGACCTTTTCGCCTAGACTTGACCAAGCGCTTAATCCTCTTAATGACCCCTAATGAGTTTCTCTTTTGTCTCCTGCACGTGTACTGAGGATAAATATGCAAATATCACACTTAGTAACAGAAAGCGTAGCAACGCTTTCAAAGTAATAAATCGCTTTGCTTTATATTTCGACACTTAAGATCGTTTTTTACGGCTTTTCGAAGTGATTCCTCATTCTATCTTCCGACAATTCCTCGCCACTTTCTCGCCACTTTCCTAGGCCTTCGCTTTCGCTTCATATTATTATCTCAAAATATAAATAAATTATTTTAAACTGATTGCTTTGAAATTCTGTTTAGAACACTGTGAGAAAAGTAAGATTATATCCTTGAGTTTCTTCTCTAATGAGATTTGTACACATGGTACACTAGTATATGTAAATATCAGTCTGAATATTTAGGTTCTAAGCGTTAACCCCTAATGAGATTTATTATACGGGGAAGACAACACAATGAGTATTTCATTGTACTCTTTACTGATTTGATGGTTCTTAAAAGAACCGTTTTTGAAGAATGATATGGACTCAGCTAGCTGCTTTTGTGTCAGATAACAAGCGCCCAAAAGCTTCCACCTCCACTTTAGCGCAGTGATGATATGCGTTCACCTCCTCGTGGTTTCCACAGGTCCTCTATCCACACCAAGGTATCGAATAAATATTTGGCTTTGGGGCAGCCGAAACTCTCTAGGTTGACAGACGGGATTTTTAGCCTTGATAGCAGGTCTCGTTCGTAATGCCCCCCTTTGTGGGCTATTGTTGAGTACTTGTTGATTTGGACTTTCCGGTATAGTTTCATTACGATATTTTCAATCTTACTTAATGGGATAGCTTGAGAGCAGGGTGGTACACCCAGCGGAAGTTTGTGAATATGTTTTTTCACATAGAGACAATTCTTTTCATCTTGGTCGCTTAAGTCATACCACCAAACACCAATGTCGAAGAAGAAAGATAGCCCTTCGTTTTCACCTATTTTAAGAACATCGAGTTCCTTACAATAAAATTTTCTTTCAATGTTGAAGCCATCCATATCTATAATAGCAACTATGTTATTCATTTGGGAGTATAGTTTCATATATATATATATACTTCAGCTCCGAGCTTATATAGCTTCATGCGCACTAATTATCCCAATCTTGCCCAATCATGTCACAGGTGTTCGTCATGCGTGGAGTCATTCGTGAGTCATGCGTGAGTCGTGTGTGAGTCATTCGTGAGTCATGTGTGAGTAATTCGTGAGTCATGCTGAATATTAATGAGGCGGCATCCCTCCTGCATCACACCGTGCATCACACGGTGCGTCACACTGAACACTAATTACTTCCGTAGCCACATGGGACTGAATACTAATGAGAACGCCGCCCTGAATACTAATGAGAACGCCGCCTGAACATTAATGAGAACGCCGCCTGAATATTAATGATGCCGCCTAGCGCCGCCTTAAAAATACGGGTCGATCGGCCCCTATAATACTACTAACGTCCTGTTGAGTTATATAATTTAAAGTAATGCCCCTAACGTTCGTCGATGATTTACGACGCTCGTATATTGCGGATCTTTGCCTTAGCGATGATGATGGCTCTGGCACAACAAAGTTTATCGTTGTTCTTAATCTGGTGAAGACACCGTTTCTTGTTTAAGTAGCTTTGGAGATTGACCACATTTCGGGTTTTTTACTGGTTTTAACCGTGAGGCATCTCGACGTGAACCACGTTCACATTCACCGATTCGTCCAAGGTAAACTGGGTATTCGACTGGATCACACGTTCCACAGTCGCCAGGGATTTCTCGGGGGTTAAACGGTCTCGGGGAAGGAGAGGTAAAGAAAAACTAAGGATTAAGCGAACTTGGTATGAGGGGACATGTCGGTGGTTAAACGTAGAGAGTTAAACATAGAGAAAAGTAATGCGAGGAATGGTAATTTTGTTAAAATATTTTATTAAAACATTGTAAATGATAAAGACAACGAAAAAACAAATCCCCGCAAAACCGACACACAAAAACGGTAAATAAATCTGACATACAGTAAGTGCAGGTGATGATATTTTTGGATACAGATATTTTTTCTTACCTCGAAAAATTAACAATCTTTAGTTTGTGTACCCCACAGATTGCAGAAATCTATATAACAATAATTGTTTATGGATTAGTACTTTGGTCGTTATAGTTGTTTGTTTTAAAGTGTTATTAATTAGACTGTTAATTCTAACAGAGTATACTTACTCATATCTCTCTCTTTAATTCCCGCCAAAACGGGAACCCAGACAGCCAGTCATCGATAGCCTGGTCTGGTGATCTGTAGAGAAAAAATACAGAAAAATATACAGTTGCTTAGCAAGATGAATTACTTGACTTGCATCTCGAAACATTCTTCGTAAGCACTAAGTAACTAGCGTTGAGGGAAATTGTACGATGATCTTTGCTTTGATGAAACAAATTTTGTACAATATAAATCACGCTAATATTCCCATGGTGTGATTTTTTTGGTAAAAAGTTTAGCGATAACACTATCTTTCTCTCCCATCATGTCATCAATGATAAAACAAATTTCTTATTTGGGGGTTAATCAATCATAGATTCGAGTAAACCTTGGACAAATTGAATCCCTGGAATTAGAGTTTCTATTTCAGCAAACGTATCTTGATACTCTGTATAAAAATACACGATGTTTTTGTGGAGGTGGGTCGATCATGATCTTAACATAAGCCAATAACTGTTTCACAAACGTAGTTTCCCAGTCTTGGTTCCTCCAGAAACTAAGAGCCCCAAAGGGTGTGTTAACTGCATGAAATACATGCTTAAACTGAGCAGATCGACCTTACGAAACATTATTTTATACCATTTAGGCCGTTTAGAACGCGATAACTTTGCGTTTCGGATAAGTTGATGTAATTCATTCAAAAGAGTTTGTAGATCTAAAGAATAAGTCTTAGCTCGAATCAAGTGAGATTTTCTATCTCTTGAGGACAGATGATGAGCATCAGCCAAATGGTTGGATAATTTAAGTAAATTTTTCTTTCCACAGATGGGACAATCCTTACGCTTTCCGAGGCTATGATGTACAATGAACGTTTAAACTTTTAGTAACAACTTAAATTACGTTAAATTCTCAAGGACGTATGTGTCCCGGAGGGACTTTTATTTGATAATTTGTCCCGTTTGAATAATACACCCTGTACCCTCTCTCATCCCCAAGGAGCCTATGTTACCCCATGATCAAATTGTTTATAAACCTAAAATATACAACCTTAAATGTAAGCGCGAGGGTGCATGGCCGAATGGTAAGGCGCTGGGTTTAAAGTCCCAGAAGACGTGGGTTCGAACCCCACACCTGGCAATATTTTTCTTCAAAACAAGACGACAGATAGTGTTAATAAAAGATATAATTTCAATTTCTTATTTACAATTATTTACAAACACATCAAGAAAAGGAAGGTTCGACAAGGAAAGTCAACGTTTAAAGAACTCGTATCTTGTCGCTGTTCAACTGGGGCTTCTTGCTGTTGTTCATCGTAAATGACCGGGAAGCAGTCAGAGGAGTTATCGACTTCTTGTGGCGGAGATATTCGCTGTTCATCCAGTTGTGAGGGTTGCTGTTCGGTCACTTCAACTGGGGCTTCTTGTTGCTGTTCATCGTTGTAGTAAATGACTGGGAACCAGTCAGAGGATTTTTCGACTTCTTGTGGAGTTGGTAGCTGTTGTGGCGGAGATATTCGCTGTTTCACCCCGTTGTGACGGTTGCTGTTCGGTCACGTCCAAGGAAACGCTTGGGAATTCGTCGGGAACCGCAACGTTATTGACAACGTCAAGGTCATCCTGTTGCGGCGGCAAAAAAAGCAAAAAATGGTACCAGACATAGGGATAGTGGAATCGCACGAAACACTCCAGTTGCTCGTGTGTTTGGCTGGCTACCCTCTTTTTTCGCTCGATAAATTCGACTTCTTCAGTGTCGGTCATTCTCCTGTTTATTTTCTCCATCACTTGCCCTTCGTTTACGCTGAGAACTGAAGAATAGCTATTTGGACCAATCTCTCTTTATGTCAAATGGTAAAAAAAAGGTTGAATACTTCACAAAAGAGCGATATTCACTATTGTCTTTCAGAACACGCACGGCAGCCTTATGTGATGCCCAAAGTGTCTATAAATCGTTCATAGCAAAAAAAGGATTGAATACTTCACAAAAAAAAAAGGGGGAAAAAAGAAAAAGCGATAATCATTACGTCTTTCAGAACGCGCGCGGCACCTTTATGTGATGCCCACAGTGTCTATAATTCACTCTGAAACCTTAAGGCTAGAATATATAAAGAGCGCTCAGCTCGATGTGAATCATACCAGACATTTATAATCATGTCCAATTTCCCCTTTGGAATAGTGCGTATTTCCCAAAGCGTAGAGGGTTAACAATGTTCACAAAATCACATAGACAATAAGCCAGAAGTTAATGATATGAACTTTGCCAAATCACAATATTGACTAATTAACTTTCTTCATTGAAATATGATATAAAAAATTAGACCAGTCGCAGTATTGAATCAAGTTTTATTTCATCATATATTTACGAATATTACATGAATCAAGCCACATTTCAACATCGTAATTTATACAAGATTAAGAGTTTGCATTTTAAGACTTTGTCTCTGTTTCGAACAAAACAATACTCGCAAGTTTTTGCATTATCTTGGCTCTGTCATTTTGTGATCTGCTATAACAACGCCCCATTTGAAAATTTTCTCTAAACCGTACACCACTGTCCCCACAAGCAACAATGTATAGTATGATGAAAGTAGACCAATGCATATTAGGTTTTTAAAAACTTTTTTATTCACACAATTTTAATTACACAGTTGAATGGTACTTAAGTTTACAAGTACACATTATATAATCCAGTAAGTTATTAATGTTCATTGTTCTTGAGGTCTCAACGTACATCTTAGACCAAATAAACCAGGACATATTAAATAAAACTGTCAAAATATTGTCTGCATAAAGTGGAAGGACTAGGAAACGATAAAATCCTGCATGCCTCCACGATTGCGCTCCAAATATCTTCACGGTCAATCATTTAAATAGCTTGGTCTGTGTAGGCCATCCAACGATACTCTTCATCAGAAATTTCACAAGGCTCTCATGGTAGTCCATTGATTACCTGGCACATGTCGATAGCTTCTCTAGCTGCTCAATTTGTCGATGGACAAACTCGGTAGAAACGAGATCAATCTGCTCAAAAGTTAGAATGTCCTCAAAATCAACTTCATCGACATACATTTGCTCAAACAAATGTGCCATGATTCTCTTTACTACGTTTCTTCAACCAGTTCGCAAACACACTTACTAAATAAACAGTGACCGTAAGCATTGCACGTTTGTCTCATTAAAGACTTTTTTAGAATGCTTTCTTTATTCATTTGAACCATTGTATAATAATACTTGTAAAAACCGGTTTCTCTATTCAAAAACGTATTTTCGGTTCACATGCGCGCACAGGACTCACGCGGACAGCCCAGGTTACTAAAAACTAGGGGTAAGAGCTCCTGAAAAAATGCTGACTCAGTGTTCTATAGCTGTGAGCTTACTACTCGTACCAACTGGGATGTTAGGAAACAATGCATCGACGCATTGTTTAAAACTATAAAAACTTTCTCTATCTCTGTTTATCTCAACAAGGGACTTTTCTATATCTTCATCGCCACTGACTGCCTTGATATCTGAAAAGAAAGGTAAGTACATCCATTGTGGAAACGTTTAAGAAATTAAGTTCACTATCTTCGTGAGCAGTCTGGAACGCGAAATCCATCAATTTTTGGGGATTCCTGAGCAGTCTGGAATCTGCCATTCCCGACCGCTGACAGTGAGAATTTCATAAACAAAATGAAAGTCATGTCCGTATATATGCAACAAGATGGATAATAATTTCAGAACTATTCATTGTTGCAATATATCGTGCTGGAATGTTGCTAGAAATTTTGTAAGCTTTCATTTGATGTATAGTTCTCTAACTCATTAATAATTCATAAGATGAAAACAAAGCAAATCAGTACCGAGACGGTGAACTGGATACCCGGTCTTAAATTACCATAGAATTTTGCCAACTTTCAACCTGATTTTTTCATAAAATGCTGATTTGTGTGAGAAGCTAGATCAAACACTCGAAAGAGTGTTTCATCCTTTAGACAGTCGCATCGAAATCGGTTAAAAAACTCGGCCTACGGCCTCGGTTTTCAACCACTTCTCGGTGACTGGATATCGGATGAAACACTCTTCCTCGTATCATATAGGCCATAGGCAGGGATTGGTATAGTAGGGATTTGAATTGTACATGTGCATGCCTACACTGGCAGAAGAATAATAGCGTCATGATTTGCCATGAAACCAGCATGGCGTTTAAAGTATGTGTTTTGCTTCATATAGCACACACTATGTTCAAACAAGGTTCAGTATATCAAGGTTCAGTCAATTAAGGGTGCAATATGCGCATGCGTACATCAACAAAAGCGATAATAGCGTCAAGATTTGCCGATGTGATGCAAATACAGAGAAACTTAATGTTTAAGCAATGCAGCAGGTTTAGAGGGAACAAAAGCAGCTACAAAATAAATAGACAAGAAACTACTGACGGTATAATATGGATAAAGAATTTATCAATGTTTGTTTAAACGAGACAAACGAGTAAAATTCATGTTGAGTTACACAATAAAAAGATAAAGTTGTTTCACAACAATGTTCATGAAAAGAGTTAAAATGTGTTTAAAATTAATTTAATGATTAAGACTTCTAAGGCCCGAGTCTAATGTCGAACTTTTCATGAATCGGACTCAATGCAAATGAACTTAAAAAAACATTCTCTAGTATTCATTGTCTTTGACTCATTGATCATGAAAAGTTGAACGTTCGATTCGGGTCTAATACTCGAGTGACTGTCGTGAACTCCTTAACTCGTCAATATTAACACTTTTCACTTTTGCAGTTTGTAACCATTTAAAGTATACAGTTTTACTAAAATATTCATTTTGTAAACACAAGCGCTAAGTAACAAATGGCTGACATGCGTCTGTTGCGAGAACGCGATTCTATACGACACATTATGCGCATAAGCCGTTTGAGTGATAGTTTAATTCGATTGGGGAGATACCGCTCAAGTGTCGTTTTTGTTTATAGTTCACAAACCTGCTGAAACAAAATTGTATATAGTTTAAACTTTACTATTGATAGAGAAGTAATTTAAACCTGACTTGCTCTCTCACCTTCTAACTGTCGTGCATCCATAACTCAATGGAGCACGGCAAATCAAATTATATTATTTTGTTATTAAATGAGCACTTGCATTGAGATTTTGAGCAAATATTACTCGCAGTAACATGTAGTTTGCTTTCTTAAGTTTAATTTTTCTGGTCTTATCAGTTTCCAAACCGTTAGGTTTATTTAAGGCTTAGTTGATGTGACTTTTCAGTGTAAGCCAATTAACTGCATACGAACTGCAACTTCAAGCTGAAAACAATTATACTTGGAATTACTGCATGTTGTTTCCTGCATGTCTTGCAAGGTTTCAGTAATTTTAGTAGTTGTTTTTGTTTATACAGCTACGTATACGTACTTCAGTTAAAGTAGTTTGATGCCAGATATAATATGTATAGTTACGACATACTTAGTGTTCGTAAAATTTTGTGTTAGTGGTTAGGTTAGTCTTGGGCTGGGAGTGTTTGCTATTTCTACAGTTCTAACTAAACCAATGTGTTTGAGAGCTAAATAAAGATTCAGAAAGCAACCTGTGTCGTGGTTATTTAAGCGTCCTTGGTTTTTCAGCATAGTTAGTCCTATAACAATTTTCTTTTGTCTCGTAAGCTCTAAAGGCGGTTTTCCACTAGGCAAAAAATGTCGCGCGAAGCGACATTTTCTTTTGTCTCGCAAGCTCTCGATTGGAACTAATTAGCCAAGACAAAAGAAAAATGTCGAGTCGGTCGACAAATGTCGCCTAGTGGAAAACCGCCTTCAAGTTGGAAATTATTAGCCAAGACAAAAGCAAAAAGACGTTTCGATCGAATAATATCGCTTAGGGAGTGGGTGGGGGTGTGTTTGTGTGTGTTTACATGAGTCCGACCTCAACTCGAACCGACCTGAATTTTGCATTTCGGTTTTTGTTTACATGAGGACGGCCTTGAAACTATATAGACTTTCGCTGTTACTCCAAGATTTGTGTCAATTGCCTCGCAGCTCGTTACCACTGGAGAATCATTATTTATGTGAATTTGACACCAATCTCATTTAAAACAAATTATTGAGTTTGAGAAGTGAAAAGTGCTTCAGTTCAGTCCAGCAGGCGACCTGAGATTAGGCCGGCGTGAATTGAATCTCAGGACAGACTCATGATAACGATCTATAGTAAAAACACTACAACCGATCCGAAATCAATCCGGCTTGAATTCGGGCCGGTCTCATGTAAACACCCCCTTAGTGGAAAACAGCTTTAAGCAAGCTAGGAAGACGACGACGGCAATCTAAACTTCAAGATGGTGTCCAGTCCGTTCTGCGCATGATCCGCCATCTTTGTTTTGAGGGTCCTCAAACATGACATTCGTAGATAATTACATGAACCAGCTCAGTGTAAACCGTTCGGAGCAACATGGCAGAAAATTAAGCGATTCGATCAGCGAGGATATCTCTTATAACGAAGAGGAAGCAAGAAAAGCTTACAATTGTAAGATTAATCTTGAAAGAATATCAGTATATTTTGTCAATAAAGATGTAAACATTAGTTGTGTACACGCACAGAACGGACTGGACCTTTCAGTATATGATAAGTTGTACGTATACATGTAGTGCATGTGGCACGTTTCCGAGCTTGGTGTAATGTAACACGTTCGGTGTACGTTCGTCAAGCTCAATTATTCAGAAAAGATTTCTGAGCCCCAGACGGGGTTCAAACCTCGCCATTGAACCACTGAGGCTCAGATGGAGAGCTAACTTTGCAAGACATTCTCGCGTTTGTAAAACATTCGAAAACAATAAAAATCACTTGGCCTGCAGCCTCGTAATTTTCATTATTCTCTCATGTTTTACAAATACTCGAGAACAATAAATTACTTGGTTAACGGCCTCGTGATTTTCATTGTCCTCTCGTGTTTGTCCCCACTCGTTTATGAAATATTACATATGAACGATATGTACCTTTCTCTATAAGTATTTAGGTACATGTTTAATTTTGCATAACAAACCAACTAAAATGTTTCAACAACAAAGCAAGAAACGAAAAACTGCAATAGGCCAAAAACTGCCATTTTAAGTGTCTTTTTCAAATAGACAGACTTAATTTTCGTTTTATAGGCATTTTGAGTCTGACTGTAGTTTCACTAATAAAACCAGACCGTAGGTTCTAAAGACCAGTGAAGTGCCTATTGAATCCACACAAACGAACTCGCCCACAATATATAGCACTGCATGCTATAACTCATGATTTATCGCGGGGCAACTCGATATACCAAGAGTGTAAAAAAATAGTGCTACGTAGGCAGTATTCTGGATACAGAGCACAGCAAAAGGTGGTACACTGAGAAGATTTTTGATAACGAAATCCTGATGTTTTTGGGGAACCCCTTCATCAGAATGAAATGTTGAAAAGCTCCACTCGAAACGTCAGTACTTCGTTACTAAACAATCTTGGCAGTTTATCACCTTTTCGCTTTGCTCCACTACAGTATTCCGCTTGGAATAATGTAAAGAAAGCAATGTTCTCCTGTAGTGACACTGGACCGATGAAGAATGGTCCTTATATATGGCTACTCAGAATGAGTTGTTGAGACACGGTCAGGACAGTCGTATCCGATTCCACTGTAGTAATTCCGCTTCACTTTAATATCAAACATTCTGGGAATTTGGAAGGAACACTTTGAAAGTGTTTCTTTCCTAATAATATACATGAAAAAATGTCTCAATTTTGATTGGCTAAGAGCAGTGCAGTTTTAAGGAAATAGAGTGCAGAAAAAAGGGAATACAGTGCAAATTTTTGAAGCGAATAAGCCAATTAAAAACAATAAAAACTGAAAAGAGTCAATCGCGTTCTACAACGGATTTTGACGGGTGGCATTTTCCAACCTCGTGCCCTAAGGCTCTTTCTGCACATAATAAATAAATATGGCGGGCAAGATTTTAAACGGCGAAGAACAAGTTGTTAAAATTTGAAGCTAATTATTCTTTATTGTTGTCGAGTAAAGTACCTGCAAGAAAACTAGAAGATTCTTAGTGCTTTTAGTAAACTTTCTCGAGTAGTGGTAGAAAAAGCAAAGCATTTTTAAACAACCAAATATACGAGGAGTGGACGCTGCCGAAAGGGAACTGTAATGTAAGTACAGTTTGACTTGGGCATTTTTAATGTAGATTATCAATAAGTAATAGCATGGTTTTTCGTACAATTTGAAAAAACATACACTCGTGAGTTTTTCAAAGACCTCAAATAGCACTCGTCTTTCGGACTCGTGCAATTTTGATATTCTTTGAAAAACTCACTCGTGCATGTTTTTTCCAAATTGCACTCGAAACCATGCTATTACCTATACAAATTCCTAGAATCAAGCCTCCCACTTGCTATATTCAAATAAAAGATTTACTCACTTTCCGATATGTGATTTTGTATTTCACAAATAGTCGTAATAAGATTTTTCTGACATAAAATCAGCCCGGTAACCGGGCCAGCCGCTAGTCTGCCTCATATGAACGGTCCCTTGTCGTCGTGGTAACATTCTGTTGCGCTTGTCTAAAGTGCTTGTCACTCCAAGTCCGATATTGCTGAATAGTTGAATGCCAAAACATTTTTTGATTTGAATAGAACAATAAGTAAACGTTCAGATTAAAAATATTGTGACATTCAACTATACACCTTCCATAAAATTCGTATCAGTAATATTGTGTTTCGAGTGATAAGTGTTGCCGATCACAAGAAAACAAGTTCCGATCATCCACAGTATTTACTCAACAAAACAGTTCTTCTAGCTGCAGGTAGACCACCATAACCACTTAGGAGTGTGGTTGGAATCATCTTTATCTTGGGACTATTACATCGATTTAACTTGCGCCAAAGTCAACAAAATTATTGGTCTAATAAGAACAACTTGGAACAAAGAACAAACTCGGCATATATCCACAGCCTTTAAAGGGCAACTATACGTTTCCAGCTTATTCTATTTTCCGTTAAAGTCGGAAAAGTTCAATCTAAAACCGAAGAAATAATTTAAACCAGTCACTCTGTTCTACTTTTATGGACTGTCTAAGTTTGAGTTTTTGCTCCTTTTGCTGAACTCGTGTGAACGACGACCGCGTCGAAATAAAGACTGGCACTAGTACCTTGTGATGTCATACCGGTAACAAACAACAAGGTGATTGGTGGGTTTTACCGGTATGACGTCAAAGACAATGGAGTACCCATTCTCCTAGAAACGCGGTCATGCTTCAAGAGGACCTAAGAAAGCTTCGCTGATAAATTATTTTCTTTACCCCGAAATTCATATTTTTCTTTACTTTTGCTAAGTTCGATAATAACCCTTTCAGAAGAAAATATAATTTCAAAAGGTTTAGTTGACCTTTAAAGCTTCGGTGCATGATAGTTGATAGATCGAAAATAAACATGGTTTGGAAACCCGGAAAACTTCAAAGCGGTTAACAATCCAGCTACGATTCATGTTGAAAGGTACATACATGAAGGTGCCAAATCCTTTGTTTTAGGTTTATTAATATTTAAACAGTACGGTTGAGTAATTGATATTGGATGATTGCTTCATTATGCAGAAAACACAATATGTTTCAGTAACTGTGAAAGTGCGCAAATTTCCATAAACCTGAACAAAAACATAAAACAATGACTTTTGTTGAGCTTCCAAACCATGTTTAGTTTCTATTAAGTATGGTGAGACCAAGTTTGGAGTACGGGTTTCCTGTGTGGAACCCCCATGGCCATCTGGCAAAACATGTCCACGCTATTGAACGCATCCAGGGAAGGGCGACGCGTTTGATGTGCGACTCCGACAAAGAGTATCCTGATAGGCTAAATGAAATCGATTGGGATTCCTAGTACATATGCAAAAATTATCTTTGGCTATCGCAATATCGAATTCTCCAAGTTTTTTTGACGTCATCGGACATTCACGAACTCGAAGCACCCATAATTTTCAAATTAGACCATAGTTAATAGAACATATTAATTATACACGGTTTGGAAACTCGTCCAAAGTGATTGTTCTATGTTTTTGTTCAAGTTTATGGAAATTTGCGCAATTTCACGGTATTGTATTTTCTGTATAATGAAGCAGTCATCCAATAGCAGCGCTTGGGTTTAATTAATGAGTTGCTTCATCGTCACGTGTCCATAGAATTTACTTCCATATAAGGAACTCCATTGTCAGTTCAACATGACCATGCATGCTTCATGTTGAAAGACAATAGAGCTTCCAAACCATGTTGTGTTCTATTAACTATGATTAGACCTAAAGGAGTTATAGCTACTCACCAACTAATTTTTATTTTTCAATAGATACATAAAACCCTAGATAATGTTTAAAATAAGTTCAGTTTTACTAAAAATTGCTTGGTACACATTTAAGCAATGAATTTGCGACTATGAAAACTAGTTTCGTCTGAAAGATCTCTTCAGTTTGTCGCCCGATTTTTCTTTAAAACTTTCTCTTTAATTTTTTTTTAAATAATTTTATTGAGACCTCACTATATTTACAATAGAGAAGAAATGAAATAATAAATACAGAAGAAAAGAGAAGGTGAGTGACTCAAAAGGAAGAGGTTCGAACGAGACGTAAAGACCCATGCTAGGCGCCTCCCCTGATAAAATAGAGATCCTACAATGACTTAATTCAGAACATAGCAGATTATGGACCAGTTACACAGACACCACAACGCACCACTACACACGCACAGCCCCGGCCCATCTCCATAACCATGAACTCCAGTCCGTTCTGAGACAAAAGCTCCGAACAATGAGTAAAAGTGAAAAGAATTCAAAAGATTGGAGCCGAGACTGCGATGGTCACCGCGGTATCTATGTAACTGGTCCATGTATTATAAAATCGTAAAGTAATAGATAAAGCATGAGCAGCAATCTGTATCTGATTTACAAGGCGAGCTGCAAGCGAGCCGTAGTAAATCAGATGCTACAGATCGACTGCGAATGCTTTATCGTACTTATCAAATGGACGCATCTAAATAGCCATGTTTTCAAACTTTTTCAAGTGATTTTAGCTAAGTAAATTGGGGAAAAAGTTTATGTAAATCAAGACGAATCTGTATGAGAATTACATTAATTGATTAAATATTTCTTTTGAATTTTCTTCATGAATTTTTAATGATTTGATAGAAGTATACCATTTACCGAATGAGTGGCCGTTCTGTATCGGGGTATATACAGACAAGAGGCGAAGCCGAGTGGCTGTATCCCGATGCAAAACGGACACGAATTCTGTCAAAATTACTTCTAAAACGATCTATTTGGTAAGTTCATTGGCGTAGTAAGTTTTCTAAAAAAACGTTGTCTAAGTCGAGAAAATCAAAGCTAACGTTCATGTAAATCAAGAGGAATCTATATCACATATATAGACCCTAATTAAACATGGATTTTCTTTGTGTTTTCCTCATGAATTATTAATAAATTTTAGAAGATATCTTATCAAATTCATTAATGATTCATAAGGAAAATTCAAAAGAAATGAATGTTTAATCAAGTATTTGTAAATACTGTTTTATTAGACACTAGCGGATCAAATTCAGTTTAAATTATCTTATTTAACCTTTTCTACGACTCTTGAACAAAGTGTTCATCATTTACACTTACACTTGTAAATGCCCATAAAGATCGGCCGCTCATATATTTTAACTATTACTTATCGTTGCAACTACAATCACGTTAATTAAAGTGACCATGTACAAACCATGTTGGGATGAAATACAGACTTAAGTATATGTATGAGTACTTTTTCTTTATAAGAAGTATTTAAAAGAAGGACTGGGGAAACTACTACGATAAAAACGTAGACTGGCTTTTAAACATCTTGTTTGGCGAGAGTCCTTTAGAAAAACTTAAACTAAATAGGGTCTTAGGTTTATGGGGGGGGGGGGAGGGAGGTGGTAAGAACCTCAGTCTCCTAGGGGGGTCCCGGGGCATGATCTCCCGGTACATTTTGGATTTCTACACGGATACACCTAAAGTGAGTAAACATGCTTAGATACACGTTTAGTCAAGGGATACAGATCCGGATCCTGTGTACAGATTGAGTACGAGAATCTTGTCTCGGCATGTCGAAAAGCAAGATGGCGGTTTGTACAGAAGAAAGTGTCAGCACTGTTCAGACGAAAAGATTAAAAGAAAATATTGACATAAAGAAGGTGAAATGTTCCCCGGATAATTCATGTCTTCTTGTGCAAACACTGGACTTTACGTTACATCTGATATGCATCAAAACAGGGCAAGTGCATTTCGTTTGCAAGGACGTGCGAGAGTAAGTTTTATACTTTCTAAATATGTAGGTATGTAGCATAGCCAGTGTTGTAACAGTTACTTATTTTTTGTAACTAGTTACAGTTACATTAATAGAAATCTAATTACTAGTTACCAGTATAAAAAGTTACAATAAATGTAAACAGACGTTTGGTGGACGTTCGTCAAGCTCCATTACTCAGAAAAGATTTCTGAGACCCCAGACAGGGTTCGAACCTGCAACCTTCTAATGACAGGTTAGACGTTCTAACCATTGAGCCACTGAGGCTAAGATGGAGGGCTAAGGTTGCAAATTCATATCATATGTGCTCCTCAGTGGTAGTGTTTGCATATGAGATGTTGTTAAAGTGACATGATAAGTTGTATGTATACATGTAGTGCATGTGGTACATTTGGGAGCTTGGTGTAATGTAACAGATGTTCGTCAAGATCATTAGAAGGTTGCAGGTTCGAACCCTGTCTAGAATCTCAGAAATCTTTTCTGAGTAATTGAGCTTGACGAACATCCACCGAATGTCTGTTACATTACACCAAGCTTGCAAATGTACCACATTCACTACATGTATATGTACAACTTATCATGTCAATAAATGTAAAGTAACTAGTTTAATACATTTACAGTTTCAAAGCTACTTTAATCCTTTATTAACGCCTAACAGGCAAGTTTCTGCAAGAGGTCCCCAGTTGATGAGTAAAATTAACCAGGGTAAAATATATAAGAAAGAACAAAATGTATTTTTGCCTGGTAAAGGGTTAAAGGAGATAGTATAATAACTATATATATAACTATATATATTAATGAATAATTAATGTAATTGGTAATTAATGATGATAAAGGTTGTTCTAAATGGAAGCCATACCGGGCAAGCAGAAAAGTTGCTTGACCATGGCTGGATTCAAACCCGCGACCTTCGGTTTACTAGTCGACACTCTGCCATCTGAGCTATGTGGTCAACACCAGAGAAGGTCGAGGGAATGGGGTTGAAATACTGAATTTTGAAACTATCTCGTTTCATCAAGTCAGCATCGAACTGTACTCAGTTCAGACTGTATCATGCGATGTGGACTTTGATACTCGGGTAATTAATGATGATAAAGGTTGTTCTCCGAGTGAACGAAGTTGGACTAGTAAACTGAAGGTCACGGGTTTGAATCCAGCCATGATGAAGCAATCTGCTTGCCATGTCAGTATTTCATTACTAAAAATCTCTGTGGACAGCCTGATAGTCATTCACCACCTTTTCACTTTGCAATTAACTGGATATTTTAGTTCACCATTTATTACAACGATAGGCTTTGAACACAGACTGAAGACTTTCAGGTGACAGTCTATTCTTGCTCAGCCTCAAGGCTGTGGTTGAATTTCTGGCTCTTTGAAGAATGGAATTTTTCTTTTCGCAAATTTTCTTTACTAGTTGTCTTATTTTTTGTACGGAGTATTCCAGCTAGTACTCTATTTTTTTCTTAGTTTTATGTGGAGCTTACCAGCAAAAACCACTTCTCTCAAAAAGAGTCCCGCTTTTTCTATTTTGCGAAACGACGGAAACTGTTGAACTTTTTGAGACGAAGGAGAGAAGAACTGACAAACAATGTTCACCTGAAGAGAACTGTAAAGAGAAATTAGTCTCCAATGTGGGATCATTAACAGAAACCATGATTAAGGCCCACATTGTTGGTAAAGGAGAAGGTATGTGGATTGGGCAAGTCGGTCTTTATATACTATAACTACTGTATCTGGTACGTACTGTAGGCTCACGGGTTTAAAGGTCAACTGTACATTGTGTGGTTATTGTATTTTCCGTTAAATTCGAAAAGTTTTTAATTCAAAACCGGAGAAAAAATTAAAATCGGTCACTCGCTTCTGTTTTTGCGGATACTGGTTGCTAAAGCAGATCCGCTATGTCATGAGCTGAGTTGCACTGGACTGGGTTTCGTCAATCACGTGATCGGCTAGAAACACGTCATCATGCAGAGTACATATTCGTAGGTACGAATGTTGCACAAGTGTTCACGAGAGAAAGCGGAAGGAAGCCGAGTTTCACTTTAGCGAATGTGATGTAAGCTAGATTTATGTTACCCTCATTTGCAGACGTTTTTAAGGTCGTACGTTTTAAACTCCTTCCCCACTAACGTCTGCTCATCCGAGCAATAAATTCCATTCCTCTTTGTGTACAAGGAAACAATAACATTGATTGGAGCATTGATCACTGGCACTGCAAAATAACGCCAGCCTGAGCCGAGCGACGGAGCGAGCGTTGTTGTGTAAAACTTGTTTAATCGAAAGCTAATATTTCGAAAGGTTTAGCTTAAAACTTTACAATATTTACGAAGAATAGTGTTTTCACCATGTTCGTGAAGCGTGTGAGCAACAGAGCATCATCAGAGAAATATATGAAAATTATCCCCGCCCTTCACGGCACTTGAAATCACGAATATTTCAAGAAATATAGCTTTGAACTACACGAAATTTTTGAAGAGTGGTATTTTGATTATTCTCTTTCACCACATGAAGATAAACGTGCGTGAAAGTTTAAAGTGTAAGAGCGTGAGCGAGATTAAAGATTGTACTACAAGCCCAACGGAAATGGGTGAACAATAAGAGAGTGACTAGAGTGTGTTTACTTGAAAGATAATATTTCGAGTAGTTTAACTTAGAACTTTACGAAATTTACGAAGAATGATATTTTAATTATGTCCTTGCTGCTCATATAAATAGATCTGTGCGAAAGCTTTTGAAAAGGCTACAAATGTGAAATGAGTGAAGTGACAAGTGTTCCAGCTTCCAGAGTTATAGAAGCCTTGCTCTTATCACCGAAATCAGTAGAGTACTCGTCGGACCCAAAATAACGACGCGTCAATAACAAGCCTAATGCAAAGGAATTAATCACGTGAGTGAAGGAATGCGGTCTTTACGGAAAGTTCGATTGTTGCATCTAATTTTTAATTTTAATTTTAATTTTACAAGATTTGCCAGATAATACACACATACAAACCATCAACAAATATAAAGGAAGTAAATAGTGATATAAAGTAAATACAAAGGCAGGGACTGACCACAGATCTCCAATAACGGGGTCCCAATAAATAAATAAACAGACAAACAAACAATAATAAATGAATAATTGGATAAATAAATAAGTAAATAAATAAATAATCTCATAAATAAATGAATAAATAAAAGAGTAAATGAATATGTAGATAATAGGTAAAGAAATAAGTAAAAAAGTAAAAAAAAGTAAATAAGTAATTAAATAAACAAATAAACAAAATAAATAGATAAATTGATAAATAAATAAATAAATAAATAAATAAGTAAAAAATAAATAAATAAGTAAATAAATAAAATCGATCTAACAACATTCTCTCACAGATAGACTGTGGAGCGAACGAGTTGATTGGCACTTAACGCATACAGATTTAAATGTTTTCGGGTTTTCCGGATCATAGATATCATCAGTAAGATCTAGATAGTATTTGTACGAAGCAGTTTTGAATGATGCTATAGATCTAGTAGTGTCTCGTATGGAATCAGGGAGAGTGTTCCAGACACTGGGAGCTCTAATGTTAAAACTTACTGTTCTACATTTTGGTACCTTTAGTACGAGGCCATTACTAAGATTGGTGTTCCTGGTTACTCGTAAAGGAACCCTAATAGAGATATTTTTGTTACAGTTGTTAGTTATACATTTATATAGATAAACTAAATCTAGATATTCGTGCCAGTAGCATATTGGGAGGATACCGATAGAATGTAGTCTTTCTTTGTACGAGACATCTGTACGATAAGGGAGCGATAAAATAAACTTGGTCGCACGTCGTTGTACACTTTCAATGGCAAGGATGTTATTCACCGTTTGGGGTGCCCACACTTGACTACCGTAGGCCAGCTTGCTTCGTACAATTGAGAGGTAGAGGACCTTGCGGACTTTGTGGTCGTGGATATCAGCCGCTGATCGTTTGATAAAGCCCAGCATCTTGTTAGCCTTGGACGATGTTTCCTGGACGTGTTTGTTCCATTTCAGGAAACATCGTCCAAGGCTAACAAGATGTTGGGCTTTATCAAACGATCAGCGGCTGATATCCACGACCACAAAGTCCGCAAGGTCCTCTACCTCTCAATTGTACGAAGCAAGAAAATCTAAAAGACGCAAATACTATACCGTGGGAAGTTTCTCTGTTATTTGAACTACGAGACAGCATTATCGATGACGTTTATAATTTACATCGTGTACATATAAGGCTGAGGCGTTGATTTGCGAGATAGATATTTTCGACGACCGAAACGTCTTTGTTCACCTTTGTTTAATATCACGTGATTACCTTCCTTTGCGTTAGACTTGTAATTGACGCGTCGTTAATATTTCAGCGTGCGAACGCTACTGGTTTTGGTAGTTTTTGTCAGACGACAAGAATGGAATGTTGCTCGGATGAGCAGACATTAGTGGGGAGGGGCGTAAGACCCTAAGCCAACGTCTGCGAAGGAGACTAGATCTATGTCCTTGACCTAACAAAATAGAATTATAAAAGTTATACGATTGCTGTTCCTTTCAGGCCTTTCCAAACTTATGTCACAATCACTTTCATATATTTATTTTATAATTACTATAGCCTGTAAGTTCTAGTATTTTCAGTAATGCAATTCACATTGTTCAATCATCTGTGAGCCAAACGGCAAATACCAGTATCCGCATGTACGCAGTGCGTACCTATTTTTATGTTCTCTCGAAGATCGAGTTTTGGCCATTTTTCTGAACCATATTCAAAGTGCCTATGAAACTAAAATTAAGTTTGTCTTAATTAAAAGAACACTTAAAATGATAGAGTAACATCTTTTGCTGTTTTTAGTGCAAAGAATGTAAGAAGTTTCCCCGGGAATATATTAGAATACCAGCGCACGCGTGGTTTTGTTTGCGACTGGCGAATACAACAATGGCGGAGAAACGCAAAGGAGTGATCAATTTTCTTCTCGAAACAACGAATTTCTAGGCTTAACTACATGGCTAATTAAATATGGTCTGGGCGAATGGATTTATTGTCTGCCTAGCGGAAGGTGCGAATAAATATTAAAAGCGTTATATTTAACTTTAATATGGTCTCATTGGTCTGGCATGTTGACGATGTTATGAAGTCGGTTTGTGGAGTGTTGTTGGTTCGTGTCTGTTATATTTTACACGAGTGGCGCTCGAGCAGTTTTGTACGTCAGCTCAATAACAAATTCTGTATACTGGAGATTGTAGACTGTCTTCGTATTTTGATTTGGCGTTAAATAAGCAACTTTATTATACGGCAGCAGCGCTGAGAGGTCCGAATACGGAAATCCTGTAATTTGATTGGTTCATAAGCGGTCGGATATTTCCCGTATCCGCCCGCTCCAGGGGCGGATCTAGGAATTTTGGCCACTTAGTCAAACTATCTAAGGAGGTCGGGGGGCATGCCCGCCCGGAAATTTTTTGAAAATTGGGTCTCTGAAATGGCATTTCCCGCGTTCTGACACACTTTTAATCAAAATTTCTGAAGTTTAAAAACATATTTTTTTAGCAGATTTTATACTTTTTTTGAAAAAGTGTCAAAATTGGATTTGGATTAGTGAATTCTTGTAATAGTTTGTAAGTGTGTAGTTATTTTTTTCTAAAAAGAAGGCAATACAACAAACAGTAGAGATATGTGATTATATTTAATTACTAACTTAAAAAATATATGGTTGTTTTGCTCTATGTCAGAGCTCATCAGCATGCCTTGGAGACACCAAAAACATATTCTTGCAGTCAGTGAATTCAACATGGACAGCCTGATCAACATACAAGTAAAGGTCTAGCTGAATTTAATGTTCTGCATAACCCAGAGCAAGGGTAATGGGTCTACATCATCCCAGTCATCCTAATGTTACTGGTTTACTACAATCTGGTTTTCAGGTGCCAGATACTCACCTTTTACACATCTACCCAAGCAGACAATGTCTTGTTAAGGAATGCTTTTATTTATGACCATAATGTGACATGGACGTAAAGGAGCTCAACTCTCAACATTATCCCAGTCATCCTAACCCTTGAGCCCCCAACTAATCTAAGTCATTACCTGTTTATATGATTTCAATTTTGTAGACTATGAAAGTATATAAACATTGAATACTAGAATTAAGCAGATATTGTATTTAAGCCAGATAATAAAATGTAAATAATAATTGTAATACAGCACATGTAGTTAATATTGGTTCATGTGGATATCAGCACTTAGTACTGTAGCTACTGTACACATGTAAATTTATATTAAAAGAAGAAACCAATCATCATTTACTAATCAAGTTTATTATGACACCACATACAGTAATCATACAGGTCACATACAGTACATGACATGTTGTGTGTATATATTATATACTGTAATAATTAATATTAAAGGAACAGAAATTAGCAATGTATGAGAAGAGTGCTTTAACTGCCAGGTTGGCTGGCTACAGTCGCACAAAGATAAAATTAATCATATTACTGATATTAATAAACCATGAAATCTCCAAGCAAGATCAAATTTCCAGCATACAGTCCATACACTAGTCCGTCCGATACACGTTTCATTGCAAAGCATCAATTCAACATGTTATAGATCAAATATAAGCAAACGCGAAGTCTAGCCCAAGAGTAAATCTATAAATTATCATAAAGACCATAACGATATTCAAATCATACAGTATAGTAGGGTTTCTTACCTCAGACGACGTCAGAGCGCATCACTGATTCACTGTATAAAATTCTCGCAATTGATATTTCGATATATATCTTTTTCAATCCTCTATAAAAGGTCGTCTTCAGTGCATAAAGCACTTGATGAAAGTTTCACGAATATTTCATCATGAAGGTCTTGTAGATATCCTTGCTATTGAGTGTTGGGAATATAAAAAGACGCAGAATATGCGCATGGCCTCATAGAACCACAGAAGCGATCGCTAACCATACTGATTACTCAGAAAGGCGCTTAACCTGCAAAATGACGTTTCAGCCTCTACACCAATCGTAAGTCGTAATTAGAAAAAAATTAACCAATCAGGAACGTTAAAAGATCTTAAAAAACCAACCAACTTCGTCAAAAAGTGACTAACTGCTTTCCTTCATCAAATTCATCAAGCCGAGAGCCTGCATCGCATTTGTGGCCTGGAAATGACTGTGAACCCGATCCTTGATTCTCGCATTATGTCCCATGCATCCCACTGCTTCCCCTCGAAATCAGTCGTAGCACAGAATTAGGCCTCGCGCGTAAAGAAAACGGAAAAAACGCCATGCAACGGGGAAATTTTTCTGGCCTGAACTGAAGCCTCTGTAGATAGGCATTTTAAGAATAGAACATACTCCTTCCTACTAGATAATAATTTCTCATTTGCAGGATTTTATTTGTAAATTTTTGACAACGTGCAACAAACGAAAATTGTATTTTCACGTCAAATTTTCACTTCGTCGCGCGACTTAGTTGACGTAGTCTAAATCCGCCCCTGCGCTCAGAGCGGAATCTGCCGTTCGGGACCGTAAGTTTTATCAACAAAATGGCAGTCATGTCAGTATATGCAACAAGATGGATTATAATTTCAGAACTACTCATTGTTGAAATATATCGGGCAGGTATGTTGTTAGAAATTGTATAAGCTTTCATTTGATGTATTGTTCGAGTTTCCACGTTTTGTGAAAGTTTCCAAAATGTCCAAAAACGTTCGTAACATTGTTCGTAATAATATAACATTTGCTTCTCGCAAGTATTAGAATTTCAGATGATTTTTTATTCAACTACTTAACGTACGGTCTTGAGCAATATGTGAATTACAAAAGCAATTGAAAAATGCTATTTGGGGTAGAAAGTTCAGGATCCTAGCTCAACGGAAAGTACTTTAAAAATGGGAAAATATCTGCCATTTTCGTTTAGTTCGCAAGAAAGATGGTCGAGTTTTTACAGAACGTTCACAACATTTATGGCCATATAATAAACTACTTATTGACCTCGCTTGTTCGGTCTGTACTAGTGAAATATCGGACCTCTGTTTTTTGCAACTCAAAAAAACATCGGTCCGATATTTCACTAGTACAAACCGCACGCTCGGTCAATAAGTAGTTAATAGTAGTTAAAATATAAGCGGCCAATGTTTTTGGGCATTTAATTTACACTATGGCGAGCCGAAATGTTAAAGAGTCGCAGGAAAGAAACTCTGGAAAGAAACGCTAGCTCCATCTCAAACGTCAGCATCCCACTAATTCCGATCTCTTCTAAAGAAATACAAAAATCTCCGCCGCATGTGTAAGAAGTTGATTAAAAACAGTGGAGAAAATGTTTTTGATTCACTCGGCGATACTCATCTGCGTTCAAAGCCAAAACGCTTCTGGCTATTCTTTAAAACAACCGCCAACTGTAGTAGTACATTCCACTTCATGATCAAATTTCTCTCGCTACTGGCAATACAGATTCCTCTCGTTAATTATATATATTTAGTCGCCAATATAGCAAGACAGTCAGCCACCTTGTTCAATCGCTATTTCAACTCTGTGTTTTTAAGTGAGAGCGAAAACAGAGAGATCTCAAATTTACCACCAATATCAAAAGAGATTATCTCTGAGATAGTTCTAGAAGGCTGCGAAGTATTTAACGTTCCGCAACACCTCGATCCCAACAAAGCTTCTGGAGCTGACAATATCCCAATCCGCTTATTCAAAGAATGCGCACTCACCATCACACCTAACCTAATATGTACATGTCTTTTCAACATATCACTCAAAACAGGTAAGCATCCGACAGAATGGAAACTCTTAAACGTCATTACTCTGCATAAAAAAGGAAACGAAAGTTTGGTGCTATAAATAACAGGTCGACGGTGCGCTATTAGTCAAGACTATTACAAATCCCAAACTAAACTAACCTTATTTATACTGAATAACTCTGTTATATCTAAACTGTTATCCTCAGAGGTCCACCCTCATTGGTCCAGTGTTACTACAGGAGGAAACCGGAGTACCCGGAGAAAACCTGTGGTGTTTGGCAGAGTGAAACTGGAGGCACTACTCACATGCGACCAAGGTGAATCTTTTTTAAATCAGATAACTGCACCGTGCAGGAATCGAACCCGGGTCGCAGAGGTGAGAGGCATATGCACTAACCACTGTGCCACCAAGAGTTTGGGTTTTGGTCGAGGGTCGAGTGTCGAGCGTTGCAAGTCGAGGGTAGTTGGTCGAGGGTCGTAAAATACACTAAAATTATTCTTGAAATGTAATAAATGTGAATTAGTTATTTTTTGTTTCAAGTAATAAATTCTTTTTGCGTCATTTACGCAAAGTGAATGATGCTTCAATGTTTTGGAAAACTTCTCAAGAAGGTCCGATTCAACCTTTCCTGCAAGCATAGATTTCCAAGACGGCTCCTCTTGACGAGTCTAGCCGGCGTTAGGGTAAAAAGATGAAGTTGTTCCACAATAACAGTGCGCATGAATGGGTTAAAACTAGCAAGACTTTAAATTAACTGTTTATATAATTACAATTTACGACCTGTTTCCAACGTCGAAATCTAATGTACATTACGTTTGGCGTAGCTTCCTTCGCAGGCAACTCTGTCGATTTACAAAAATAGCGCGGAGGTTTACCCTTTATTTGTCCCTTGAGTTGCTCGTACGTGTACCGCTTGCCAGAAATGGTAAAGGATCGGAATGCACGAAGATAATACACGAGTAAGAATGCGAAAAGCGTGGCTAATAGGTTACCACCAGTAAAGCCTAAAGGTTCTTTTAGGCAGGATTTTTGTAGACAAATTTACTAAATATATTTCCTGTCAGTCAGTGCCGAGTAAACACCTTGTCGCGCGCATGAAATGTCCAAAAAATATCTATCTTCAGTTCCGCCTAAATATTATTTTTGCCGGTAGAAGGAAATTATTATTATTATTTTTTTGTCAGAAACTTTAGCGTGTTTTACGACCCTCGACCAACTACCCTCGACCCAACAACCCCTATTTCCGGCATTCTGATTGACTGAGCTACTCACTGTCTATTGGTCACTATAGCGAAAGAGTCCAGTTTTAAATTTAAATGCAAAAGAAAGGCAGAAAGGGTCTCAGTTTGTTTCTTTATAAAAGTAATACTAGTTATCCGACTACTTGGTTTATGCTAAAACAAGCCTTGTCGACTTTCAGCTCATAGACAAGTAGACAACTCCGGTTGTTGTCTAATTGGTAAATAGTTTTCTCTTCGTATCTACTGTATACACAGGCAAACTGTATGTTTGGGCCCCTGTTCCAAGAATGCGCAAATTAATGCGCAACAAAACGATGGAGATCTGGGTCGAGATTTTTCAGGTTATAAATCCACGTCCTATCTTCACGAATTTTTCGGTTAGGATTAGGGTGTGTGTTGGGGTAAGGCTTTCATGAAGTACCTTGGTTATTTAGGACATGGAATTATTACCATTTTTCAGTTGTAAAAATATAATAATCGTCTTACATGAAGTAGCATGACCGCGCAAGGAATTATTGGTATTGAAATAAAAATGGCGGGTGTTGTTTAAAAATATTTTGTCCTCTTGCCTTCTTCATGCTAAGATATCCTAGGCAAACAGTTGCGTGGAGCGTTTTATAAATCAAGACAAGTTGAAGAGATAGTTGAAGACTGTTGCTGAGCAAGACCTCGCCTCAAGTGGGACAGATAAATATTAAATATGGTATGTAAAGTGTTCAGTATTAGATCAAAAAATATCCGGCCGACAATTTAAGAAAGTAAAGAATAAAACATAATCTGAAGACAGTGATTTTGTGACTTGATATTCAAGTTAAAAACAAGCTAAGACAATATGAGAGGTAATATTTCGACTATTGCAAAATCATTATCAAATTGAATTGAATTGGTTTAATAATGACTTTGCAATAGAGTCGAAATATTGCTTTATGGTCGTTTCGGTTAGCAGTAACCGTTTCGTCCCCAAGCTGTTCCGTTTCACAAAACTGGTTGTGTTAATGCATGTTAAGAGAAAAGTTCAGGAGTTAGCAAGTTCTTAACAGGTAAATTTGTTTTTTCATGCAAGGTAACATCCTGGTTAATCTATTTTTGGAAATTGTGATCACAAGATCAACTACCCTGCGGGCAGAGTCTTCTTTTCCTTATTTCTTTGCTGAGAGAGAGGTAGAAAAGAAGGCTCTACTATATTCGTGTTTGGCTTCGTCCAAGCTTTAGGATGAAGTAACCCGTTTAAAATCCATTTAACCAGTTCTTGTTTTGTTTTCTGCTCTGATTTGGACTGGGTTTGAGATAACCAAGTGGTCCAAGCAACTGACATGCATGTGCAATAGAAACTTGTCATGAATACAGCAGAGCTTTCTTTTCTTCCTCTCTCTCAGTGAAGAAATAAGGAAAAGAAGGCTCTGCTTGCAGGGTAAAGATCAACAGGAATTTTGGTGAAGAGAGAAACAACATCAAATGACACCAACTTATTCTTAGTAATAAGTGATAATTAGTAATAAGTCTTAAAATCTGCAAATTAATTGGAAACTGCTGATATTTCAAAGAATGAAATAGAGCAATTGCCATCGAAGGATTTTTATTCCATTGCCATTGGAGATAATTTTTGTCTAGATATGAAATATATTATGTGAATGAATCGACTCTTCATCATGTAGGGATGAAATGACTTGGGGTCGAAATGACCCAATTCCAAAATATTACCTCTCATATTGTCTTATCTTGTTTTTAACTTGAATATCATGTCACAAGATGATTATTTTGGAATTACCGTAGTTGACTGGGTAAGAACCCATTTTTGAGCAAGCACCCACCCCCCTGTTTAAGGAAAAAGTAATTTTCTGGGCTATTTTTAAACATTCTCTCAGTACAACTGAGCATGTCTTCAGAGAGGTCTGCCTCCTATTAACCAATGAGAATTAATGTATTTTGATCCTTAAACTGGATATATTTAGACTTTTATACCATAAAAATTATACCTGTAAATGTGTGTTTTTAAATTCATATTTTGTAATATAGTTTTGTTTGTTTCAATATATTGAGTATATTAAAATGGTTTTGTTTGTTTTCATATATTCAGAGTGTTGTGTTGACTTTATGTAAAATCAGTTTTTCGTGTAAGGCACATTTTGCTTGTGTAAGAGCCCACTGCTCGTGTAAGTGCCCAGCCCCTTCCTTTGATGAAAATTAAAACATTGTGGGGTTGGGCGCTTACCTGGTCAACTACGAGTACAGTATGTTTTATTCTTTGTGTTCAGTATAGTTGTTGAGTTTTGGACCCACTAGGTTTTTGGGATCAATTCAAATATAGACCTCTTGCACACGACACCAAAACCATAATTCTGCAGGACAATTTCAATGTCCTGATGTTTAACAAAGCAAATAGTCAATGGAAATTTGATTATTTATGAGCATTTGTTCTCCACCAAGGAAATAAGTGGTTTATACGACCCACCCCCTACCCATTTGGAGTGGTTCAGTATACTGTACTTGAATGATGCAGTTAGATCATTCCAGTGTTTGCCACATCAAGTTTCATCATAAATTGTGAAACATTTACTGATTTACATTCGTAAATTGTTTGTAGAATGTTATCTTTCATATATCTAATTTAACTACAAGTATAATTAAAGGAAGTTGTTATTTGTCCAGTCACGGATATAACTATACTGGCTATTAGTCTAGCATTATGTTATTTTCTTTGACTAAACCTAACCCACCTCCACCTTTCCCACTTCCACCTTTCCCACCTCCACCTTTCCCACCTCCACCTTTCCTACCTCCACCTTTCCCACCTCCACCTTTCCTACCTCCACCTTTCCCACCTCCACCTTTCCCACCTCCACCTTTCCCACCTCCACCTTTCCCACCTCCACCTTTCCCACCTCCACCTTTCCCACCTCCACCTTTCCCAAAACGATAATCCTAACCTGAAAAGAAAATCCACAAATTTTTTTTTTGTCAAATGTTAGTTTGCAGTGCAAAGAAAATTATGGGAGCACAACTTGCTCGCACATTTTGCAAACTTTCCAATCTGGAACCAGCACACTGTTGAATTGTACAGTAGGCTACCTGTAGGCCAGGCCTCGAAATAAGTGCCGGTCACCGGTCATTGACCGGTAAATTTTTTAGAGATGAGCCGATTAATCGGAAACTAATCGGCAAAGCCGATTAATCTGCAAATTTAAAATAATCGGTAATCACCGATTATTTTGAATAATCGGCAAAATAATCGGTGCATGTCCCAAATAAAGCTTTTCATGAACGACGCAAATACACACACCATAAGTCCGTAACTGCATAAGCCCAAACACAATAGTCCTTATTTCACAATGATTACAGAGCGCTTCACATAACTCTTGACGGAAGAGTTCCGCAGTCAATCGTTTCCCACAAAGTTTACGAACTCCGCAAATTCGTTACGTATATATAGCAGCCGATCAAATGGCGAGCATCAAAACAAAGTTGCAATGTTTGTCGCCAACTTCGGAAACAATGAACCGGAACTTCGGAACTCTAGTACTATTCTGTCAAAAGATTTGTGAAACGCTTTTAAAAGTTTAAATTTTAAAACCAACACGAGAAAATGGCAAAAGATCTTCACCGGTTGAGGTACGGTAGTCACGACCGAGAACATCTCAACCCAGGAAAAGAGCTGCGGCACTGAACCTCATCAAGACCTATGGTCTTGCTTCGACGAGATTGTTGGGTCAAGCGACAGCACTTCCAATGCCAGCCACAAAGTTGAAGAAGAGATCGATGCCTTTCTCGCCCTTCCGCTACAGCCATTGCAAGCATGCCCTTATGTTTGGTGGCAAGCAAAGAAACTTGTTTATCCCAACTTGTTTAAAGTTGTGCTGAAGTATCTGAGCCTCCCAATTCAAGTGTTTATTCAGAGCGTGTGTTTAGCGAGGCAGGGGACATTTCCACGGACAAACGAAAACAGGCTAGCACCACATAAAGCGGATAATATATTGTTTTTACATCACAATTTGCCAAATATTAATAGCGTAGCGCATACCAATTTATAAAACTGAAAGTCGGACAAACAAAACGAAATTGATTCTCAAAACACGCAAAACTAATCATCACGAAACATTTCTGTTATATTTCACAAATCTTGTTGCAATTTAGCAATCCCTACAACATTGCGAAACTGCGCAGGGACTGGTAACCAACAACGTAGCACTAATCGGCATATGCCGATTAATCTGCCGATTATTTGTATTAATCGGCCACCAAATAATCGGCTTCAGTAATCGGCAATTTTCGTAATCGGCTCATCTCTAAAAATTTTCAGTTTGACCGGCAAATATCGTCGCTTACCGGACATCTATGACCGGGAAATTGTTTTAATGCAAAATGCGTACAAGAGCGGGTAATTGTTTCTCAACAATTGCTTGTGTTTCATTTTGGGAAAAGCGGAAGTCTCACTTCTCAAAACACTGCAGGCATTGCGCCCACAGCCTACTGTTTTAATGCTTGCAACTCAAATTACACTCGTGGGCGATACCTCGTGGTACAGAGGCTGAACAGCAGTCTTCTGACGCTATGGCAAACAATTGTTCTGTTTGTCAGCGTCCAAATACCAAATATTCGTGCGTAAATTGTGCGGTTACCATTTGTAATGTGTGTTCCGTGCCTGCTAATGAATACGATATTGGCTATAGCGAAGAAAATTATCGGGTTGGGAAATGCCAAATCTGTCCAACGAGAAATGCGAGTCAATATTCATCTGCGAAGTGTCAACCGCCGCCACCGACGAAAATGAAAACCAGAAACAAAACACAAGTGCAACTGAGTTCCTTTTTCCTAAAACCACCGCTAAGACATAGTAACATTGCTGTTTTTCATCTTTTTCCCGCCAAAGAAGTAAGCATTTTCTTGAGAATGAACCTGCACAAGTACACTTAAAATAGGCGCAAATGAAAAAAACAACAACAAAAGATGACCGGTAAAAAATCTTCTGTGACCGGCAAATGTAATTTTTTACCGGCCATGATGACCGGTATACTTTCAAGAATTATTTCGAGGCCTGCTGTAGGCCACCAACCCACTGGACTATGTTACAGTCAAAATGGAAATACCTTCCCACTCCTCCTTCTGTAGTTCGTTGCATATTACTGTATTTCTGTAGAAATCCTAATCCAAGATGCAATCCAACAGGTAAACCACTTGTAAACAACTAACAGCAGTATGAATGCGTCTTATTGAAATGACAAAACTTTGAGTCCGCCTAGCTCTTATTAAATGGCATCTAATTTAGTGTCTACGTTTAGTTACGATCTCTTGTCTGTCCTTCGTTTGGTTTTGTAAGAAGCGCCGATCGACGAATACTTGTCTCGAAATACAGCTCCGCGGCCCTCTGAGTGTAATAAAATATTATCAAAAATATGACAATAACTACTTACTAAATCGCTCTCACGAAAAACATAAATTGAGTAATTTACTGCAAGGATTGCTCAGATATCGAGGGGTTGCTTCACTTGTTGAATTTCGTGGCCCGAAAAATGGGCACGAGCAAGGTTGTGAGCGCGCAATGCATTAGCGGAACACTCATCCTTTAAAAATTACGTGATTGACTTTTGGAGAGTTGGAGAGTGCCACCTGTGCTGTTCTTAGGCTACTAGATCTTACTGGTGTGCAATGAAAAATGTTGCCAGTTAAAGAAAGTTCTGTGCTGTTCTGTACAGTTCTGTAGTGTTTGCAAATAATGATACATGTATCGTAGCAGTAATTACTTTTCTAGTAAACATCTTCTTTTGTGTGTTTTAGGCTCGAAATGCTGAAAAAGCGATGTAAGTACACAATATGTGCGTGTAGTCATGCAATTACAAATCTAATGTATTGCAGAGCAGCTCACGGATATAGTGCGTAACCCTTTAACTCCTACCTCTCGACATTCCCTTGACGAGTAAAATCGTCTGGCGTTATACAGAGTAAAAAATAAAAAGTGCCAAATGGCACTGATGGGAATGAAAGGGTTAAGCTGAAGTGGTTGATTGGTAAATCGTAAAAAACCGGGTACTATTTTAAAGATTGAGTTATTCCCGAAAAAAACTCCCGAAAAAAACAACAATCCGATTCAATCGAAATAAAGGATACAAAAATTTCAAATGTCAGGAAACCGAAGTGCTGTAAAAAAAACACAGCTTATCTTAGTTTCTAAATTAATCTTCTCAACCCTGAATTCTTCTTTTGTATTTTACTTTGGCTAGTGCCCAGACGGTCATTGAGAGGCTGCTATATACAATGTTTTGGAGTTGAAAATGTTAACCCCCCATCTCAATTAAGTTAATTTTTTTAAATCTTTTTTTAATCAAAATTGCTTGAAACTGCACGTGTATGCAGATACAAACTGCCAAACTGAGCAACATCGTTCAAGTTTTATGGTCATCCCTTTGGTAATAGATTAGTTTTCAGATGTCTTAATTTCCGAAACAAAATGATCTGTTTTCTCTTTAGTGCCGAACATTTTCGGCTTGGTGCTGGTTGAGCAGATTTCCATTGACTTGAAGTGCCTATGAAACGAAAATTAAGTTTGTCTTATTTGAAAGAACACTTAAAATGGTAGAGTAACATATTTTGCAGTTTTTCGTTTCCTTGCTCAGGGTTCCAAAAGAGCATTTTTTTGTGCCTGGGGTTCAGCGATTGAAAAATTGATAGCCTAATTTCAGTTTCACAAGTGGGTGTGGCCGTGGGTGTGGCAGTGGTTCAAATGCTAAAACTATTAACCAATAACCGGATTGAAACAAGTATTGCCGCGCGCCGAATTTTGATCGTTGTTTGCATCGTCTCAAGGTTATAAATCCATGTCCTATATGCACGAATTTATTGGTTAGGATTAGGGTGTGTGTTGGGGTCAGGCTTTCATGAAGTACCTGGGTTATTTAGGACATGGAATTATTACCCGTCTCAACTCCTACTTGACACGGCCCAAAGTATGAGTTCACACGAGGTCAAGTACAAGTTCAGTTTAGTCAAGGTTATTTTTAGTGCTCGAATCAAGTTTTTGACAGTTGTAAATTAATGTTTATTTTTGTATCAACCAATCACATTTCACTTATCCCAACGAACTGAAATTGAACACTAATAACATTTAACGCCTGATCCCAGACAGCATGCAAGTTTTGAGATAATAATTATGAAACTTAGCAAACGCAGAAGGAGATATTACTGGTGAAAAAGCTTTGTCCATTGATTTTACAGTAAAAGAGCTATTGTCGACAAGCATTTTAAATAACCTTGACTAAACTGAACTTGTACTTGATCCCGTGTGAACTCGTACTTTGGGCCGTGTCAAGTAGGAGTTGAGACAATGCAAACAACGATCAAAATTCGGCGCGCGGCGCGGTCACCTGAAAACAGCAGTATATAGTTTCTAGAGTATATAATTTTAGTAACATACTTCATTGTATTTATACTGTATTTACGTAATTACTAAATGACATCATACTTATCGGTAGAGCTGACTAGTGACTACCGAGTCATTTAAGACAAGAGGTGAATTAAGATGTACTTCATCCACGCAAATACTTGTCTACTGCATCTGAAATGTACCAAAGTATAATAATATTTCGCAGATTACTCAATATAAACATGTAAATCCATTCCTTATTCAATAACCTCAAAATAAAGAACATCTTACATCAGCGGACCAAGGACGGGTAAACAATGATATTTATTCAATGCAAAGCGCGGAGAGTCAGAGCGAGACGTAAAGGCCTGAGAACGGCCTAGTTTTCTAGGCGGAGAAGGAGTAGGGAGTCTGAGAACGTCCTAGTTTTTTTGGCGTAGAGCCTGAGAACGTCCTAGAATTGACAAAAACTAGGACGTTTCCAGTCTTCTGCACCCAAAACTAGGACGTCCCCAGACTCCAAGCTTAGCAGCCGAAAGGCAATGACGTCTTTAACGCGGATGTGTTGACATATAAAGATGAGTCAAGGTGTTGGGTTGCATGGTGTTGGGATTAATAAATTAAACAAACAGCAGGATATTATAGAACAAAAAGCTATTAAAATCTGCTAACTATGGACATTATAATTTATATTTGATATGTTTTACACTGTATTGCTTTAAAACTAGACAACCTAATTTATACTTTCTGCTTGCCTAGTTTTTAATTTTTTTGCCTAAATTTGAGAAACCTTGTACTTGGGGTTCCCAGGCACAACTGAGCTCATTTGGAACCCTGCCGACAGGTCGCATTGTGTCAGTTTAAGTCCGTTTCAAACGTCGCCCTTCTCGTGCGCCGAACCTAATACAAACATGAAGTGCGGCAGAACAGCGACGTTTGATCAATTAAGAGCGGCAGATTGTATTTGAAGCGTTTAGGCCTGTCGCATCATGCGACGTTGGAGTGACTCTTATTCAAACGTCGAACTTCTCATGTGCCGAACCTAATTCATGAATTATTTTAATTTATTATCGTATCTCTGCCACTTAATAGTTTGAGGAATTAGGTTCGACGAATTAAGGTGGCTCCATACAGTTTCAAGAAAAATGGAAAATACAAGTTTGAGAGTCCAAAACACGTGCATAAACAATTCGGGAAAACAATGAAACTAAATGTTATGCATAGTTAAACATTCTGACAATCAAAAAATGTTACCAAATAAATAGCAACAGTTGTTGCTATGGCAACAATGACGTTTCAAAATGGCTGCCAATTACCTTTCAAACTAATTTAATTCTAAAAAAAAACTTTGGTGACCCCCTATTTTTTTTTCAATAAAACTTTTCTTGAAGTATGAGTAACAATAGGCCGATTTAAAAAAAATTCTGTAGAACCAAATTTTTTAAAAATTAACAAACATGATTTTTTCGGAAAAAAAATTATTCCTTCTACAGAATTTTTTTTAAATCGGCCTGTTGATTACTGATACTTCAAGAAAAGATTTAATGAAAAAAAAATTGGGGGTCACCAAAGTTTTTTTAGAATTAAATTAGTTTGAAAGGTAATTGGCAGCCATTTTGAAACGTCATTGTTGCTATAGCAACAACTATTGCTATTTATTTGGTAACAGTTTTTGATTGTCAGAATGTTTAACTATGCATAACATTTAGCTTTATTGTTTTTCCGAATTGTTTATGCACGTTTTTTGGACTCTCAAACTTGTATTTTCCATTTTTCTAGAAACTGTATGCATCCACCTTAAGTTCGACGTTTGGAAGGAGGAAAACCGGAGAACCTGGGGAAAAACCCTCGAAGCACAGGAGAGATCAACTACAACTCTACTCACACGAATTCCAAGCTCGACAACGGGGTTATTCCCAAGCGGTCACTCATCCAAGTACTAACCCCGTCTAACCGGGCTTAACTTTTTGGTGATAGGTAGAGCGCTAACAGCACACGCCACCCGTGCTCTCAGGTTGGCAGTTTAGTTTTTCGTCCGTAACAACTCCTAGACATCTGTAACAGACGTTCGGTGGACGTTCGTCAAGCTCAATTACTCGGAAAATATTTCTGAGACCCCAGACAGGGTTCGAACCTGCAACTTTCTAATGACCGGTTAGACGCTCTAACCATTAGGCCACTAATGCTCAGATGGAGGGTTAAGGTTGCAAATTCATAGTCATAAGTGGTAGCGTTTGCATATGAGATGTTGTTGTTAAAGTGACATGATAAGTTGTACGTATACATGTAGTGCATGTGGTACGTTTGCGAGCTTGGTGTAATATGTAACAGACTTTCGGTGGACGTCTTTTCTGACTACTTGAGCTTGACGAACGTCCACCGAACGTCTGTTACATATTTCACCAAGCTCGCGAACGTACGACATGCACTACATGTATACGTACAACTTATCATGTCACTCCTAGACATCTTGTTGAGGTAACCTGTTTCACCTCGGTGTCATTAATTGTTAGTTGTTGTATTGGTCCTATAAAACGCTTATTGGAGATAATCATTGCCTCGCACTTGGCCGGGTGAATCGTCATGTCGTTCGTGTTGCACCATTTGGCACAGAGATCTTCGCAACTTCGCACTTCGTTGAGAGACGCAATTGTCTAACCTGTGGTGATGGAAATGCATTACAATGTAGTGTCGTCAGCATACAGCTCAATCGTTGTGTCTTCTTTATCAGAATAAATATCTGGAAGATCGTTGGTATATACAGACTGCCACAACCAAAGGAATTTGAAAAAATATCAAGGACTTGAAAGACCTTCAATTTACGAAGAAGTGCTTGAAAGTCCTCGAATCCTTGCAAGCTGCTGAGAAAGTCTTTTTTTAAATCTTTAAAAATGACAGGTATACTTGGCCTTATTTGGTTTAACTTTTATACTTCTTTACTGTTTTTACTGTTTTAGATCATCGGCGAAGTTTCAAAGAAAGTTGCTCAAATTCAAAATGGTAATTTTTTCACTCTAACTCAATCTGGTTTCCAGAATTCTCCTCCGGCGGCTGTTGGGCTACTTTCTTGTTCTTACCACGTTGCCGTTTACCTTACTTTTGAGCTTGTTCGCTTCGCTTCATGTTTAAACTTGTTAGGCATTTATTCACCTCGCTTAAAGATAAACAGGTTTCAAAAAAGCTTAAAAAAATTATTAATAATTCATGAGGAAAACTCAAAGAAAATCTATGTTTAATGAGTGTCTTCTATTTTCCCGCCTAACCGTCTTGGTCCTGTAAAAAGCTTATTGCCCTCTCAATTCGCTTTGTTGACCGGACTTCTCGACGACCAATCAGCGTGGGGTATTTCCTGAAGACAATTTCATTCGTTTAATACTCTCTTTATTTACAGCTGGTCTTGGAGAGTTTCGTATTCGAGATTTAAATGACGAAATTAACAAGCTTTTACGTGAGAAACGCCATTGGGAAGATAGAATATTAGAGCTTGGTGGCCCGGACTATAAGGTAACGTAACAACTACACACATTGGGACCATTATTAAGTATATAATGTTTAAATATGAAAATATCTGACACTGCTAATCCTGACCATAATTTTTTTTTATCATATTTATGTGGGTTTTCGCTGTTTAATTTGATAACTACTTACCGGAAGTGGCATCGAAAAAGTAACAAGACGCCTGGTTAGGCGTTCACTCGGGCTACTGCAAACTCGCAGCTGCAATCACATCACATGCTGTGCTAAAATCTATAAAACTCTAAACGTCATTCGTCACGGAAAATAGTCAAAACACAATCTAATTCTCCGATAGAAAACACAATTCGCAATACACAAAACACGATTGCCTGTATTTAACGTATGTCCACATAGCGTTCATACGTCGAGCCCCTTCTGGTGTTAAATGTCAACACAGCATGAGTGCATGATCATATTTACTCAGGCTAAAGTTCATTTATAAAGTTCACTTAATCAACGGCGTGTGCGATGGTATAAACTATAAAGCGTATATATAAGTTCAAGATACCTGCCAGCGACATTACTGAACAATAGCTATGCCTGTGAACACACTGAACACGTCCAAGAAAGAGCACTCGACTTCAAACAGGAAAGCGAAGAAAGAAAGCATGAAGATTAGCAATTTAACATTTGGCACGCATCATCAGCCGCGCAAGGCCTGATGGGATGACGTAATGATTGCCATTTCGAAACATAGACAAAAAATAACGGAGCCGAAACGTAGACTGGGTTTACCACAGTAGCCCGAGTAATGAGCTTTTGAAAAGAAAGAGTTTTTACATCTAGGCTGCCTATGGTTCCATTGCTCATAAATTCGCAATTTAGATATCTTCTTTTTGGATAATAACGCGCGCAATATTTTTGGCTAACTTTCACGAAATGCGTGTCGTGTCGTTTGTTCCTTTTTTTCAATGTTAACTTTTTTCCCACAACAGGTCGAAGCTATGCTTGTGCAAAGAAAGAAAAGAGTAAGTTTTTCAAATCTTTCAGGTCTTTTACGGATTCTTAGAACTAATAGAAGTGTATTTTTGTGTAAACAAGACGCCTGCTTAGGCGTTCACTCGGGCTACTGATTTCTGCAACTGGCGTAGCGCCGTAGCCTTCGCACATCTAGAAAACCTGCGTGCGCATATTAATGCCCCGTTTACACGATACCGGACGAATCCGAGACCGGTACCTGTCTCGAATTCGTCTTATTTCGCCGTGTAAACAGGCGGAACCATACTAATTTGAGACCGGTCTCGAATTCGTCTTATTTCGCTGTGTAAACAGGCGGAACCGTACTAATATCAGACCAGTCTCGAATTCGTCTTATTTCGCCGTGTAAACAGGCGGAACCGTACTAATATCAGACCGGTCTCGAATTCGTCTTATTTCGCCGTGTAAACAGGCGGAACCGTACTAATTTGAGACCGGTCTCGAATTCGTCTTATTTCGCCGTGTAAACAGGTTTGAGACCGGTTCCGAATTAGTCCGGTATCGTGTAAACGGGGTCTAAGTGTTTGTTAAAAGGTACAAATCTCTCAGAAGCAATCATTAATCAATTTTGTAGAACCATAATCTGATTGTTGATTTTCGAGTATTAAATTCACGACGGTACATCTAGCACTCGACACAAATCGAACGAGGTCTTCTCTATATACGGTCTTATATGAAGTACTTGGTTGCATGAAGCGATTTCTGGTGTAAACAACAAGCCCGTTTAGCCGAATAATTAAACGGTCTTAATACTTTCAATGGATTGTTTTCACTCACGTGATTGTTGGTCCCATTGGGGTGGTGAAATAATACGAAATGTTTGAATATTAAAGAATAGAGCTAAATTCCCATAAGACAAAGGTGGTACACCAATATAGCCGCCATTTCATTGTTTTGGTAAACTAGTAATGGCCGCCGTGACGTCAGATGAAAACGATCTATAGGACGATGGCAGGCAGCAGGCTGAGTAACTCTTCACGGGCGGAGACGCAGTCTGAGTCAGCGATAGATCAGCGGTTTCACACACAATATAACTCCAGAAGGAGAGTATACTTTGATTATAGTATCACCAAAACCCGGGTAAGAATTGTGTAAATCCGCTATTAGGTCTTGTTAGAGTATGAGTTTAGTGATAAACATGGTTACTGATTAAGGTTACGATGTTTTGTGGGTTAGGTAATTATTGAATCGTCAGCATTCAAAAATAGTGTGACATTCCGTTTCGTAAAATAGAGAAGCCATACAGATCGTCTAGGTGTGTATGTATTTATTTTGATCAACTCTTTTATGTGAATCTGCTGATCTGTCGCTGATTCATCCTCCCTCTCCGCTCGTAGAAGAATTACTACCGATGGGAGGCATTTCTTTTCCGCGCCAAAACGGAATGGCGCGGGCCCGCAAGATGCGAAGTTTGAATGGTTTGATAGATCAAGTCGTGAATCTATGTTGATGGTTATTTTCTTTATTATAGGAACTGCTTGAGAAATATGCCAGCGAGACGTTGATGCAGCAAAGTCAAGATGCCAAGGCTCTGCTTGGACTATAGCTAAGGTACTTCTTAAACCGGCGACAACAACGCTATCTTTGTGGCAATTTGCCCTTTCGTTGAAGGGTCGTTACCACCTTTTACCCTATAGATAGCCTGATTTATTAGACGGTATAGACCTTATTCCAAAATGGCCGCCGAATTAAAATTCTTTTATATACATATAAATTAGCCCTTATGAACTCGTTTTCATGTGGGAAATTCAAAATAATTTTTACTTTAAAACGAGGTCATGAGGGCTAATTTATATGGACATAAAAGAATTCTAATTCGGCGGCCATTTTGGAATAAGGTCTATATTGTCGTTGCTTTTTTCTTCCCTACCCCGACTGATGAACTTCGCAGGATACCTTGTTCTGTCAGGTGTACAGTCTCAGACTAAAGGCTTTAATTTTTAAGAACTGAGGTATGCTCGTAACTGGTAAGGCACAGAAAGTCAATTGCCTCCGTGCCTACAAACATTGAATGTTAGCCAAAGCTTTTATTTGCCTATGAAAAAAGCAGATTTGTTTTATATGAAAGAACTCTTATAAAATAATGAAGAATATTAATTTACAGCTCTTTCATATTTCACGTTTTTGAGATATTGAAGTTTGTTATTAATGACTTATTGAAAAATGTTATATATCTTTGCAATTATCAAACGATACTTGTACTCTTGCAAGACCAAGCATACAAAGTTTCAAATGATTTCGTTCGATAATTCCAAGGATATATTTTTTTTCATGCACATGTGACGTCAATGGGTTAAATTTCTTTATAACGGGGCGATTACATGGAGCGGGCTGGCCCGGTTAACCGGGATGAAAATATCCATGTAATCGTTTTCATCCCGGCATGCCGGGCTGGAAAAACTGTTGAACTCGCTTCGATACGCGTTTGTTTACTTGACTGTGTGAATAAATAGTGCTGAAAGGAACTGAAATAGAACATCAAAACGTTGTTCGTGTGTTTCGTGATCATAGCGAAGACTTAATAAATTAATTAGTCTTCGTGAAGACGCTTTCGTGGGTTAGCTAAGACTCTAACGATCTTTTTATTAACGATGGGCTTAGAAAATAGATAATAGATTAATTAGTGGAAAACTGAAGTAAAACGAGCGTAACTTTGCCGTTATTTATTTGATAATTGCGAATTTCGGCCTGAAATCATCCACGGCAATTCAAAACTCATCCAGGCTTACCCGGTCCATGTAATCACCCCCTTAGGGGGTGTTTACATGTGGTCGGCCTCAACTCGGAGCATTTCGGTTTTTGTTTACATGAGGCCGGCCTTGAAACTATATAGGCTTGGTTTCGCTGTTACTCCAAGATTTGTGTCAATTGCCTTACAACTCGTGACCGCCGGAGAATCATTATTTTATGTGGATTTGACACTAATCTCACTTAAAACAACGTATTGAGTTTGGGAGGTGAAAGTGCTTCTGTCGCGGTCTAGCATGCGACCTGTGATCGGGCCGGCGTGAACTGAATCTCATGTCGGACTCATGAAAACGATCTATGGTAAAAACGCTACAACCCCGACCTGAAATCAGTCCGGCCTGAGTTCGGGCCGGCCTCATGTAAACACCCCCTTAGATTACTCGTTTAAGAAGCAGCGGCTACGCCGCTCAATCGCTAGTAAAGAACAGCAAAACTCAACTTTTTTTAAGCATTAATCGCGTTTAAATAAAACGCTGCAATACGAGAAGCGCCGCCATAATAAAACAACCAAAACATTAGCCGAAGAAAAGATACACAAACAAACACAAATCAAGCGTCGTAGTTGTGCTCGCTGTGGCTCAAACACTGCACTTTTTTATCGTGTTTCATCAGGGAACTCCAAACACTTGAAAACAAATCGTGTTTGATTTATTACATCAACAATCACCCAGAAAGAACTTTGCATGTGCCAAATTTAAAGCAATTACTTTAATTGCATGGGGAAAAAGATGAATACAGTGCAATCCCTCGAATATTATAAAGATAGATTATTTTCCCAATTTAGTTTGCTGAATAACTTTGATGTCTAAATTAAACTCGATTAGGTACAATAGTGCAGAACCTTTTGTGGATTGTATTAGGTACATGTGAAATTTGGCATCTAAACTAGGCCTTGTATATAGTGATGATTAGGCTTCACTAACAATTGGTACTGTACATGACGACAAGAAACTTCCATGGTGTGGTTGAGTAAATGTATAATACTTTGTCTGAAAACCATGATGTTTCATGTGTAACCCATGGCAACTACTCGTTCAACGAGAAAGCTAGAAATTTGATCTTAATATATAACAATACCATTTATGATGTTCAATTTAATGTAAACAAAAATATTACATTTTTATAGATCTATAGTTATTTTTTTATGGCATACCCACATATTATTTTGACAGTCAGAAGCATTGAATCCTAAAAACTCATTAGTACGGTATATCACACTTATATGTCATAACTTTACCTACTTTAAATCAGTAGACTATATATAGAACTTGGTAATCCAGTATAAAGGCTATAATTTAGTTATAGTTGAGAAAATGCATTTAAAGTGATTTCTGAACAATTACTATTGAATTTGAACTTATATTGATACACGTGTATGGCGCCAAGCATGGCGGCCATGTATTCTTTGCTCTCGTACTTTATACTTTTTATTCTATTATTTAATCCTATTTGTTGGACAAGATTGTCGTCAAATGTTGAATTCAACCTATTCAGTAACTATTCCAATGAACATCTACAACCGAACTTGTTTTTTCACGGCCATTTGGAGTTATACAATATTCAGTCAATTCGAAGTGTGAAAATTCATCTGGCGACTAGTGGATATTTATCATCGAAGTTTGCAATCTCAAAGTGGACCAAACATGGCCAAATTATATTACTGATACCTGGACATGATCCTCCAACAGACATCACAATATATATGGATATTTCCTCTAATCCTGGCCCGTTTGAAGAAAATTCGACCTCGACCAAGGCTGAGACGCCAACTTGTTATATGCAAATATGTGATGCTCAAAGATCGATCACTTATTCACGCTGTGAATTATTTGATCTTCGACGCCGTTCTACTTTGGAAAACATTGATGTTGGCTTGTTCTCACTTTTGAAAAACGTTGGTTTATTTCGCTACAGAGGCAAACGTAGCGGCAAACGGAAAATTCCTACTAGGATCTCGTCAAGGATGAATGAGTTTCCTTCCTCTCGTTTGGGAAATCGCTTTGTAAACACAGCAAATTTAATTACTATTCCTCGTTTGCCTCTCGCAATCCCTGCTGTTTCCACCAAAATAATTGATGTCTGCCTTCTAAATGCAAGATCAGTAAATAATAAATCTTACATTATAAAAGATTTTGTAGTTGATAACAAAATTGATGTGTTAGCTCTTACTGAAACATGGTTACAGATAAACTCTATAGATCAGAGAATAACTAATGATCTTTGTCCCACGGGATATCTACTACAACATGTTTCACGTGATTCAAGAGGTGGCGGAGTTGCTGTTTTATATAGGAAATGCTTCAAGATAAAATGTTTGCATGGTAAAGTCTACAAATCTTTTGAATCTATTGATCTCCTGATGAACTATTCGTCATCTACCGTGAGAATACTGATTATATATAGACCGCCTCCATCACGGAAAAATGGATTCACTGTAAAATTGTTCCTTGAGGAATTTGGTCATTGTCTCGAGCGTCTTGTTACAACCTCAGGACCCTTGGTCATTTTTGGAGATTTTAATTTCCACGTAGACTCCCATAGTAATCCAACTACAACTCGATTCCTTGCTTTACTAGAGACGTTTGGTTTAAAACAGCATGTCCAATTACCAACCCATAGAAATGGACATATTTTAGATCTCATCATAACTAGAGAAGACGATGACTTTGTCACAAATTTTTCAGTGTCAGATCCTGTAATATCAGACCATCTTGCTGTACACTGTGGCTTTTCTTTTGAAAAACCGCCTCTTCCAAAGAAAGAAATTAATTATCGAAATATAAAACGGATTGACAATAATCTTTGGCATACTGATCTTATGAACTCGGCCTTAATGTTGAATTCCGAGAATATATATGACGTCACTCAACTAGTAAATCAATATGAACAAACGTTTTCATCTCTGTTAGAAAAGCATGCGCCCATAAAGAAAAAGATAGTGACTGTTCGACCAGCTGCACCATGGTACACGGATGAAATCAGAAAGGAGAAAGCTAACAGACGACGACTAGAACGTCGATGGCGCTCTAATAAGCTGACTGTAAACAGGGAAATATATATTAACCAATGTAACGTCGTAAATAAGTTAATACTTGAATCAAAGATGAAATTCTACTCAACCACTATTGAAGAAAACAGCTCTAATCAAAGTGTCTTGTTTAATACTATTGATAAAATGTTGAATCGTAAAACTACCATGAAACTACCATCCTCTGATAATGCTATTCATCTGGCAAATGAATTTGCTGATTTTTTTATCAACAAAATAAGGACTATAAAAAATGACTTCCCCTCGGCTCCTGATATAGACCAATCCACTGACTGCACAGTTAATCTAGAGCTACATGAGTTTGCTGCTACAACCACTAACGAGATAGGAACTCTGTTAAAGACAACCAACATTAAATCGTGCGTTTTAGATCCGATACCTGCCAGCATGTTCAAATGCCATTCAGAACTCCTATTACCTGTTATTACAAGAATTGTAAATTTATCATTGTCTACTAGTGTGGTTCCTGAAAGATTCAAAGAAGCTGCCTTGTTTCCCAAGCTTAAGAGTGCTTCATTGGACCATGAATTGTTTCCTAATTTCAGGCCTATTTCTAACTTACGATTTGTATCTAAAATCACTGAAAAAGTTGTTGCTTCACGACTAGAATGCCACGTAGATAATTGCAACCTCAATGAATTTTTTCAGTCAGCTTATAAGAAAGGACACAGTACTGAAACTGCCCTTATAAAAGTTAATAATGATATTCTTCGTGCCATTGACAATCGTGGCTGTGTCGCACTTTTATTGATGGACCTTTCAGCAGCTTTTGACACAGTTGACCATCGCATATTACTTGAAAGATTAAGTCGTCGTTTTGGTATAAAAGGGAATGCGTACACATGGATACAGTCCTATCTCACAGACAGAAGTCAGTTTGTATGTATTGATAATGAACGATCAACTAGTCATAAATTAAACTGTGGGGTGCCTCAAGGTTCAGTCCTTGGACCCCTTTTGTATTTGCTGTATATATCTCCCCTTGGCGACGTAATTAAGAAACATAATTTATCATATCACTTCTATGCTGACGATATTCAAATCTATATAATCTTCCAACCATCCAACGAGAATGAGCCAGATTATTCTATATCTATATTAGAAAGATGTATACTTGATATCAACGATTGGATGACAGCTAACATGTTGAAACTTAACAATGATAAGACGGAGCTCATTCTAATCAATGCTCACAACCGACCATCGCCTCCCCTGCACTCAATTAATGCTGTAAACGAGTGTATTGAAACGTCACAATCAATTAAAAATCTTGGTATCTGGCTAGATGATAGACTATCGATGAAAAAGCAAATAAATATGATATGCAAATCGGCATTCTACCATCTAAAGAATATAGCAAGTATAAGGCGATTTCTATCACTACATCATTGTGAAATACTGATTCATGCATTTGTCACGAATAAATTGGACCACTGCAACTCTCTGTTAACTGGTCTGCCTAAATATCTTATTGAAAAACTACAATATGTACAAAATTCTGCCGCACGTCTATTGACATACACACGAAAATATGATCACATCACTCCAGTGCTGAAAGAACTTCATTGGTTACCTGTTGCTGAAAGGATTGACTTTAAAATTTTACTGTTAACTTTCAAGGCTATTAATAATATAGCTCCGAAGTACTTACAGGAACTTTTAATTCCATATGAAACAACTAGACCATTACGTTCTTCAAATAAACAACTCCTAGTCGTACCTAAATATAATATGAAATCATATGGTCTGCGAGCTTTTTCAGTTATTGCACCAACGCTTTGGAACAACCTCACAGAAGACATTAGATGTATTACATCATTAGGCATTTTTAAGACAACAGTTAAGACATTTCTCTTTAATCGAGCTTTTGTTGATCCTTAGTTAATAATCTTTAACTTTACTTATTGTAATAGATTCTAATATTTATATAATTTACTTAGGTCTTCTATTTATGTAAAGCGCTATTGGATACCTCTTAGAAATAGCGCTATATAAATGTATATTATTATTATTATTATTATTATTATCAACTATTGCTCAATTTCACTCTATTATTTCATCTTGGTACCCACTCTAGACTACCTGTACATAATTTCATTTTATCACATAGGCCCTAAATTAATAAGTCAGTTAAATGCCATACACGGCTTACTGTTAGTTGAAAAAATACATTGATATAATAATATGTGTAGTGTGTTCAATGATTTGAGCGCATGTTACCCAACCTGGAAATAATTTCCTAATAATCTATAAGCCGAAAACAAAGAAAATCAGCACGGAGACTGTAATTTGGATATCAATTAATGTTTTGATGAAACGTATGTGCACTCTTCCAAGTCTCTGGTGCATGACTTGCTGTGTTAATTTTCCATTTGTGCATGTATTCCTTTATATACAGTACAGAGTACGCGTAATAGTAATTCAAGTTAATTCGATGTCTGAAGTCTTGGTCTTTTTATGGTCACGCGACTTTCGGGCCGCGACAGTGCACAACGATATTAAGAGTTCTCCAAATTCTGCAACTGAGATAACTGAAATACCAATCCATAACCCAAGTTGACCACCAATATCACCAAGAAGATTGTCTAACTGCAAATATATAACAAAATGTCCCATTAACTCAACACTGCATGTGTGTTGCATGAGGGCTTTCCCAAAAGTGAACAAAATCGTCAGGCATTAGTCAGAATAAAATACCAAAGAAGTCTTTTCTGAGTACTTGAGCTTGACGAACATGTACCAAACGCCCTACATTATACCAAGCTCGCAAACATACCATGCACTAAATGTATATACACGTACAACTTAACATAAGGCGGTGAACACTCGTCGGCCATATTTTCAGGTATGTAAGTCTGAAACTCGATTTTGTGGATGGTTTCTATTTTCAATTAAACTACATAACAAAAAAACAATAGTGATTCTCCATAACTGTACCTCTTTTAGCGTTGATAAAAATTCTTAGGCGCTTATGTGTTTCTCTTTTTTTCTGATAATAAGTTTAGCTTATATAACAGTCCCCACCTTTTTATATAAGGGACTTTCGTTGAAAGGCATTTTAGTATACTTACGCCATATTGAGTTGATTGCACAATTTTCTGAAGATTTAATTCTTCGTAGAAAACTTTTACGCGAAGAAAGTTATTACTACAAAAAAAGATAGAAACAATGAGTTTAAGGTCTTCGTTAAGGTTTGCAGACTCATTTCGGTAAAGCACTCTCGATTCCTCCGAATTTATGCTACAAAATAAAATAGATATCGTTAGAAAGCTATTAATTTGTAGAATACGATGTTTGTATTTGATTTTGCGATAAACAAGCCAATAATATATAGTTGCGAATTTTTCAAGTAAAACCAGAGGGCTTCACTCGGGACGACGTAGACCCCGTTTACACGGTTCACGATTTCGGAACCGGTCTCGAATTACACGCGTAAAAATCTCGCAAGTTGTTACAGTATTGTTGCCTGAACAATGCTGTAACAACTTGTTGACATACGTGAACAACATTGATAAATGAACAACATTGCTCATCATTGTTTCAACAAGTTGTTACAGCTTGATGAAACAACAACCATTGTTCACGCATGTTGTAACAACCGAAGAACGTGTTGATACATCAACCATGTTCACCATTGTTGTAACATTGTTGTTCATCGTTGTTATTTCGTCATGCTGTTACAACATGTTGTATCATGTGCGAACAACGTTGTTGGCTATAAAAATGTGCTGTTGGAACAATTTGTTCATGACTGTTGATTTATCCGTGAACAAGTTGTTCGAACCATAAGTGAACAACTTGTTGACAACTTGTTCACGGCGAGCAGCACAACGTTGTTCACGCCTGTTGACAACCGTGAACAAGTTGTGCGTTTTTACGCGTGTAGTACGGTTCCGCCTGTTTACGCGACGAAATAGGACGAATTCGAGACCGGTCTCGAATTCGTCCGGTACCGTGTAAACGTCGCCTTAAGAACAAAGCGTTTTATTTTGTTTAAAATCTTTTCTGCAGTTTAATTCGGAGATAAACGGTGTCAGCGTTTTTTTTTATTTATTGCCTGGTTTCGTTTTTGACTTATTTTGTCCGAATGTTGGTCGAAAACAGCATTTTCAACTTTGGTCGTCAATAAAATCAGCAAAACTCGACATATCAAAAAACGCTGACACCGTTTTGAATTAAACTGCAAAAAAAAGCTTTTGAACAAAATAAGACGCTTTTTATACTTGAGTCGCTCCGAGTGAAGCTCTCTGGTTTTAATTTAAAAATTCACAACTATTATTGGTTTGTGTTTGTCGCAAAATCAAAGACACCATTTTATTCTACAAATTAATAGCTTTCTAACGATATCTATTTTATTTTTGTGGCATAAACTAATTCTTACGAATTGAGAGCGCTTTACCGAAATGTCCTTGCAAACCTTAACGAAGAGACGAAGACCTTAAGATAATGTATTGAATAGATTTTTGACAATTCATATTTGGCATTTCACGAGATTAAATTGTAATTTCTTGGAATTTGAATGGAGTGTTAAAACTGGTTATGTACTGAATGGTTTTGTTTTAAAATGTATGTATTCTAACACTCAAAATATTAATTTGCAAAAATTCATGATACAGTTGTGTTGGTTTGTCCATGCCCTAGTTTTTGTAAAGCTGCTGTTAAGAAATAATTTGATACAAAAGATAATATCCCATACGCGTGTTGGAAAATATGCATTCTAATAAAGCTACCTCGTAAGCTGCCGTAAAACTATTAAGATACAAATAAATAATAAATATATATATATATATATGTAATATTTATAAACCGCGCAGGAGGGCTTTATCGGATATAAAACACGAGGCGATAGGCGAGTGTTTTAGAGCCGATAAAGCCCGTACTGCAAGGTTTTTAAATGGCTTCTAAAAAGAATCACTTCATACGTTCATTGGCGTAGTAATTTTGAAAATTAAGCTTATCTCAGCCGTTAAAAACCAGCGAGAAACTTAGAGCGAGTCTATATCACATATATAGATCCGATACGCTCATGATTTTTCTTTGTGTTTTCCTCATGAATTATTAATGAATTTTAGAAATATATATATATATATATATATATATATATATATATATACAGTACATATATAAATGTACAAACAAGCATCCAGTCTACCCTTAGCTGTCGGCTCTTTTCTCGACATTATACATGTGTTAAAATGTTGCGTCTATATACAGTGATGGTCAACGGTGAAGAGAAATCTACAGTTGACAGAATTGTCATTGAGACAGTAACTATAGACCACTTTCATAATAGCCACCTCTTTAAATATTCTTTTATGTGCATCTAAATGAGCCTTTCTGACCTCGTTATGAAGCAAGGATTCTTTGGAATTGCAGACACACAAACGAGGCTAGAAAGGCTTATTAAGATGCACATAAAAGTATATTAAAGTCAGTCGCTACTATGAAAGTGGTCTATAGATGTCAAAACAACGAGGGTCTATTTTCATCAATTGAACAAAACGAACGAACGTTTCTCATCTTCTTTTCAACTCCCACAATTGAACAAAGTTTTGCAAATTCAAAATAAGTCTGTGCCTGTGGCAAATGTAACAACTGCAGTGTATACAGTAAGTGGTAATATTACTCCATGGGAAGCACGGGTGGCGTGTGCTGTTAGCGCGCTGCCTCTCGCCACTGCATTCCAAAGTTAAGCCCGGTTAGACGGGGTTAGTACTTGGATGGGTTCGTTGTCCGCTTGGGACTCACGTGAGTAGAGTTGTCCTGTACTTCGAGGGTTCTTCGGTTTTCCTCCCTCCATAAAATAAACACCTACATCTTAGCTGTGATTCGTGGTCAGACATGTGTTGTGTGGCGGCTGCCTGGAGCGCCTTTTATATGCTTTTGAGACGGCCACGTTGATCTGCGTCCTTTGCAATTCAGCCACTGGCTGCGAGTAGGGATGATTAGCCCCCAGTCCTTTATCAAAACAACAAGCAAAGAGGATACGGTATAACTTACGTGACGTCATCATCAGTTTTGTTTTCATCACCAAAATCGTTCTTTTTTACATCTTCCTGAAAGGGGACAAGAAAATATACAATGAAGAGAAAATTAAAAAAAAAAAACCCGACGCAAAACAGCCAAAAAAGTACTTACAGTCAACTCTCTCAAAGCGGACACCCTTTTAAGGCGGACGCCTCTCTAAGGCGGACAGCTAATCTTGGCCGCTCATACATACATTATTTGCTATAATAAAACTCTTTCTAAGGCGGACACCAAATTTGGTCCTGGGAATGTCTGACTTTGAGAGAGTTCATTGTATACTTTTTACTTGCAAAATAGAACGTCTTGATTCTCGAACTGGATGGGTCAATATTTTTTTCTAAAGCTATATATAGTTAACACCGCTGCCAAACGTTTTGCTCCTGCGTGACGTCCTCAAAAAAAGAGCGGGAAATACTGAAATATTTAGACTGGTCCGAGAGTCCCACACGAAAAGTTAAAATTACAAGCATAGCATGCACCAAAAAGTTAAGGTAGGTAATTTGTACATGGCTTCTTTGTCAATACTGTAACATATTCTGAAATGCCCCCTTCGTAATTTTCATGCCCCTTTTTTAAAACACAAATGAATAGTCGAGTCTTACATAGTCTTCACTGTCTGGTTGTTGTTACCACGGTTAGTTCCCAATCTCTTGCAATATTTACTCTAGCAAATTCACGCATGCGCAAACGTTTGACAGCGGTGTTTTTACAGTTACATGTAGGAGTGATAAAAGAAAATGGAACAATTTAATTGGTATTTATAAAAGTATAATGCATAAACGTTCATAGTGTATAAATTTGAGTGCTGCGTATAGGTAATTTTTTAATATAGAAAGCGAAAATATGGTTACTGTTGATTTCATATTACTTTACCTCCGTGTGTTGCGAAGTTCGTTGGAAAATTCTGAAGTTCGTTCAGAAATTGGAAACTACGTTGTCTATGTTGACAAATCATGCAATGAAATTGCGAGCTTTGGCTCAAAGCTCATTTTGATTGGATAATTCTCAACCTTGACAACGTAGTTCCCAATTTCCGAACGAACTTCGAAACTTCTCAACGAACTTCGCAACACACTGAGGTAGAGTAATATGAAATCAACAGTAAATGCTGAGATTTTTAGTAACGAAATACTGAAATTTCGAGTGGAGCCTTTTTAACTCAAATGAAGGGCTCCACTTAAAACGCTGACGTTTGGATTACCAAAAATCTTGACAGTTCACCACTTTTTTGCTGTAAAATATGTATTTAGCTCTATTGGACTTCGTATTTCTCTATATTTTAAAGATTATTGTGGAATATGTTAGATTGGGTATATAATTTGATTATAAACAGGATAACAATAAGTTGAAACATCACTTTTGCTGAGGTGAACTGTGGAACTGTGGTTCAGTGCTGTTCGGAATATCTGTAGAAAATATGTTTCAACTTGTCGTTATCTGTTTATAAAAATTATTATCCTAATTTTTTAGAACATTAAAGTGCTTATGAAACGAAAATTAAGTTTGTCGTATTTGAAAGTACTTTTAAAATGACAAAGGAACATCTTTTGTTGTTTGTTGTTTCCTTGCTTCGTTGTTGTAACATTTCAGTTTGTTTTATATGTGAAACTAACCAGTGACATCACAACGTGCATAATGACTTACTGGGAAAGGTTATATATCTTTGCTATTATTAAACGGAATCAGTTGAAAATGTATATTTTTGTTGTTGTAAGGGAAAAACACACACACAATTGTTTCTAAGTGATTCCGTTTGATAATAGCAAAGATATATAACCTTCCCCGGTAAGTCATTATGCATGTTGTGACGTCACTGGTTAGTTTCGCTTTTAAAACAAACTGTGATATCTTAAAAACAAAGCAAGGAAACAAAAAACTGCAACAGATGTTACTTTGTAATTTTAAAAGTACTTTCAAATAAGACAGACTTAATTTTCGTTTCATAAGCACTTTAAAGGGTACATCGCTAGACTTCAGTTCTGTGAAGTACAACAGAAAAATTATACTGTCGTGGCAATAGAAGCCTTCCTAAAATATCGTTGCAATATATTCTTCAAGTTGACCAATTCATTTGAAGAAAATTATTGCTAATTCCTGTTCTGAGTTTGATTGGTTTCTGGTTTTTAAACAACCAATAAGAAACAGGATTATTTGCCAAACACGAATCGAATTCAAAACAGAATTCAAAACAGGAAGTTGTCAACGAATCTTATCAAATGAATTGTTCAACTTGACGAATATATCGCAACAACATTTTACGGAACGCTTCTATTGCACGACAGTAAAGTTTTGCATGTTTTATGTGAACAAGCTGTCTTAGTTGTTAAACTCAGAAAACTCTAAGCTCTAGACAGAAGTCGAAGCCACAACCTTCAGAATACTAACTAGACCCTTTAACCATGAATTTAAAAACTTAACTTCTGAGTTTAAAAACTTAGGACAGATTGTACAGCAAAAAAACAAACGAAACATTACCAACTTCAAGCTGAAAACAATAGGACCGGTATATATATATATATTTAGTATAAATTTACAAGTTTATAATGCAAAACCTCGAATTTCATTGGCTATTGCAGGAGTTTATAATTGGTGATATAAACCTCTGGGATAAACCAATGAAAATCATTCTTTTAAAAAAATTGACCAATGACAAAATGCGTAGTATAGCACGAACAGTGATCATTAGAGCCAGCGGTTGTTCTGTTAAGCAACAATGGCGCCGAAATTATAACGGAGTGGGCAAATGAAAGAAGAAATTGAACATTTAGGCGAAGCAATACGTTCTACAGAAAACAAAAACGGCTACAAAATGGTTAGAATGGAAATTATTAATGGTAAGATCGTTAAATTGTTTATCGGTGTTCGTTTAAAACGAAATAACTGCAAACAAAACACATTTCAAAATTACGCTAGCTGTTGACAAGATTTCGTGATGTAAACTATATGCTAAATTGAATGTTTCTTTCAACTTTTTGTCACTTTTACAAAACAAATGAGTGGATATATATTGTTTCAATATTGTACATGAAAATCCATGCTAAATTATGCAAGAAAACTTTTCTTTTCCATCAATTACTGTACGAGAAAAGCAGATGTCCGAAATGACTGTTGAACGTTTGTTGTTGGCTGTTAAAAAATGTATTAAACGAGCCTCAAAGAATATATTATGGTCGAGAATTTATTTAACTTTTGTTGGTAAATTTATACTAAAACAATTAGACAACTCGCCCTCGTTTTCTATGAGCGATAGTCAACTCGGCTTCGCCTCGTTGACTATTCGCTCATAGAAAACTCGGGCTCGTTGTCTAATTGTTAAATATATATATATATATATATTACTATTAAATATATATATATATATATATATATTTACAGTAAAGACATGTTGCATGTCATGGTTTACCTTTGCGTTTACTGTTAATGCAGACATCATAATGCTGTAGCGGTAACTTTGGTGTCTAAATTTTGACAAATATATAATATTTATATGATGATTTCGAATGATTATTGTGGGACAGTGAACTCGGGTGGAGAATATATTAAGGTGTTACTCCAAGTGACGAACCATGCTGGACAAGTAGAGAAAACTCTACTTTCGAAGTCGTCATGTATGAAGATTGTTGTCTAGATATTGAATAAACTATTCCGTTTCGAAATATCAAATAGCCTAAGTACTATCATTCGACCTTCAGCTCCCAACTTGACCTGTAGCTCAGTTGGTAGAGCATCGGACTAGTAAACCGAAGGTCGCGGGTTCGAATCCGGCCGGGCCAAGTAGAGTTTTCTCTACTTGTCCGGTATGGTTCGTCACTCGGAGAAACACCTTAATGTTACATAATATGATTACAATCAACGGTTAATTGGAACCAAACTAAAAACCTTTTAAGATCGTACAGACAAATTTTACGTTACTCTACTGCAACCAACACATAGACCACTTTTACAACAGCCGACACTTTAAATGTTCTTTTATGTGCATCTAAATTGAGTGGTTTTGGCCTCGTTATGAAGCAAAGATTCTTTTGAATTCCAGACACACAAACGAGGCCAGAAAGGCTTATTAAAATGCACATAAAGGAATATTCAAATTAGTCACTATTATGAAAGTGGTCTATAGACTGCCCAGTTTACACCCGAGGAAAATGTAAAAATCAAGGAGAGGGAAAATTGAGAAAACGGTCAGTTGTTTCTTAAGGGTGTTCAGACCACTGATCTCAAAAGAAGACTGGATAGTGCAACCTATTGTCCACTGGTTCATAAAATGAAGCCAGCTAAACAAAAAATCCGCCATTACTAAGGGACCAAACATGCTGAAAAATGTCTTTATGTCTTCTTAAAACGTCTTCTGTTTCCAAAAAGAATATTGAACTATATTTTCCTTCAAAGATTCAGTATCTCATTCAACAAAATGTTTATATCGGTGCCAGAATACGCTAGAAAGACCATCACTTGGTCCCTTACTGACTTCCGACTTCATTTTTTAAACAATAGATACTTAATCCAGTATTGTTTCGAGATCAGTGATTCAAACATATTTATTTAGGTCCGTTGCTAGGGAAAATTTGATTTGACCACAGAGCTTGTGGAGCTTTACAAATTTGATCCCCATGCTAGATATTCTACACGTAGTATATATAAAAGAAGTTCTTCCTTTTGATGACGTCATACAGTTACGCCATCATGACGTCATTGAGATCAGAAAAACCTATAATTTCCGTCAAATAAGTTTTGCTAACTATAGAAGTTTCATTCAAACCAGAATTGTTATGTACAAAAAATGACGCGATTCATTTTACGGAGGGAGGAAAACCGGAGAACCTGACGAAAAACCCTCAAAGCACAGGAGAGACTAACTAAACTCTACTCACATGAGTCCCAAAATCGAGAACAAGGTTATTACTGGGTTGCACGTTACGTCATGGCGGCCATGTTGGTTGGTAGATGCAAAAGAATATTATATTAGATGCTATTGTACCTACCAACCAACCAACATGGCCGCTGTGTCTTTGTCCTCTAAATCTCAGGGGATTGATTGCAACCCACCAATTCCCAGACGGTCAACCATCCAAGAACTAATTAACCCCATCCAACTGAGCTTAACTTTGGACTGCAGCACTAAGGGGGTGTTTATATGGAGCTGGCGAGCCAGCCCGCTTTGTCGGCCGGCTAGCTTGCTTGTTGTGCTAATTGCGTAATTTATCAGTTCTGGTAAGAAGTATCACGAATTCTCATTGTTTTGAATGTGAACTGTACATGAACAAGCAGAACTTGTGAATTGTTAATACGTCGAGAAAAGCTGATAAAAACAAATTTTGTCGCGTGTACGAAGCTTCTAGTACCAGCCCGGGTAGGCGAGCTAGCCCGGTCAATCGGGTTTACATGGGGAAAAATCAGCCCGGGTAACCGAAATCTCGGTCTCACAAAGCGAGATCTCGGCTAGTCGGGCTGGCTTGGCTCTCATAAACACAGGATGAAAATTAACAAGAAATAATAGCACAAGCACAATCTCGGCAAAGCGGGCTAGCCCGGGTACCTCGCCTCCATATCAACACCTCGTAGGAGGCAGCACCCTAACAGCACACGCCACACGTGGTCCTCATGCACGAGACTTTAACGTTTTAGTTGTAAATCTAAATAAGTCATAGTAATAAACTTACAGGCATGTTTGTGGGCACTTCTTACTGCATCCTATTATACTCTCTTTGTACTTGCTGCTCACCCCAGCCAAACATTCAACTAGAATTAAAAGGAACAAGAGGGCACTCAGACACTGCATATACCTCCGCCAGCGGGTTATTATTGGAGATGTTTACAGTCAAAATGGAAATACCTTTCCACTTCCGCTTCTGTAGTTGGTTGTGTATTACTGTATTTCTGTAGCCACTGCTGAAGCGTGAGGAAAGTCTAGCGATAAAAGTCGCCAATTCTTGATGTATATTATTCATCTGTTGGTATCGATTTGGGATAACATCCATTGTATTATGAATAATTGCCATTTAAGGTATTCATGTACAGTTTTCAACAAAAAAATTTCTCAGGCCTCCGTAGCGGCTTCAGAAATACAGTAATACGCAACGAACTACAGAAGAAGAAGTGTATATATATATATATATATATATATATATATATATATATATATATATATAAAATTCTGTTTGAAAAGTTTTCAAGTTTTTTAAAAAAAATACTTGTACTTTAACTGAATATTTCGTGTATATATAGTACTTACATTCTTCTTCTTCAGTACAAATTTCTGTTAGCTGCGAAAACTGGGTTCCCGAGCAGTTACACACTCTTTTTTGCTCCTTTGCTAGACATGACTTCATACACGCCTAAAAAGAGTTACAATATTACTCTTATTAATCACGCAAGACCGTAACGTAAATGCGCATACACAAAAAGATATTCCTAAATACATTGACTACACGTGCATTTTTTGTTGATTTTCGTGCTGTGATTCCTGCATGAATTAAAATATCGGTGTCTGATCAGTAAATCCGCCTTCTTGAATATTAGAAATATAATGAATGTTTATAAGTGCAATGGTAAGGTGAACACGCGTGACATCAGACTTGTATATAATATTTTGTGAATAGATAAGAATGATACAGCTTTTGAGCTTTTCATATAGTTTTGCTTAGTATATGTTTATTGTCGGAGTTTTGTTAGTTACGATTTACACGAATTGCGATTGTTTTATGACAATAAACATTTCAGAAACGAGATTGACTCGTCATTGGTAGCGCGCCGGTCTGGGTACGAGAATGGGGAACAGGGAAGATTCGACCGCGCGTTTTCAAAATGGCTGCGTTGCTGGACGTTAACTGTTTCGAATTGACTGTTTTTAATACACCTCCTAGAAATCTAGAATGACAGATAAGCTATTTCCATTTGGTTAAAATGTACTTTCAAAATTCCAAGGTAAGTTAAATCAATTTTTAACGATCGTAATGTGTTGACATTTTAGGAATTAGAGATACTTTAATATTGCTGAATTCTTGCTATATAAATCCTGGTTTAATTTGTTCTCCAATTTTTGATTCGATACCTCAATCGTTTCATGTGACGTTATCAAAATTCTAAAATTTATACAGCTGCTCCTTTTAAATGTTATTCAGACTGTTGTGGAAAGTTTTACATGCAGCTTGATACAACTACTGTATGTCTACGGCATTAGCTTTTGAAGGTCGTGGGAAGCTATTTCTTTCGTGTAATTTGACGTTTTTTTGGTTAGTTAAGTTTCAAAAGTGGTATTTAAGCTATAATGAGTCTTTTAATTAAAATTTGACTTTTTTAATTAAAATATTGCCATTTTAGGCCTTTATATTATTATTCAGGGTTCAAAATAGCAGCCGGCTGCCGGCTATAGCCGGCATTTTCACGAAGCTAGCCGGCGACTTTTAAATCGAAAAAGCCACCTTCTTTGGTAAAAATCATTATACGACGAATTTTGAACTATTCAACAAAAATTAACTTTCTGAATTGACATAAAATGTTGCACTAAAATAATTTGGAATTTGTTGAAAAAGACAATGAATTTTCTATTACTGTATTGCTGCCAATCTTCTATTGTAAACCGTACGTAATAGACCTTATTCAAAAATCGCCGCCGAATTAAAATTCTTTTATATACATATAAATTAGCCCTTATGAACTCGTTTTCATGTGTGAAATTCAAAATAATTTTTACTTTAAAACGAGATCATAAGGGATAATTTATATGCACATAAAATAATTCTAATTCGGCAGCCATTTTTGAATAAGGTCTATAAATGCGGAGAATCGAGATTCGCGATTTGAGCATGCAGTCTTTTGGTACACGGTGTTCTGTTCTTGTTGATGTTTATGTTCGAATGATATGGCCATGCAAATGAGGAAACACGCACAGACGCACAGTTACACAAATTATTTGGCTGTTGAGTATCAGAGCACCTTAAGCATGCAAGGTAAGAAAATCTCACGTTTCACCGTATTTATGCTGTTAAATACTGGCTAGCATATTAATTCGTACCTGTAGTCTTCAGGGTACTATATTTTCATAGCGATTTTAACACACGCTCGGCCGCGGGTGATATGATAATTTTCACAAAGTACTGCTGGGTATTAATCTGTTAAACTTCATTTTTAAACTTGTTATTCTTCACTGTTTTTAAATTTTGTAAAATTATACAGTTGTTTATATAATATACAGTGTGCCTGTATATTTAACAGTTATACCATGAGCTCGAGTCGTATATGAGCTCATAGCCAACGAGGCGCTTCGCCGAATTGGCTATTAGTTCGTATACGACGAGAGCGAATGGTGTAACTGTTTTATTATATAGCCAAGCACTGTACAAGAGACAAAATTACAGCGAAATGTTTGAAACGACAAACTTCCGGCATAGGCAACTAATACTTCCGCCATGCGTAATGATGCATTCACACAGAGTTTCTCGCTGAGCTGTTCGGCAACTGCTTTGAAATGTTGCATAAATGTTGCTCGAGAGGCAAAAAATGTGTTAAGCAGATCAACAAAAAAGATTAAAAGGTACCTTTATGATGTCAAAAGGTGGGTCAGTTGTTTATATTAGCGTTGCTGTCGTGAAAAAGGTTTTGATTTCATGCAAAAATGAAACTGAAACACCTTCGGCTGTGAAACTAAATTACTTTATAGTTGGTTGTTTTTGAAAAAGAACATGCTTTTTACTACTCCAAATGTTTATCTAAATAAAAAAAGTCTCTTTATTGGTGATCTCCTACGAAATGTGTGTTGTAAGCTTGATTTTAACCATGAGTTTCTTTGTTTGGCAACAAATTAATATCAACCCGCTAATTTAGTCGTATTTCTGAAGTAAAAAGACGTAATTTTTAGGTGAATTTTACCATTTGACATGCTAAATTGTGTATTTGTTAATGTATTTTTACACAATGTTGTTTTTTTATACATTGGTTTGAGGGTGTTGATGTTTTTCTGTATAAATATCCGTCAATTTCAACTCTTTTCGTCAGTTTAAAAAAAAACATGCCGCCATCTTGTTTTTCCTCTACTACACACGTAAAAACGCACAAGCTGTTACAGACCTGCCAGCAAGTTGTTACAGGGCTGTTGAACAGGCTGTCACCGTCATGTGTTCGCACTGGCTGTCCCAGTCTGTTAACATGTCTGTAACAGAGGTTGTTCACAACTTGTAACAAGGCTGATGACTCCAACAGACTAGACTGATGACAAGTTGTTCCAACAACCTGTTACCGCTCTGCATTCAACAAGTTGTTAACAGGTTGATGCTAACAAGGTTGTAGCAGCTTCTTGAATGAACAGCATTGTTACAACCTGTTAACAGCCTTGCTACAAGCCTGTTGCGAACACATCCTGTTGACAAGCTGTGAGATTTTTACGTGTGTAGTAGGATATGAGCTGATAGCCTAGTAGTAGGGAACCAATCAGATTACGCAAAAGCTCATATCCGATAGCATGCTATATAATAAAGTTATTTATTTTCTGAGCCACAACAGCTGCACATTGTACAATAATAAAACACTTTTTTTCTTTTATAAAAAGCTGTTTTTCTGCTAGAAATGGAATTATTAATTATATAACTTAAAACGTTCCTGGGCGGGCTTCTCATGGCATGTCTGTGGACTCCCGTAGCAGGCAAATAGCACGCAGCAAAACAGCCGGTGCAAAAAATGAACATATATAAAACAGCCTACAAAAATATCTAAATCCAAAATATTTATTTTGAACCCTGTTATTAAATAGTTTTTAGGCCGCCATGTTGAATGTGTTGGTTGACCAAAGCCCAAGGGCAAAGTGGGACCAACATGATGCATCATGTTTATATTTAATCATAGTTAATAGAAAATATACATGGTTTGGAAACCCGGCAAACTTCAAAGCGGTTAACAATCAAGCTACAATTCATGTTGAAAGGTACACAAACGTGCCAAATCCTTTGTTTTAGGTTTATTAATATTTAAACAGTCGGTTTGATTTCATTGGGATTAATGTGATAAACTCTTGTTCTCACCTCCTGTCATATCAGGTTGGTGAACAGTACTGGACAGGTGTAAATATGAATGGTTTAAATGAAAGACAATTCTAATAATACAGTATATTATACAATTATTTTGGTAATACTGTAATAGTCTATTTTATTTATCAATTAGTGAAACTACCTTGTGTGACAGGGGGGAGTGGGAGTTGGTTTAACTAAGTATTATGATTCCCAACTCAGAAATTTTTTAGATGCATAAAACAGCTCGAAAATGAGCTGGTAGTTTTGGCCAAAGCTCAAAAAAGTTTTTGTTCTGGCTGGAACTTATAAGGAATGAAAATGATGTTGTACTTTTACTTTATAAACTCTACTTATCAAAGAATGTTGTCAATGTGTCATGCATTTAATGATTGACTTTACGATTTTATGTAATCTATTTAAAATTTTCTGATATGAAAATGGGAGGTAAGTACCGGGGATGAGATACGGCTGGAAATCGAGCCTAGTTATACCCCAAGTTTTAGATCCATCTGTCCTTGATGATGACACAGATACTGATAGCATTAGCAGTTCCACCAGTGATGTTACAGATCTGTCAGATCAGGAACTTTTTGACTCTACTAGAGTCAGAACTTGATATTATAGTATTGATTTTATCTTTAAATCAAAATGCACATTTAATATATTATTAATAGCCATGTTATTGTTTGACATTGTTCTTTTTTATATTACTTAATATATACTGTAATTCAATAAAATTGAATTGTTAATATTTCACTTTGGATTAACACTTTTTAGGCATTTGGGTTCTACGTTTATGGCCAAATATTTTGACTTTTAACCCAGGAGCTCAATTAAGCACCTGGCTAAATTTAGGAGCTCGATTGGTCAATCTCCTTTATTTTTTCATCACAAGGCCTGAATTAGATGACGAGCTTATGCATATATAAACTTTAGTACATAGTGACATTATGTAGCGAATTTCTTCATGTGAGCATCTGCGTAGTTCACTCAAGGCATTTCTTTTTGTAATTGATAATAAATTACAGGGGGTGAAGGTGGACAAAAAAAAAGTGGCCATCAGTGAAAGTATGATTAATGTGCATTGTATAACGTTTATTAGAGTACAGAAGAATATGTAAAGTTATATTTTTTTAGAATGCATGTGTCAAGATCTGCTCAAATATGATATCAAATTCTAATTTTATCCATTGATTTAAAAAATATATTAATTTTTCATGATTTTCAATCTTGTAACAAATGAAGTGAATCTAATTAGTTCAACTTATTCCAATTGGTCTTCAAGATGATTATAATGGAGTTTGTATATTATGAAAGTGTTATAACAGCAAAATAGTTAGGTATTTTGTTGCCATTTCACTTGATTTCACTACAGCTTCACAGCGTGGCATGCTTTCAAAGTTAATGTATTTTTTAAACCAATAACAAAATTAGAATTGGATATCATATTTGAGCAGATGTTGACCCATGCATTCTAAAATATATCACTTTACATATTTTTCTTTTCTCGAATAATAGTTATTCCACATTAACCATATTTTTAATTATGGCCACTTTTTTTTGTCCACCCCCTGTGAATATTATACCTGCATGTGATCGCTAACGTCCAGTTTGATACTTATAAATCTGCACTATAGTAAATTTTCCTACATGATTTTCGATTTGCTTCAAGTCGGCCTGAACGTAATTTAAAAGTGGGTAAGAACTAAAAAGCTTTGCTTACTGACCTTTACTGAATACCTTGCTAATCCTCTCTGCTTGGTGTTTCTATAGATATTATTCCGATCAATTTCTTGACTGGGAGAGCAGCTCCCATTCTTAAAAGGATCCACTCTTACGATGGTTTCCTAATAAAAAAAGTATATTCGCATAGTTAGGATTTGATATGAATTATTTTGGAAGTTATGGATCAGTAGCGAACTACGAGTACAATTACTATACGCGTGAATCGTCATTGTATACGCTCATATTGTTTTGCCATCTGGTACTGACGTGATAACTCGTTGCCTGCGCACGATTGTATAAAACCTGCACTTAAGTGTCCGCTTAAGTCGGACTGTTTGGATTCAATTAAGACTCCATTCACACGAGTTCGGAGCACAAAATGCCGTTGCGTTCACACGGCACCGGATCGAAATTGTGTGAAAACGGTGCCCTAACTGGAGCGATTTGAAAACGATTTCTAAACGGAGCGAGATGAAAACGGAACCCTTGACGGTGTCGTGTGAACATAAGATCCGGCACTTTTTCACTCCGCTTATAAAATTAGTACCCAGTTACTAAATTTTCAGCTCCTAACCAAACGTTTTTCAGCGATGGAAAACCTTATTTGTCTTCTCGACTTGGAAAGCTTCTTCTAAGAGCTTGTGCTGCTGTTTGAACATTACAACAATGACTAGCTAGTGTAAATAGGAGAAGATTAAGTCAATAAGGAGAGTTCCTAATAGTAGTCTAAGTGCACATTTATCGTGTCAAACGAGTTAATACGAGACAGCCAAACCGCCAGAATCGAAAACGAAAGGAAAATTATCAACTGCCGATGATCTCGTATCCAACTCCCAAACCGCGAACTTAAACGCATGCCCTTTAGAAAGAACACCAAAGAATCTTGGTGTTCCGGTTTAGATTCCCCCAGAGCCTTTTCCGCGCACCAGCACTAGAGGGGCTCTGGGAACGAAAATGGGTAACACACAAGTATTCTCACGTAAACCTACGGTACCTCAGTAAGTCCGGTAAATTTACGTGACTGAAGCAATTTTCGCCGCCATATTTAAAATTTTTCCACTCTTACCATGGTAGCATTAATTTGCATCTCCAGCGTGCAATTAATGATTTAATGCACTCCTCTCAACCAATCAGAATGCAGTAATTTTGTCATGGATATTATAAGATTCGAAATGCTGTAGGTGAGCCTATAGTTCGTCACTTCTCATGCTCACTCAAACAGATTTATAGCGCAACTTACCTTTCGTATTGCCACAGATGTAGAGTATCCAGGAGGTACCGTTATACCTTCATCGTATGGGAAAGGAATTTGTTTGGGATTGTGAATAACAATCTTTAATCCTGCTTCGTCTACCAATTCATTTATGTACTCTGACTGCTCGATATTGAAATCCATAGATAGCCCTTATGAAAGTAATTAATATAAATAAGTAATATATATACATTTCTAAAAGTCATTAATAATTCATGAGGAAAACTCAAAAGAAATTAAGGTTTAATCAATGTCTGTTTACCCCGGTACAGAACTGATATCAGTGTCTGTAAATGTGATACAGAGCTATGTTTCTAATTTATATTTAAAATTTGCATAATTTAGAGAATGAGTGCAATCCAGCATTTTATCATTTATTTCTGCTGCACGAAGAAGCTTCCAAACAGTCTTTTATCAAATTTTAATGTGCTGGTCTTAATGGCCAAGCTTTCCACAAACGTCAATGAACATTCATCTAATACCTTTTGAAATCTCTTCGGGACAGACAGACAAACAAACTGATAGACAAACACAGTCAAAAATATAACTAGAGCTAGAGGTAAAAATGTATTCGATAGACACTTGCACGTTTCTAATTTACAGCAATTTAAAGCAAGATGGCTGTTGTACTTTTTATCATCAGCCTTTGCGAATTCAAATAAGTTTTGGGAAAACTGTCAAAACAATTGATATATAGAGTTGGGTAATGCATTGACAGCAAACTTTGAAGCCATCGGAAATGAATTGGGAATGCTAGCTAGCCCTGTTACCGGGATGCCTTAAATTGTTTTTCTATATACGCCCTATAAATTCACTAGCGGAGGTTTGCAGTCTGAGTACTCTCTAATTTCGTAATGTTAAAATTGGTGTGTATAGATGTGGTCATGTGGTGCGTTTGCGAGCTTGGTGTAATGTACTAGTGTAACAGATGTTCGCGTCAAGCTTATATATTCCAAAAATATTTTTCTGAGCTCTTGACAGGGATTACCCTGCGAGCAGAGCCTCCTGTATACTTTCCTTCGCCTCGCAAGGATACAGGAGGCTCTGCTCGCAGGGTAGACAGGGATCGAACCTGCAACCTTTAATAACGATCCATGACAGTACTTTTTTTTTTTAATCAAACATACCATAATTTGGTCCTGGCATACTGGTACGAAGTATTCTAATGGAATGTCCAGTCTGATTAGCCCCAGGATTAAAGGTATAGCAATTCCCAAACTTCCAGTTCCATGATGGAGTCCAAAATTGTGCTAAATACCTAAGGTTTAAATACACAAGATATTAGTAGTATTTTTATCATTTAAACCTATTTGGAAACGGTGCGCTTACTATAGGCTACTGATTTCCGTGAGGCCGTTTTTTCCACACAGTAATTATATACAAAAAATATCAAGGTAATCAACTAAAATTACAATTGAGAATAGCCTTAAATTGGCCGATTGGTATATCCGCGTTTTTGACCGGTTTTTATAAATTATTAAAGATCTTTACAGCGGAATAACTTATTCTCTTTTTTGTAAAATTGGTTCTTGGTTTTTGAAGTAAATAATCGTTTACAATAGTTTAATTCGATATCACTTAGATTATTGCACTGTAATTTGGGAGAACATTGACCTTACCTGAAAAAGAAATCCGCAAATGTTTCAGAATAGAGTGACAAGAATAGTTTGCATGCTGATAATAGAGGTAGTTTATTGCTTCTATTGGGTTGAAACATGCACAAAAAAGAGCAACGCTCAAGGCAATATTAATAAGAAACGAGTCGACCGTGCACCTAAATGCATTTCTGCATGATCAATTTGCTACATACTTAGCAGGCAATACAAGATCTGAGAGGCTCTTCTTAAAATTACATAGGCCTCGCTTCAACACCGAATATTTAAAGGAACTGTAGTCAAAAAAATAAACTACTTTTGAATAAATGTCATTTAAATGTCATGTTTGGAATTGTTGGTAGTTTTACGGTATCTATGATTAATTCTTTGAAAGTTTTCTTAGTTTATAAATGACGTGAGCCAACAGCTTGTTGTTATTGCTCGATCTGATGAAGGCCTGAGTCAACAGGCCGAAAGCTTAGCAAATAAATATTTTACGTGGTGTTTCCACAAAACCTATCTATATTTTACAATACCTGTTCTCGTACTCAAGAAATGACGTTATCATTCTCGTATTTTATGCCGCCATTTTGAATTTTCAATGTTGACGCAACATTCTCAATTTTGACGATATGACGTCACATATTGAAAATAAAATTCCGCCGTATATCAAAATTGAGCCGCTCTACAAAGTCACAATGATAACGTCATTCCTCAAATACGAGGGCGGATATCGTAAAGCTATTAACATTTTAAAACATTAAGGGACTTTTATTTAAAATACTTCATTTTTTGATTGAAGTTCCCTCTGAATATATATTTGAATATTAAAAAAAAAAAAACTAGATTATTGGGGAGTCCCTGGAAGTCACAAAGATGACACATTAAGCAACTGTGAAAACAGGCTTCTAAGTGCAGCACTGCAAGCAAAACCGACAAACAAACGAACTAGGAAGTGTAAATCTGGCCGTTTTGATGCCATGCTAAAACGCTTTCTCGTCCTTCATATGTTCTACTTACCCATTCTTGCAATTTAGGCCCATCCACGAGCATTTCAAAAACAACTTTTTATACTGATGCCCAACTTTCATCAATTTCTCTTCACTGTAGTCGGCCGCCTTTATGGCCACTAACTCTTGTAGAATAACACCCTCGTCAAAATCAACATCATTCAGGGAATTTTCTTCATCGTCTATGTCCGAGTTTATCAGTAGACGCACCTTTTCTGAGGGATGCAGTTTGCTTGTTAAACGATTTATCGAAGTCTGAAGTTCCCATTTTGCTTCTATTTCCGAAACTTTTCAAAAATCCACCGATTTCAGGAATCTTACGTAGCTTTGATTTGCGGAACTGGTTGAGATTGCAGACCGTTACAGATGGAAAGTCGATATTCTGGAGAACAAACGCAATATTAAGCATCCTTAGCTACTTTTTACACAGGCTTTTACATAATGGAGGACCCAACATTTTCACAGAAGTTTAATATCTAGTAGGGGATGAATGCATAAATAAATAAATAAATAAATAGAACTAACTAACTAACAAACTAGCTAGTGATAAATATAAGCTTAGATCTGATGCCTTGAACTTTATCAATGACTACGCCCAACAAATGTAATTGAAAATTATGAAATCTTAAGAGAACAATGACACGAGAACATATTACCAAAATATCTTTGATCTTTCATGTTAGCTTTGAGCTATATTACCGGCGTCACAATATAAGTGCATCTTCCTAAAATATTGTTGCAACTGATTTCCTTAGCTTGACTAATTTGTTTGATCAAATTTGTTGGAAACTTCCTGTTATAATAAAATGTTTGCGGATACAACCTGAAGTCCTGAGCAACACACGACGAAAGCTCAGCAGAATAAATATATTTTACATGGTTGTATCCGCAAACATTTTATTTGATTATAACATTCTTCACCATGCGAAGCAGTTATGACACTACTAACTTCCTGTTGTTTTGAATTTGATTGGTTTTTGAACAACCAAAAGGAAATATGATTATCGGCTGTCAAACCCTAATCAAATTCAAAGCAGGAAGTTGTTCAACGAACTTTATTGAAAGAATTGGTCATGTCGATGAACCGAATTGCCACAACATTTTAGGAACGCTAATCTATTGCCACGACTATATATATATATATATATGTAATATTTCATAAAAAGTGGGAGTGTTTTACCAGTCACGAGGCCGTTAACCGATTAATTGTTCTCGGGTCTTTGTAAAACATGAGGTTGTTTTCGAATGTTTTACAAACACGAGAGAACAACGAAAATTATATATACGAAGTAATAGGCGGAGTGATTTTTGTTGTTCTCGAGTGTTTGTAACCCCTGGTAAAACACGATACACGAGTTTATGAAATAGCTTCTCAATCGTCTATTATAGTAAAATTCGCGAGGGACTTGTTGATATTGGTCATAACAGATTATACAATACCCTGGTTGCTATGCG